>NW_004624735.1:9422379-9434967 GCF_000247695.1 Heterocephalus glaber | reverse complement strand
CCCCCCCCCAAAACAGCCTAGTCAGTGTACTGAGTATTGAGAATACCAGAGCAAGAGAAAAATTATGCTGTGTCTTATACTTTTCTCTCATTGTTGAGACAAAATACCCAACAACCAAAGTTAGAGGGGAAAGGGTTTATTTAGCTCACAGTTCAGCAGTTTCATTCCATAATCGGCTGGTTCCAAGACAGGTAGCACATGGCAGAGGGCAACAGGTCATGATGGCAGAAGACAACAAAAATAACAAGGGACCTTAACAGTGTCTTTCTGCCCCTTCAATCTTATTCAGACTACTTAGGGTAGGTAGCACTCACACCCTTAATTCTAGTGCCCTTGGACCTAGCTCCTCCATGAATCAATCACACACTCTAGATTCAGCCACCTCTGAAAAAGCATGAGGCTTTGGGGGTACATCTAAACACAAGCCATAATGAGGGAACAGTATGCTAAGGACAAAGCTTGAGAGTAAAGAAAGAACAGGGCAGACAACTCCATGGTATCACCAACGCCTCCTACCCTACCCAAATCCCAGGAGCAAAGTAGCAAGCGGCTGGCTACTTCAGTGTCTTTTCTCAGTGCTTAAGAACCACTGACAGGGCCTGGGGATTTAGCTCAGTGGTTCTGCCACCTGCCTCACAAGCACAAGGACCTGAGTTCGATCCCCGGTACCAAAAAAACCCACAAAAAAACAAGAATTATTCTCTTAGGGGCTGGGGATTTAGCTCAGTGGTTTCGCCGCCTGTTGCACAAGCGCAAGGACGCGAGTTTGATCCCCGGTACCAAAAAAACAAAACAAAACAAAACAAAAGAACCACTGACACCAACCTGTGGCTTCTCGCAATTCCTGGAAAAACTTTTGGTTGAATATAAAGGCCACGCCACTAATCTCTTCCACTTTGGCTTCTGCAGTTGTATTTCGATTAATAAAATTTGCTGTAATGGCAATTGCTAGTTTGCCACGGAATTCTTTTCGACGAAAACCTGGAGGGAAAGAAATGATCAGAAGTGGCAACAGTGAGCTGGAGAAGGAGGGGGACTGCTTCATGTGAGGAGGTTGCTGATGAAGACACTAAGAAAGTGGAGGACATGAGTCAATGGATTTTAGGGTAGTTCTCCATTCTGAAAGAAAGCTGCCTTCCCACCAAAGAATATAATAATTCACCAATGAACTAAAAAAAGTCTCCCTTATTTTTTTTGGGGGGGGGGTACCGAGGATTAAACTCAGGACCTTATGCTTGGGAGGCAGGCAGTGGAACCACTGAGCTAAATCCCCAGCCCAGTCTCCCATATTTTTACCAAACCATTTGAAAAAGAAGGGAAGCGGTTGAGTCAGCTTATTAACACAAAGATTAGATCTCACAGGGCCAACCCTTCCAAGTACAGCTCATCTCCCAGGGCCCTAAAAAGAGTAGCATTGTCTGGAGGAAGGCCAGATGCCATTCAGTTAAAACAGGTAGCACAGGTACACATTCATAGGGGTATGGACTCTGGAGACAGAGTCAGCCTCCACTCTGCTAATATACCAGGTAGCTTTTAGATAGTTTAGATATTTAGCCTCATCAAACTAGTACCTTCCAAGGTGTTCCTACGGCCATCTCCACCGATGATCACTTCAAATTCAAACTCAGACACAGGATGAGTTTTGGGGTGCACTAGTGCTCGCCAACCTATCCCTGTAAGCCAATGGCAAAATAAAGGTCATCAGCTCTAAGCACCATCTCTACGACTCAGGAGTACAGACTGTACCAAATCCCCAGCCAAAAACAATAAGCCAGACAGCAAGTGGGTTTGCAGAGAGCTCACACTTTTCCACCTTCCGATTCTCTGTAATACAAATGTCTGCAAAGTTTACTACTACGTCAAAGGACTCCTCATGAAGCCAAAAGTCCTCAAGAGCACAGATTGTATGAACAAAAAGCACCTTTAACTCATTCTCAAAACTGCTTGCAGAGTCTTCTCATTTTCTCCCTTGTGCTCATCTTCGATCACCCATCCAGTGCCCTTTTGTGCCTTCTCCATTTGTTTAATCCAACTTACGTTCATTCTCTTGGTCCTCAGGAGGGTGTACCAGTCCTTGGAATTCCACATTGACATGGATTTCAATGCCCAAGATCAAAGCTACTTTCAAAAGTATTAGCTGGAGCTGACGGATACCTGGGTGAATACAAAGACAGGTTTGGCAAGGGCATGTGGAGCAGAGATACCCATCAGTGGTCACTCCGTAGGCTCCCACCTATCCACTTGTCCATAGTCCACTCAGGTTTCCAGAGCCATTTGTATGGGCTAGGCTGTAGCTCAGTGGTAGAGCTCTTGCCTAGCCTGCAACAGGCCCTGGGCTCAATCTCTAGTCCTGGATAAAAAGGGCAGAAATAAACCCACACATCAAAGTGTTTTGTAGCAGGAGACAACAAGTCATGATCTACTTCTTTTTAAGGTAAATGCAAACCTGTGAAAGATTTCTAGACTCATACAAGTACACCCTCATCTCTTGAGTGGGGTGCTCTAAACCCAAAATTCAGAGACACATGGGACTGTGGTTAACAGGAGACTCCTTTCCGCCTATCCCAATCCAGTAAGAGCTGCCAGTACCAGCAGTAGCTACAGCACTGACAAGACACAGTCCTTGCTGCAAGACACAGGGAGGCAGGCCTGTGGGCACATGTTCCACAGCTCCACCCAATGCTGCTGCAATGCTTCCGTCCGTTATTTCATGAATGTCAACTGCAGTGTCCCTAACTTCATATGCTTTTACCAAATAAGAAAGGGAAATCATGAGCCTACCATTTCCCCTCCTACCACTGGCCTACACTTGTGGAAACTGAGGCCTAAAATGACTGAGAATCTTGTTTACTATCATAGTGAGATTTTTATATTTATTCAATGTCCAGTGAGTTCCTACCTGGAGCCAGACATGGCAGCAACACCAGGTACAGAGATAGAAATCTAGTTCCTGGTCTAAGACCCTCTCAGTCCCAAAATAAATTCTGCCACACACAAAGGGGACAAACAGTGTGAATTAGTGATCCTTAGTCTTCTCTTAAGGCCAAATGTACCTGCTGTCTATCATAACTAATCTGCCAGGAGCACATTCATACCCTTCCCTGCTATCCGGGTTATTTCCCTCAGCTTACCACAGCCACCACCCTTCCTTCTGAGTCACACGTGCAAAGACTCATTAAGTCACGTGCGAGCACACATTTTATTTCTGCAACAACTGTAGGTTCCAAGATGCTTCACAAATTACAGCCTAGCAGATGGGCAGAGCAATTCCACTGCCAGTGGAATGTGGCAGCTGTCAGCCAGTGCCTAGTAAATCGGCACAACCACTTCACACAGCAAAAGGTCCAGTGGTTGAATGAATTTACAGGACACGTCTGGAGGAGTTCAGAATAAAGGCTCCTTGATAAAACTTCCCTGGAATCATTAGTGATAATCAATTTTTAAAAAGAAGACTTGGGCTGGGGATTTAGCTTAGTGGTACTGTGCCTGCCTCGAAAGCACAAGGTCCTGAGTTCAATCCTTGGTATCAAAAAACCCCACAAAAACCTAAACAAAACAAAAAAGAAAAGACTTCATAATACAGACATTGTTCTGAAGTAGTTTTCAGATAGGCCATTTACACAAAAGTGAAATCCCTGACTGCATTAACTTGCATTCACCTATCTCAAAAAGATATCAGCCCCAACTGAGCTTGGAGATGGCATGAAGAGAGCCAGAGCTGTTCTGGCTGCAGACTTCACAAGAATCACCTAACCAGAGGAATTCTGCAGTCGATTTTCCATTCATGATCAAGCTAGGGCTCTGTTTCTTCTGTAAGCATGGTTTCCTCTGGGCTGCATCCCCACACCAACAAAGCATATGCAAGGTCACACTGCAGAGAGCCACAGCCTGTGTACTTCTGTGGGACTGTTTCCCAAAGCCTGGTCCTCTGTCTGCCTACATGCTGTGAGTTCTCAAGAGTCCACTATCTTGGGCCGGGGATTTAGCTCAGTGGTTCCGGCGCCTGCCTCAAAAGCGCAAGGTCCCGAGTTCGATCCCCAGTACCAAAAAAAAAAAAAGAAAGAGTCCACAATCCACCTCAGACATCCCTAAGCCAGACTCCTAGCATAGGGCACACACTTATAGTTCAGAGTCCTAGCTTATAGAACCACTGGTGGTAGATATTTTAACTCCAAGGAGAGGGTGAGTGCTACATGATAGATACCAATGAGATCAGAACAAACTGGGCAGTTGAGTAGGAATTCTTCATATAACTGACCTGTCTTTTGTCTACTGAACAAGTGTGCAGGGGTGGAATACTACAGGAAAGCTGGTGTTACTCACTGATATGGTCGATGGCTCCAGCACAGAACTTGCCATAGAACTTTTTGGCACCCAGACCTCGCAGATCATGTATGGTGAAGGGCCAGAGATGCAGGACATTGTTCCGGGAAAAAGCATCTCGCTTCTCAATAACAACGACCTTGGCTCCCAATAAAGACAAGTCAATGGCTGTGCGGAGACCACAGGGGCCAGCTCCAATGATGAGACACTGAAAAACACAGCTGTTTTCAGGACAAATGCCAAATTTCTCAAAACACATTTCTAGAGAAGTGTCATGATCTCATAACCATTAATCCCAAAAGCCCTCCCCACTCCTACGAAACCTTCAAACCTGCCTTGGCCCCAGCAGAGCACCTTCAATGACTTGAAGAAGAAGAGCTCATGGTTGCTATGGGTGGAGAAGACTGAACTTTCAGAGCTACAGGTAAGCCCAGCACAGGTCTGCCTTGACAGCCTGTATGACCCATAGATCTGCAACACACTAGAATTTCATCCCAACAAATGACATGAAAAACCACATCTAATCTTTTGTCAATAGGCAAGTTTCAAGTCCTGGAATAGTTCTACTACACAAACAACTCTCAGAGGGCAACTCTCAAGACCCAAATTTTCATGTACTGTAAAGAGTTCTAAAGTCATCATTTCTAGACCAAAAAGTCCAGGAAAATGCTCTTAAAAACCCATGTTCCAGGGCTGGGGATTTAGCTCAGTGGTTTCACCGCCAGCTGTGCAAAAAAAAAAAAATCCATGTTCCAGTACTCATGCTAAGGCTGGACACTGATCTTAACCAGTTTGCAGTATATGCAGAGGAAGAAGACAGCAACATTTTTGGCTTTGCATTCCTTCTATTCTTTTTTTTTTTCCATTCTGGTACCAGGGATTGAACTCAGGACCTTGTGCTTGCAAGGCAGGTGCGGTGCCACTGAGCTAAATCCTTAGCTGCATTCCTTCTATTCTTAATGAAGTCCAGTACTCACTCAAAAGTCATGCCTTGAAATTTTCTGAGTATTGTTGATGAATAACTATTCAAATATAAATCTACTGGAGTGGGTCTCTGGGTATCCACAAAGGGCAAGTTAATGTTCGTGAAAAGACAAAATAACATAGTCCCAAAGTCATTTACATAAGAAGGAACCCAGGAAATATATCTCCCTTTCCACGCCTTCACATCTACACCTACACAGGTAAATGTACACCTCAGGTCTCTGGGGCAGCCTGTCTGTTTCATAGGAACCCCGTTTCTCTACACTGTGAAGAAAGCAACAGAAACACTTCAGTTCACAAGTTCTTGCTTATGAATCAAAACCTTACTTTTAGAATATGGATAAAAGAGTTTGAAGCTTGTGGCAAATCCTTACCAGGTACTGAGTATGCTAAGAACCATGTTCAGATAGGACACCAATGGGGCCTGGCTACATCCTTGCTAAGTGACTTGTACCCTCTTAACAGTACAAGGTTCAAAAGAGCTCTGGCAAAGTAAGTTTCTACCCACCTGCCTTCAAGGGTCTTCTTAAACAGGTGAAAACTTTGTTCAACATGTAAATACACAGAATATGTTCAGATAGATCTGGCATATGAATAGTCAAATGAACACAGTCAAAAGATCTACAAAGTTTCAATGAGGTCTAAGCTTAACTTCCTAGGCTAGGTTAACTCGACTCTGTCTGGTTCTCATTCAGTCTACCTCCATTCAATTCTCCTTTTCTTGTTTTTTTCTTTGTAGTTTTCTCGAGACCAGGTCTCATTAAGTCTCCCAGGCTGGCCTTGAACTCACAGCCACTCTCCTGCCTCAGCCTCCCAATGCTGGGATTACAGGCACACACCATAATACTCAGCTCACTCAATTCTTCTTGCTGGTACCTGGTTAAATCCTCGTGTCAGTGAACCCAGGACCCAAGAGCAGCCGAGCTCCTACCTTGGTGTTAGTGCATGCTTTTCCCTTTTTGTAGTCTTTGTGACTGCCCCGTTTGTCCAACTTTGCCCAGAGGGCTTTGGCCTTCCAGTAGTTGAGTTTGGACTTGAGCTTGTGGTAGAAGGAGCGGTAGTCCTTAGGCTTCAGCTCCAGGTGGTCGCAGAGCTCTTGGAAGGCCTTGAGCGTTCCCTTGCACGTGGTAGCTTGGACGAACCGGTCAAAGAGGATGTGGGCCGGGTTCACCGTCTCCTGCTTACTCTCCTCCATGCTTCCCCACTCTTAGCACCCCCAACACAGGGAGCAGTGGGGTGGCTGCAGACCGCCCAACACTGTCACCTTAACCTAACAAAAAGAAAGAAAAGAAAGAAATGTTCAGCATTTCTATATGTATAGACATTTTCTAGGAGACATACTCTTTTCTGAAGCAGAGTTATCAGGTGATAACACTCATCCATTCAACAGATGTACACTGGAAGATGGCAGGCCCCATCCAGGATGCCAGGGGTGGACACATGAGGGAGACAGCCCCTTGCTTTCAAAGACCGAGAGTGCAGTGGGTCGGACTGACACACAAACAGAACATTACAATGTGCTTCAGCAAGTGCCACAGACAGAGGTACAGAAGAGAAACTAAGGCACAGGGAAGCGGGTCCTCACTGAAGACGCACTGCTGAGAAGAGACTGCAGAGTCCTTCAGGATAACACGGGCTAGCCAGGCAGGAAGAAATGCAGGACATGGGAAGGAAAGTAACAGGCAGGCCTGTGAGGGACGATGACACATCAGAGTAAACAATGATTCCCAGTGTTCTGGGAAATGGCAGCAGCAAGGCAATGGATTAGAAACAGAAGCACTGGGTGTGAGGGTGGGGTGTGAGTGCCCTTCTCCACCTCTCTCTAGGTGGAGGTGCTCATTAGGCAGGGAGAATGAACATGAAGGGTGGGGGAGTGGCTGGGGACACATGCCAGGTCTGGGAGCTGATAGCATTATGAGTGGTAGTAGAACTTCTGAAAGCAGGCAAGAGCATATATGGGCAGACAGGATGAGATACAGAAGCACCAACCTGAAAGAGGCTAGCAGAAAGAATGCCAGAAACAAGACAGAGGTCTGAAGAAAAGCAAAGAGCAGTATGTTAGGAGTCAAAGAAGCAGGAAGCCCAGAAGAAACATCAGCAGGGATTCAAAGGACTTAAAAAGCCTCCTAGCTGGGTGGGGATGTAATCCTAGCACTCTGGGAGGCTGAAGCAGGAAGATGGAAAACAGAAGGAAAGGGGGAGAAGGGAGGGGAGGGGAGGAAGAGAGGAGAGGGAGCAAAGAGGGTCCTCTACAGCATGTGGCATACGCAGGGGAGATGTTAGAGCCATCCCATTTTGCCCATGATCATAATGGGGAGTTAACGATGATGATGGCCACACTCGCCCCTTATCAGAAATATCCATACATCTGTGTCCCATGTGCCTGCCGGACAGAGGCCCACAGGTTGGAGATGGCACCTATGTGCTCCTTCACTTATGCCCTCCCCTGGGCCATTCATCACTTTTGTACCACATTTTATTTATCATCACTAATAGAACTATGTCTTGGAGGTAGCAGGCAAATGACCAATGACCAAAACTAAGCCACAGGAAGAACAGAGTATAGGACAGAGCCACATAGTGGGCGCTTCCATGGCTTGGGGCTACCTGACTCCACAAAAGTCACTGTGCCTCAATTCTCCTTTATGAAAAATGAGGAAAGAATGAAGATCTCTGAAACGCTCTTCTAATTCCAAAGCTCTCCCAGCCTAGTCCTGAGGCTATTCTCCGGATTTATTCCTGGTGCTCTAGCTACAACAGTCCCTCACAGGCTCCATTTTACATGACTAGGTTGGAATTTTGCTTTGAGGGGAATTTATTCTTGGGCCTGAGGGAATTACTGACACACTGCTGGGGTGTGTGTGTGTGTGTGTGTGTGTGTGTGTGCGCGCGCGCTTGCATGCAAAAGCTGAACCAATCTAAGGTTAAGGGAGGCCTCAAGTTGTAGGCAATGATAAAACCAGTCTTCAGGACAGGCAGCAAGCACCCCTGGACATGGACAAGACCCAGGATTCTTCCCTAAAGCTTACTTTGGACAAATCCTGTGCAACAGAACCCCTGTTGTGAAGCTGAAATAATGCTCTGCTTTTCTCCATTTCTGATCATGGTATTAAACAATCACACTAAATCATCTGGAGACATGTCCTAAGCTTCATGACAGGAAGTAATAACTACAGGGCTGGGGATTTAGCTCAGTGGTTCTGCCACCTGTCTCAAAACCCCAAGGTTCTGAGTTCAATCTCCGGTATGGAATGGAATGGAAAGGAAAGGAAAGGAAAGGAAAGGAAAGGAAAGGACAGGAAAAAGGACAGGAAAGGAAAAAGGACAGGAAAAAGGATAGGAAAGGAAGAAGGAAAGAAAGAGAAAGAAAGAAAGAGAAAAGAAACGAAAAATAACTACAGGAACCACCAGCCCTTCATGTGTTCCATGTCAACAGACACAGTGCTCTTTAAGTACTGGGAGGATGAGTCAGATGGTTAATTCTTTCCCTGAAACACAATGACTTGCCTTCTCACCTCAAAAATACTACTTGCTCACCAACCCCTCTTGGCTCTGAATACTAGAAACTGTGCTGCTAATAACATGCTTGTTCTAAAATCCATGTGGTCAAGAGTTCAGTACGAAATGGAATTAGAGGGCTGGAAATGCGGTTCAGTGGTAGAGCACTCACCTAGCATGTGTGTGTGTTCCATCCCAGGAGAAAGAGAGAAAGGGGTGGGGCTGGAGGTGAGGTGGAGGGCAAAAGGAAGTGGGGAGAGAAGATGGCTCTTGTATGGGTAGAAAAAAACTAGATGTGCTTAGGCAAAGACAGAAGAAAGGGTGGCAGGTAACAACCAATGACTGTAAACAAAGATTCCAGACAGCACGTGCTACTTCAAGGCCCTCGGCCTCTTGCTTTCTGTGTGCAGGTCTCAGCAGAGCAGACAGCATTGTGTGATCTTGACCCTGCATTCCCTACCTGTGTTTACAATCAACCCTAATTTCACCAGAGTCACAGAGAATACTTTGGCAAACTTTGAACACACCTGTCTGGTTTACCTCATGTCAAGGAAGAAAATGATTTTTCTTTTTTCCTAAACAGCAGGCACCTCCTACTTCCTGCTGGGATTCAGAGTACTGGGAACAATGAGATTCCTGTTGAATCTACCACATTAAAGATTCCACACCACATCTTTCTAGAAGCCTCTCCCCAGTTCAAACACCTGCCTTGTGGTCCTACCTCCCCCCTCAAAGATCTCTTGGGCATTTATTTCCAAACCAGCGTTCTGCCGTGTGTGTTAACATCCCCATGGCTGGCTGTGGCCCACTCTGAATAAATATTCACTTATGAAGAACTGCTTACCACTACAGAGAATTTTCAAATCAACTCCCACCACAGATGAACGCCTTCATGAGTAACTACTCCTGATCTTTCTGTGGATGTAAAGCACTTTCAAATTAACAGGTTTCACGCGGATGCAAAGCTCTTCTAAATTAACAGGTTTCAGCTGCAGCTCTCGGAGAGCGGCAGGCAAGTATTAGGTACCCAGGCTAAGGATCATAACCTGCAGAGCACTAATGACAACAGATAAACACAGGCAGGTTGGTTTCTGACACAATGTAACAGGCACCTAAGGTAAGACTACACGAGGCTGAGTCCCCTGGGCTGCCTCACTTTTCCTCCTTTGCGAGCCAAACGACACACAAGTTGAGAGTGCCCAGAGTTGCTCAGTGGCTCTGCCACAAGCTGCCTGGCTCATCTGCAGGAGGACCTACCCTGCACTCTGACTCACTCTGAGAATAGCTGGGAAAATGGCAGAAGGGCCATTCCTGTGACTGCCCCCATTTCCCAAGGACAAAGCCATTTATCCTCTCCTCCTGGTCTCCTCTCCTGGCCTACCCCTGTGTACCATTCACCATAGTATCTTGGAAAAATCAGCATTCATAATCACAGGAACATGGAGACCAGGAAACCTAGCCAGAGGTCCCCAGGGCAGAAAATCCAAGGCGTGGGATAAAGGGCTCAGCGAAGTGAGGAGCCTGAGGAGGAACGCGGAAGAAATTCGAGGCCAGGTTTCCAGAGCATCTGCAGTTTCTGCTGGCTGACAATCCCTGCATGTTTTGTCTCGTGGCAGCTGACTGCTGACTCAGACGCTCTGCACATTCCTTGGCTGTGGAGGAAAGTGCTGGGAGACAGACGGCTCAGGAAGCATACACAGGAACAGGGTTCATGCTTCTATTTACAGCAAGAGTAAAGGTTGTCCCTGACTCATGGCTGCTGTGTGAACACTCAGTCTCTAGGTCTTAGAATAAGTGAGTGGTTGTTTGGAGGGTTAGGGAGGGGAATTATCTCTAAAATAGAGATACAAAAGCAACATAGTAAGAATCCTACTTCGAGAGAATAGGACCAGAGTGATTTTAGCTCCTTTCTCTCCCCTTCCCCTGCACCATTAGTAAATCTGCACGGATGCAAACCCCTAATCTTAAAAGGAACCCGTGGAATGCTCTTTCCCAGCCTGCATGCAGTGAGAGGTGCAACGTGTACACAGATCATGGAAGCAGGTGTATGGGAATGCTTGTTTCGGAGTGCTGTTAGGAGGAAACTTAGATGAAAAATGTGTTTCAGATTACTCAGCTTCCCTCATGTTTTACCTCAAAGACAGGGACCCAAATCACAAAATGCCTGAGTTCTCAGGTGACCAGGCTGCTGCTGTCTAAGGATGAGGCCACTGAGGCCTGACTTGGAGGTCAGCAAGTTGACTGAGTTGAAGCCTGCCTGACCGGCGCTCCCTGTACCTCTAACTCTGCTTCTCAACTCTGTTATCTCTTACAACTCTTAGCTAAGGTTCTCTGGTACCTAGGAAGTGAGCTCAAAATAGCATGGAAAGCAGTCTTTCTCAGGCATTCCTTTTTTTTCCCCTCAAGTTTTTGTTTCATTATGGTAAAATACACATACAATAAAATCCCTACCTTATCCATTTTCTTTGTTTGAGATAGGGTCTTACTGTATCACTCAGACGGGTCTCCAGTGATCCTCCTGTCTCAGCCTCCTGAGTGGCTGGGACTACAGACACCTCACTGTGCTTGGCTTGTCATGACCAACTTGAGAACACAGTAGTGCTACTAAATACAGTCACAACTGTGTGCAGCCACCACCCTCTCTCTCTGCAACTCAACCTTCACCCCTATGAACAGCTCCCCATTTCCCTCTCCACTAGCCTTTGGCAAACACTGTTCTGTCTCTACATTTTTATTATTCTATGTGTATCATATAAATGGAATCATAAAATTATTTGCCTTTTATGATTGGCTTACTCAACACAGCATAATGTCCTGCAGGTTTATCCATATTGTAGCATACTGCAGAATTGTCTTCCTCTTTAAGGTTAAGTAATATTCGATTTTATGTATATACCACGTTTTCCTTTACCTATTCACCTGGTGGTGGAAGCTTAGATTGCTTCTACATTTTAGCTGTAATAAATGCTGCTATGAACATGAGTATACAAATCTCTGAGAGTCTATTTTCAATTTTTTATATACACTGTATACCCTGACTTGGGATTATTGGATCATAAAATAGCTCTAGTTTTAATTTTCTGAGGAACCTCCATACTGTCTTCCACAGTGACTGCACTGTTTTACATTCCTGCTAGCAGTACTAAGGGTTCCAATTTTTCCACAATCTCACCAGTATTTATTATTTTCTGTGTTTTTTCTTAGTATTATTATTATAATAATAATTATTATTATTATTTATTTTTGGTACCAGGGATCGAACTTGGGTCCTTGCGCTTGCGCAGCAGGTGGTGAAACCACTGAGCTAAATCCCTGGCCCCTTAGTATTATTTTTTGATAGTGGCCATCCTAATAGGTGGGATTTCATTGTTTTGATTTGCATTTCTCTTATGATTAGTGATGTTCAGCATCTTTGCATGTACTTTTTTGGCCATCTGTATCTTCTTTTGAGAAATCTCTATTCAAGTCTTTCATTCATTCTTTAATTCTAAGTTTTTGCTCTTGTTAAGTTTTAGGAATTTTATTTTCTCTGAGGCAGGGTCTTGCTGTGTAGTTCAGGCTGACCTTGAACTCACTATATAGCCCAGGCTGGCCTCGCACTCACGATAATCTCCTGCCTCAGCCTCCCAAGTGCTGGAATTACAGGCATGTGCTATAACTGGCAGGGACTTGTTTTTTAAAAAAATATATTCTGGATATTACTCCCTTATCAGATATATGATTTACAAATTATTTCTCCCCTTCTGTGGGCCACCCTGTGGATATTGTCTTTTTTTTTTTTTT
>NW_004624735.1:9408524-9421347 GCF_000247695.1 Heterocephalus glaber | reverse complement strand
CCGTACTTATTCTTTTTGATGCTATTGTAAATGGAATTGTTTTCATAATTTCCTTTGCAGACTGTTAAGTGCTAGCGTACAGAAATGCAACTGATTTTTGTATGTCTACTTTCTATCCTGACACTTTGTTCAATTTCCGTATTAGCTCTATTTTTTTTTTCTTTTGTGATAGAATATCTAGGGTTTTCTACATATGAGACTATATCACCTGTGAACAAAGAAAATTTCACTTATTCCTTTTCAGTGTTTGTTTTTTCTTGTTGTATTGCCCTGACTAAACTTCCAACACTATGTTGAACAGACATGGTGAAAGTAGACATCCTTGCCTTGTTCCTGATTTAAAAAGGGAAAACTTTCGGCTTCATTCTTTTTCTTTTCTTTCTTCTTTTTTGGTACCAGGGATTGAATCCAGGGCCAGGTGCTCTACCGCTGAGCTACATCCTCAGCCCTCAACTTTACTCTTGAGTATGACTTTTGCTGAGGGTTTCATATATGGTTTCCAAATAAAAATTTCAGCAATAAAAGGTGATACTCAGTGTAAATAAATAGCTGATCTATATCACAGAAATAGAGTTCTGACCATTTTTGAAGGAAAGAAAAATGCTTCACAACTTTCTTTGTTCCACTGTAACTTGCCCACTCCATTCCCTCTTTTCCAGAGGGGTGGTAATGGCATGGGGAGGGAAGGACTAAAGGATCAAGATTGCTACCCGTAAGTTTCTGGCACACTTAGTGCTAAACAAGGTAGATATAAACACTCCCTCAGCAATAATAAAGCAGTACTGAACGGTTTCTAGGCATCAAGTCCACACCTTATGTGATCTTTACCAATGCAGGGGAGGTAAAAATCTATTACCTCCATTCTGCAGATGGGAAAACTGCAGCTTGAAGAAGTTTAAAGGTCACAAAGTAAGAAGGAAGTAGTGCAGTCATATTTTAGATCCAGATCTGCCTACTTGGAGCCTAAATCCTCAGCCATTGCCTCTCTTGCCTGCTCGAGAGCTGAAACCTGCAGGTCTGGGAGAGCCAAGTCTGTTGGGACCACAGCTGCCCAGCTAATGGCAAGTATGCAGTCTCAAGGATATTTAGCAAGGACATGCAACATGGGATTCTTTTTCTTCACACGATTTATCACTGCATCAACCCTTTCATAAATGGAAGCAAGAGCAATCTGCTTTCATGGAAATGGTTCCTATTGGCTGCCAAGACACTAAAATAGTCCCAACCCAGGACTTATCAGTCTGCATTCTTTCCCAGGCTCTAGCACCCCAACCATCAGCAACACTATTAAGGTGTCGATTACAAAGTAGTTTCTAATTGACTAGTGCTACTCCACCGTAGGCACTCAGGACAAGAACTCCAGCCTACCTATTCACTACCAAGGGTACACAGCTGAGTTATGATGAGACTGAAAGACTAGGACCTTCCTGAGAACACTGCTCTGACCCAGGCTGAGGGGCAGTGACCAGGGCTCTACCCAGAGAGGATGTGGAGAAATACAGGCAAAGAAGAACCCCAACAAAAGCTTTTTTCTCCACAGGCTCGGCCCTAAGCACCCAGTGCTCAATGAAGTTTTGCTGAATGCAGGACGAACAAGTTAACAATCACCAGGCAGACTCTGGGACTGTGCAGGGAGACCCCGAGGGTCACAGCAGCATAGGGGCTGAGCACACCACGGCTCTGGCAGTCCAAAGGTAAAGACCTCATAAAGATGACTGCAGAGCTCTCAGGAAAAAATTCAGGGTCCCACAAAGCACTCAGCAATGACACAAGCACACGTCCAGCCCCCCAGCAGAAAACTGGCAGCCAAGACTTCCGAGTGCTGTCCCAGCACACAATTGACAAGAGTTTAACCTGGGACAGAGTCTATGGCTCTCAGCTGTCTACTCTGCCTACTACCACCATCGCAGTCACAAGCACACCAGGGTCGGGGTCGTGGCCAGGGAGCACCTGAAAGATGCCTAGCATAAGCCATCCCACACTTGCCTATCCCAACCACCGAGACATGTGAACAGCTCCAGTGACAAACAATTTTCTATGCTGTGGGGCAGTCTCTGCCATCTTTGAGCAGTTTGAAATGTTAATGTCTCAAAGATTCAATTTTGACACAGAAGACTAAAATCTGCCCAGAGATTTGCACCCAGTGATCCAAACTTTACCTCTTGAAGGAATCCAGAATAAAATTAGTTCCTGTCTCACATGCCATCCTCCCCAGTGTCTACTACCTATATATTCTCCTCAGTGTCTTCTCCTTCTCTCTTTTTTTTTTGGTACCGAGGATCGACCTCGGGTCCTTGCACTTGCGAGGCAGGCAGTGGAACCACTGAGCTAAATCCCTGGCCCTTCTCCTTCTCTTTTGATGTGACTTAGATTCTCCCCATTCTCAGCATTTTTCCACAGGCTCCTATCACTAATCAGTAGCTACAACCATCTCTGCTGCCTTACAGATAACCATCTGCATGCTTAGGGCTGAGCTTGGCCCTGTGGAGAAGAAATACTTGAGATCCGTCTTGTCCTAATAGAGAAGCTACTGGATCCTGTGGCTCTCTAGCCTGCAGATGGCTACATGGACTACCCAGCCTCTGATCCTGTAGGCCTACCTAATAAGTCCCCTTGCATAATAAGAGAACCCTAACCAATACATCTGCCCAGATAGTCCCTCCAGCCACACAGCTTTCGGTACACTAGTACTGTACAGATTGCTGATGGCAAGCAAATATTTATTTCCTCTCTCCTGAACTGGTATCATCAATCATTTATTTGACATTTCTACTAGGTTTTTCACAGGTATCTCAAATTCAATGTATACAAAACTAAGCTCCTGATTCTCACGCTTGGCCCCAACCTGCTTCTTCCTTAGTATTGCACATCTCAGCAAACAGCACTACCACCTACCCAGCTTCGATCTAAACACCCTGGAATTACCCTCATTTCTAATACATCACATATGCAGTTCTTCAGACAATTTCGACGGTTCTATCTTCAAATACAGCACAAATGCAACCACTCCTCACCATCTCTTCTCTACCCCACTCTTCAATGCCACCGTCACCCCTCACTTTAGATAACTGCAACACTTCCTCCTGCCTCCTCTCCCTATGTCCTACCCCCAGCATATCTTCCACGAAGTGGCCAGAGTATCCACTTAATCATCTGTCAAGTGAGTGATCTGTCTGCCTTACATCATCGTAAGCCCTTCCCACTCTCTCCCTCAGGTGGCACATGGCTGCTGGTTCACATTCTTCAGTCTTTTCTCTCTCTCTACCCTTTTCTGACTGCCTACAGTGGGGAGCACCCTGCTTTCCTTCTCAAATTCAGGGTCCACGTGCTAAAGGTTTGGCTCTCAGCTTGGTGCCATTGGGTGTTGGAGGCTTTAGGAGGCAGAACCCCATGGAAGTCTTCGGGTTATTGGGGCACACCCTTGAAACTCATCTTTCCTCCTTTAAATTGTTTTTCTCAGGTATTTTGTCACAAAGACAAAAAGCTAACATACCATCATCTCAGTCAGTGTAAAAGCAATGCAATGGTCTACAAGGGCCTATAATTATGTTTCACAAATTTTTAGGTCTTAGGACTCCTTTATACACTTAAAAACTGCTGAAGACTCAAAGAGCAATCAATATATTTACTATATGTGAAACTAAACTGAAAAAAATTCTTACTGATTACCTTGCTAAAATAACAATCTATTGCATATTAATATCATTTGCATATTTGACAAAATTAAACACCAATTACTTTCCAGAACAAAAACTCTGTGTGAAGAGTTACACTGTTTTACACTTTTGCAAATCTCTTTAATGTCTGACTTAAGAGGACGGCTATATTCTGGGATCTGCCTCTGCATTCCATTTGTTGCAACACCACACACCACAAGCCTCTAGGAAACACACGAACAAACCAAAGTGGACAAAGAAAAAGCATCATCTCAGTATTTTTATTTGTACCAGGTGTGGTGGTGCATGCCTGTAATCCCAGATGCTGGGCGGCTGAGGCAGGAGAATAAAAAATTTGAGGCCAGCCTGGGCAACTTGGCAAGATCCTGTCCCAAACAAACCATTCAAAAAAAGGCTGTGTTGTAGCTCAGTGTGAAGGCCCTGGGTTTCATCTCCAGTAAAAGGAAGGCAGGAAGGTAGAAAAGCAGGAAGGAAGAAAGCAGGCAGGCAGATGGGTGATGTAGCTCAGTGTGAAAGCCTGGGTTCAATTCCAATACCACAACAATCAAACAAGCAAACAAACAAAAACAAGGGCTGGGGATGTAGTGGTAGTGATGGCCTCACATGTGTGGAAAGTTCAATCCCCAGGACAACAGTAACAGCAAAAATGTTTTGAACTGTGGATACACTTAAAAAGTCTCAGGGAGCCTCTCTGAGATTCGCACCCTACACACTTCAGCCTTCACTTCCTTCACCTCCCTCCCTACTGCTGACCTGACTCCTGCCTGGCAGCACACCAGCCTCCTGGCTGCTCTTCACACACTTCAGCCTTGGCACTGTTGCTCCTTTTGTCTAAAAATTCTCTCCCCCAGATCCATTTACTCTTTCAAAAAACTATCACTGAGCATCTATTATGTGTCAAGCATTTTCCTAGTCTCTAGAAATAATATAGCAGTTAACACAGGGAAAAAACCTTGCCTCCCAGCGGGTGAGCCCTGTTAATACAGCTGCTGAGTGTCCTCGAATGTCCACTTCTTAATGCAGACCTCTCTGACCAGTGGTTAGGACTTCAGCTCCCAGGCAGGGTCTGCAGCTCAATGGTAAAGTCATACTCAGCCCTGGGAGCACCCAACATACAAACAAAAACCCTTCCCAACAACAAGAACAACGACAAAATACTTCCCTTCTTTCCTCGGTTTTCTCTGAAGTACTTAACACACTTGGGACACTATACATGGTACTTATTTTTGCTCTCTACCCCTTGCAGGCCCCATGAAGGTAAGGATTTTGCCACTTTGTTCACTGAGAGCCATTGTACCTAGACAGTTCCTGATCCCCAGCAGCTGAACAGTAAGTAGCACTCTAGTGAATGGATGGGCAGATAGATGAACTTCTCCAGCTCGCTCGGGTGTTTGGGGATTGAGACAGAATTCTTTGAGGCCAAGAAACAGATGTCATAGTAAATGAAAATGGGCCAAGCACTTTTAGGGCAGTGCCACCTGGGAGGAGTACACAGAGATCCAGGAATCCTATAAGGGGAACCTGCTGCCCAAGGGGGAAGGTGTTCCTCTGGTTCTATAAAGCCCTTTCCTTTATCCATGACCACAGCTGCCCTGGACCTGCCTTACACAGGCTCAGGCCTTGCTCTTGCATGAGGAGAGCAGGACAGGAGCCAGGCCTGGAGGCAGCTCTGTTTCAACAGCCAAATAGTTTCACAGTAACTGTCCCCTATAAAAGGAAATTGGTTTCTAGAAAAGAATGGTGGCATCAGTGTCGCGTGAAATGTTATACAACAGCCCCCAGCCCCCAGGGAGATAAGTGAAGGACTTGTACTATTTCTGATTTCTGTGAGAGTTTTTAAAATCTGTGTCAGAAAACTATGAAGCTGTCATGAGCCCAGGGTGTCTCAATGGCAGCACTTCTTCATTCAAGCCAAGATGACAAAGAGGATCCAAAGGGTTATTGTGCCCCCCACAATTCACCAGCTTCAGATAAGGCCACCCAGAGACAGGGTGGAGGTGGGGAGGCAAATGAGATAGAAAGCTAGACACCAGAAACACCAGCCTCCAAGCAGAACATGGATGGGACAAAAACAGCTTTCTACACTGCTGGAGATAAAAGTCACAGACAGGCCAGGCAATAGGGCTCTACCTGCACCATCATCTCCATCCACAGTGGGGCCTCCATACTGCCCAGCAGTCCTTTCATGGAGCCCCTACTGGTTTCTCCAAGACTGGTTCTGTGCCTCAGGTCATCTGCTCCATGCCCAACCCCATTCCACTTTCAAATGACCTTTAACATGGTAGAGAACTATTCTTAGAGATATTACGGGTCCTTCACTTACCACTTGGGGAGGTGGGCTGGGGGCTTCCTGTTCTTCAACTTTGATACCTACCTACTTCTGCTGCCTCAGAGAAGCCTTCCAGCTGTCAAAGAATGTCCAACTCCCCCTCTCTGATCTCTGAATCTGCCTCCCTCATCTTAAGCACTTTTCAGTGGACAGTTGAGTGGCATCAAGTACATTTGCATGTTACACAGTCGTCACCATCTGTCATACATTTCTTCTCGCTAGCACATTCCTTCCCCTTTGTCCTTTTAATGTGCCAAAGTCTGACATCTTTAAACACACATGGGTGCTCACACAGACACTCACAAAGCCCTTACCCTGCATCCCTTCAAGGTACTGTGCTTCCTGAAAGATGGTGGACCAAGTCTGCTCTTCAGTCATCATCTTTAACCTCCCAGTGATCCTTTTCTTTTCACTCCCTTTCCAATCTGGTTTCTGTCTCCATCACTCCACTGAGGTTGACTACGGCTTCTAAAAAAGGCTCAGTCCTTGTCTCACTTGTTCCCCTTCTTCGGCTCTTACTGGAAACTCCTGCCATCTGCACTACGAGACTCGCCTTCTGCTTCTCCTTACTGTTCTCATCACTCTCTGAGGCTCTCAAATGGCTCCAGTTCTTTCATCTACTGCTCTTTCAAAAAATGGAATTTTCCTCCTTCTGACCTTGCTCCTGTGATCCAAATGCTACTAAACATCTCCATCCACATACCCCACAGGAACCCGAAGATGAGCAAGTCCCAAACTGAACACTTCTGTTCTCTTCTCCCAGCTCCTGGGGACAGCCAAATACCACCACTCACCAAGCGGAAATATGGAGTCATCTCAGACCCTTCTCTGTTCTTTACGCTCTCAATCTAATCTACTGTTTCTAACCTTCTAGGACCTCGATTTCACGGAGTTCATCTCTCTACCATTCCCTTGGTGGAAGCATCAAGATTGCTAGCTTAGACTATCAAAACAGCCCCTTATCTTGCACCCTTTCCAATCCATCACCCACCTGAGTGCCAGAGTATTCTTTCTTAAGAGCAAATTTGATCCCCCATTTCAGTCCTCCATGATTTTAGGAAATAATCCAAATGCTCGACAAGGCTCCAAAGGGCCATTAAGATCTAACACCAGGGCCGGGGATTAGCTCAGTGATTATGCCACCTGCCTCGCAAGTGCAAGGATCCAAGTTCAATCCCCGGTACCAAAAAAAGAAAGAAAGAAAAATTCAACTTCTTAAAAAAAAGATCTAGCACCAGCCTTATTTTCTACACTTCTGAGGCAAACCATTTTCTGCTGGGCATGGTAGCACACACCTGTAATCCCAGCGCTCAGGAGGCTGAGGCAGGAGGATCACTACAAATTTGAGACCCCCTTGGGCTACATATGTAGTGAGTTCAAGGTCATTCTGCAATACACAGCAAGATCTTGTCTTTAAAAAAAATTTTTCTTTTCTTTAGCCATATTCCCTGGGAGCCTCCTTATCTTTGCTCACAGTGTTCCCCTTGGTCTTATGTGCCCCTCTTGCTTGTCTACTAGAGACCCCTCCTCATCATTCCAGGGTTCAGAGCCGACTCCACCTTCCCATAGTTAACTACTTCTCCCTGTGTTCTCTTTCTCCTTGGTGCACTCCTCCCTTTCAATACTCAACCCCTAGTTCTGAAACTCACCCTTGTCCATCTGCCCACAAGCTTGTGTGGCTCTCACTAGCAGGAAGAAGAGTTTGTGTTCATTCACACCCTCAGTGTAGATGCTGGTAGAAAAGCTGGTACTAAGTATAGCAGGTAACAGGAAAGAAGGAAAACGAAAAAGAAAGGCCTGTTTGGGCCACATTGTCTAATGTCACAGAACTATAAAAAAGGAGGAAAGGTATTTACATGATGATTAGTGTACTATTAACTTGCTAGTTAAGAAGGTGAGAAAAGGGGGAGAAAGTAGACAAAGTTGAGTTTGTAAGGCAGTGATGGTGAACGTTTTAGAGACTGAGTCCCCAGACTGTAGCCCAAAATCCACTTATTTATCACAAAGTGCCAACACTGCAATTAAACCTCAATACTGAAGTTTTAGTTTACAAAAAACAATTAACATTAACATCTTTTATCTTAAAAGAGCTTTTAATGATACAAACAGCTTTTTTTTTGGTACCAGGGATCGAACTCGGGACCTTGTGCTTGCGAGGCAGGTGGCAGAACCACTGAGCTAAATAAATCCCCGGCCCCACAAACAGCTTTTTATTGAAAGGTTGAAGTCTGCATTTGGCCGCCTTTGCAGAATTAATGTGACCTCACTGTTGTGTGCATGCTGATAATCTGTCCAAGCCTGGCTGGGGAGAGAGCTCTGTGTGTCCTTTCCCCACCACTGTCCTAAGGCTCTCCTAATTATAAAAGGGCTGTTGTTCTCAGTTCACACTCCAGGAAGGTATTTACCTTTTTCAGATATCGGAGGCTACCTAAGGCACTGGTACTGTGAGTCTGAAGTGCCCAAGAGTGAGGCGCTTTAAGGGGAAGCCTCACCAGAGGACCCACAGGCTTCTCAGAGGCAGAAATGGTGAAGAAAGGAGAGAAAGTGAGTCTAAGTAAACACTCTGGGAAGGCTGGCGGCTAACAAAGGAAGGGCCTTTGCTCTCTCCCCAACCAGGTAGCTGTGTGCTCCCCTCCTCACCCTATCCTCCAGGTACTAAGAAAAGGGACTAGATCTCTATCTGGCCTCCAGGCTACATCCAATGGGCAATGGGAACTAGGTAGCTCTCAGGCCTACTCTGCATTTTTCCAACCATATTCAGGAAGAAATCTCAGTTTTTCTCTCCGAAGCAGAAATAAACCTATAAGGCTAAAGTGAATCTAGCTCAGTGGAATGTACCTCCCTTTCCAGTTAGTTTAAGGACTTTGGCATAACTTCCTCTGGATCAAGTGCCTCTCAAGGCCTAACCTCACACTAATTCCTGCTGAGCTGGGATGCTGCCCTCGATCACTCCCACAGCAACACCCCTGACTCCTTCACAGGGCAAGGAGGCTCATTTGGCTGGAAATGAGACATTTTAAAGGAAAGGGAGTGACAACAAGATTTTTCCTTATGCTTAAGCATATTGCAAATTCCCTAAACTATACTCTGGCAGGGTCTTAAAAGTCCACACCTTATAACTTCTCCCTTGTTACATTACCCCCTGCCCTGGGGATGACCCCCACCCCCAGCCCGCTCAAGGGCATACTGAAGTACAGCCAAAACTTTAACTTCTTTTCTCTCAAAGACCAACTGCCAAAAACCAACTGCCACGACCTCTTGGGCTCCAAAATTCCAACTGCTCCAGGCTCAAAGCCAAAAAGCTACCAGGGTTTTTCTACAGAAGATGTAAATCTTCACTCAATTCAGCACCAATGAGGTTAGAGAACGCAGACCAAAGAAGGCCTACAGGCTAAATTCCACATCTACCCTGCCGTAAAATGCCAACACCTGATGGCCAAGAGGCCTGGCACCCCTTCAGGCTGGCAGCAATTTCCAGGTACAGGTAGCACTCTGCCCACCACCTGACTTTCTAAAATCCTGTCCAACTTCTTGCAGGCACAGGACTACTGCTAATTGACCTCCTGGCTCGGGAAGATAAAGGCTTTGGCTTGGTTCATGAACTGAGAGCTAAAATCTGAGAAAACCCAAATGCTCCCTAGGGTATGTTAGAAAGTGTTACTTACTGCTGTGACCCTTCGCCAATTGTCCCGTAGGCAAGACTCATTCCAAGGAAGCCATCCTTAGAGGAAAGCAAACAAAGATGCCCCCTGCCCACTCATAAGCTGCTGTACCTGTAGCCAAGCACCACCACACTCTAAGCATGACCAAGCTGATCCAGGTGCTCCTCACTCCTCAGCTCCAGGTCATCCACAGGCTAAACAGACCACATTTAGAAATACTGCTTGCTTGGGGGCAGGGAAGAGAGAAGTCAATCCTTTCAACTCAAACATCTGATCCAGACACTGCACACTAGAGACAAAAAGACTTCGATCTGGTATTCCAGAAGACATCTGAGCAGAGGCCTGAGCACCTCCTTCACAGGATAAGGGCAGCAGGAATTCAGCACCTCACCAGGGGATGACCTGAGTACAGCTCTTTCTGTCCTCTGCCTGCCTTCCCATTCCATGCTGGGCTTCCATCCCAGTTAACAAGAGCCAATCTGTTTACTAAGAACCTAGCAGGTGACAAGAGCAAGCTTACAATAGTGAAGACAAGGGCCTTGTCATCAAAGGAGCTTATGGCTCCTCAAGAGTGGTGAATGCCATTGCCATGCAACTGACTGAGAGGCATCAGCAGTGAAGGTAGGAAAAAAAGTTACTTTACTTTCAGTCACCTAGGGAATTTGGGAAGAAAGCAGTCAGAGGAGGGCAGAGAAACTGTACAGTACACAGTCCACTGAAATCACAACTTAACCACAGGACGACTGCTCCTCTTCTATTTGAGAAAGACTAAACTGGGAGATTTTAATTTCACAAAAATTCCCTGCTTACCTATAACCTGGGTGTTAACAAAGCAATAAATCTGACCATACAGCAGGGGTAAAAGAGTCATGGGATCTGAATCTACCACAAACTAGGCACCTGGCCTCTGGACCCTGTGGTGTCTGGGCTTCTCACCACGCCTGTCTGTCTGCAAACAGAAAAGGGTGTGGCTTACTCGTACTCAGTACTCCAACCTTGATACAAACTAGACCCTGGGAACCAAGCAGGGTAGAGGAAAAACACACCGCGCCTGATTCCCGACAGCAGAACCTCTGCGTCAAAGTCTTCTACTAAGGTGCAACTTACAATATCATTTGACTATTTCGAGTGTGCAAATCAGTTATTTTTGCTAAATCTGCCAAGTTGTGTAACCATCATCATAATCTAGTTTTAAAACATTTCCATCACCCTGGAGAGAATTTAAAACATTTTAAAAATTTTTATCAGCATATGCTTGTAGTACATAATGATTACATTCATTATGGGGAGTTGGTACATGTATATAACACGTCTTAATTCTTTGTACTTCCCCTTCTGGAGGGTACTTTAGATGTAATGGCTCAGAGAGGTTTAGGAGGCTGAAGGATGTTAAGAAAAGTTAGTATTCACTTGTTGCCGTCAATTCAGCAACATAAAGGGAACTCGGAGCAGGTCCAAGAAAGCTGAAGCCGCAGCTGTCTTGCCTGGGCAGGAAAAGTTCACACATTTAAAAAAATTAACTATTGTTGAGAACAGTGCTTCCCAAGGGAAAATGAAGGATCCCTTGGCCTATGTTTTCCCAGCAATGCTCAGGTAGTTCCAGAAGTCTCTCCACCACAACGGGCCTTCAGTACTAGAGCCAGGGATCAAGTGCAGGTGAGTAAAAGCCCAAAATGGGCACTGTCCCATCTTCCTGACAGCTGTCTGCTTTCAGACACAGTGAGAGCAATAGGCTACAGACCTCAAACCTACTAATTTGCTACATCACTCATCAAAGAAATGAAATGAAATTTATGGAAAGTGCTTTGACCTTGAAAACAAACACATAGGCATCTTAGTTGACAGTACTCACAGAACTGTAAAGTTTTACAGATGTCTTGTATCCTGCAATTGAGCTCGGCAAAGCTCTCAATTTGTCTTCATAGGTAAAGCAAACCAATGAAGGGAAAGTAGAATTAACAAATCAGAAATAGGTAGAGGAATAAAGGTCTAATACAATTGGATTGCTTAGAAATGAGCACTCTGCCCTGACTCTAAAACACACACCTTCAGCACTCTGACACACGCACCCTCCTGTACACAGTCTGGTTTGGAAAAGGAATAGTCCCAGGGAGAAGTATGAATCCATTAAGAGCAACCAAAAAGCCAGTCTGGCAAAGGACAAAAGACCATACAGCTTGGTGGGGGTGTAGCTCAGTGGCACAGCTTAACTCCCTTCTCCTGGTTCTTCTCCAGATGTGCTTTCAACTTCTTAGGTCACATTCATGAACAATAAGGACTCCCAGGGTCTATCCTTGGTCGTCTTTCCTTTTGTTCCCTTCTAGTACCATCTTTGTACCTCTCCATTGGACATCTCCATCAGAATATGTCAGGGTGCCCCCAAATCAAGCCACTCAAAACAGGACTCTGCATCCTCCTCCAAACTTATCCTTGTCCCTGAATGGCAATGCCTGTGAAACTGTCATTCAGCCTGCCAGAATTCTAGGTATCACCCTCCACCTCTCCCTTACTTCCTGTTGCTAAAGGAGGGGAAGGACAACTATCCTCTGTTAATAAGTACTGTGGCCGGGCGTGGTGGTGCACACCTGTGATCCCAGCACTCAGGAGGCTGAGGCAGGAGGATCACAGAGAGTTTGAAGCCAGCCTGGGTTACACAGTGAGTTCTGGGGCACCCTGAATTACAGCCTGAATTTTTTGAGACTGTCTCAAAAAAACAAAAAACAAAAACAAACAAACAAACAAATTACTGTGGGAAAGCAGGTCAGCATAGGGTATAGTCTCATTTGTTTTTCTTCAATTTCTCTCCCCTATATTCCTTCCTTTCTAACCCCATTGCCTTATACTCCATTATCTCTACCTGGACTCTTGTATCAATTTCCTAAATGTATACCCTTCTCCAAAGTGTTTTTAGTTGGTTTGTGTGGGGTATTTTTGTTTGTTTTTTGTATTAAATTCTATTATTGGTACATTGTAGGTATACAACACAGTTACATTTCTCATTGGGAATTGTACCTTTACATGATGCATCTTGGTTCTTATTGTTTCCCCATTCCTAGCCCTCCCTTCATGCCCTCCACCCTTCCCTATTTACAAAGACTTTATTTCCATTTTTTCCATTTCTCAGCATTTTTCCTTTCCCTTCTTTCCTTTCCCCT
>NW_004624735.1:9372259-9403219 GCF_000247695.1 Heterocephalus glaber | reverse complement strand
GGAAACCCCTTCCTCTGGACCAGGAGCAGTGGGATGGTGGCTCAGAAGCCCCTCCCTCTGGGCCGGGAGCGGTGGGAGGGATGGTGGCCCAGAAGCCCCTTCCTCTGGGCCAGGAGCAGCGGGACAGAAGGTGGCCCAAAAGCCCTTTCCTCTGGGCTGGGAGCAGCGGGAGGGATGGTGACCGGGGAGCCCCTTCCTCTGGACCAGGAGCAGTGGGACGACGGATCAGAAGCCCCTACCTCTGGGCCGGGAACAGTGGGACTCAGTAACTTGGTCTGGTGGTCTGGTGTCCTCTGCGCCTTGGTAATGTGGAATCAGGTGGCTGCCTGTCTGCAGTGGGGTGATACGGCGTCTTCCGCGTGACTCAGGACCTCGGTAGGGCGTGCACAGACCTGCCTGTCTGCAGCAGGCTGATTCGGCGTCTTCCGGTTTGTGTGTTTTCTTATTGTGGTAAGATATGCATAAAACATATAAGTTACCACTTTAACCATTTTTGAGTGTACAGTTCAGTGGCATTAAGTCCCTTTGCAATGTATATGACAACCACCACCACTATTCCGGAGGTTTTTATCATCCCAAACAGACAACAGTACCTATTAAACAAAAATCTCTCATCTCTCTCATACCCCAAGCACCTGGTAACCTCTAATCTGGTTTCTGTCCCTATGAATTTGCCTATTCTAGGTACCTTTATTGAGTGGACTCATATATTTGTCCTTTTGTGTCTGGCTGATTTCAATTACAAGGTTTTTGCGAATTCTTTCCGTTTTACAGCTGAATAATGTTCCATAGTAGTATATACTGCATTTTGCTCACTCACTCATCTGTCCATCTATCCATCCATCTGTGGACAGAGGAGTTGCTTCCACTTTTTGGCTACTGTGAATAGTGTTGCCATGGACATAGCTACACGAGGAAACACTGCTCAGTTATGAAATTCCAATAAACTGAAATGTATTCTTAGTCTTAACCATGTTACTTCTGGTTTACACACTTTGAGAGATACCATTTTGCTGGCAGACTAAGCAGCCCCTCGTCTTCTCAATTCTACCTCCCAATGTACTGTGTGCTCCAGTCACCCACATGTGCCTGTTGCTCCAGGACCACATCATGTTCTTTCTTGCACATCTGGCTGTCAGAGCCTAGAACACACTTTTCCACCTGTGTACACACACCTTTGAACTTATCCTTTAACCTCCTGAAGCCCTCTCAGCCAAGGCAGAGGTTAAATATGAATCCACTCATCCACCAGAACTTTAGTGTCACATCTTCTCCAAGCCCTTCGCTACATGACTTTGCTCTTCCCTTCTTTGTAAGCCCTTCCACTAAACTCCCAGATGACAGCAAGTTTCTCTGAGTCAGGCTGCTATTCCTGAAGTTAATAGAGCTCAGACCCAAACACACATTCAGATCTTTATAGAACGGCTTAAGGTTTTCACTTATGCATATATACATTGAGTGATCAAGATAAATTGTGGGGTTTTTCACAGGTGTCTTTACACAATTTAGCATATGCAATGATACACAGAGAACATAATCGCCCACAGAAGTAACACCATCCTGATGCAGCAAGAAACCAGCACTGCCAGGAACATCTGTTTTAAGAGGTCTTTACACCATGTATTATGACCACTTAGTGTGGGGAACATGTTCATTCACTGCCATAAGACTGTTCTGGTTTGCATGTGTGAGCCACATTTAAGAAACACCTTTTAGAGGCCGGGGATTTAGCTCAGTGGTTTCGCCACCTTGTGCCTTCACCGCAAGCACAAGGACCTGAGTTCAATCGCTGGTACCAAAAAAAGAAAGAAAGAAAGAAAAGAAACACCTTTTACCAGTGTGACTCTGCCCAAGGTAACACAGGCACCATACTTCAGTTAACATGTTCACTCTCTGAAATAACACTCCCCTGATGTGACAAGTAACTGGCACTCTTAGAATGTCTTTTGATAAACTGTGTTTTTAAAAAGCAGTAGGGGGCTGGGAATTTAGCTCAGTGGTTTCACTGCCTGCTGCGCTAGCACAAGGACCAGAGTTTGATCCCAGGTACCAAAAAAAAAAAAAAAAAAGCAGTAGGAATACTTGTGGATCCCATATTCCACAGTATATTCTCTGAGAAAAGTGCTATAAATAACATTTTTTTCAAAGGTTCCCCCCTACAAACATGCCTGACACTTCATTGTTTCTACCTCAGAAGGAAAGAATCTCTTTGAAACCAAAGTGCTACATATAATTGAGAAAAGTTTCATATCCAGAATATATAAAAAAATTAGTAAAGAAAAAAAGATATAAAAGGTACTGCCAAATGAAAATTAGCCAAAGATGTGACTAGACAAATCATGAAAGAGGACAATGAAACAACAAAAAACATATAAACAGGTGCTTAATGTATTAGTCATCAGGAAAAATGTGAAGCAAGACCACAATAAGATACTATTATATATTCATGAGAATGAGTAACATTAAAGGTTGACAATACCAAGTGTAGGCAAGAAGAGGGAACAACTGAAACTCAGACATTGAGTATAAACTGGTACAACCACTGGTACAAAATCTGTGGTTCTTGAAATTAAATGTACTACCCTAAAACTCAGTAATTCTATTCTTGTGGATACATTTAACAAATGAATGTCTATGTCAACTAAAAAGCAAATAAAAGAATATTCATATCAGCTTTAGTCAAAATACTCCAGAATTGGAAACAACCCAAATGCACAACAACAGCCAAATGATAAATAAACCATAGCTGCAGTCACAGAACAGAAAACCATGAAGCACTAAAAAGGAATTACCGCTGTCCTTTATATTCACTAAGGACCCCCCATACAAAAATCCATGATGCTCAAGTTCCTAGTATCAAATGGTGTACTATTTGCTTATAACTTACACACATCTTCCAACGTACTTGAAGTCATCTCTAGATTACTTATAATAACCAACACAATGTAAATGCTAAGCAAATATTCTCATACTATATTGTTTAGGGAATAATGACAAGGAAAAAGCCTGTACATGTTCAGTACAGACTCAATTTTTAATCTTTCAATTCATGGTTAGTTGAAATCTGTGGATGCAGAACCCATAGATACCAGGACCCCACTGTACTGTGACATGCAGCAAAACAGATAAAAATCATATCAGAAATCAGAAACATCCAGCAAAAGACAGGAGACACAAAAAAGAACACATTGAATGACTCCCTTTATAAGATTAAGAACAAACAGGGCCAGGGATTTAGCTCAGTGGTTTTGCCACCTGTTGCGCAAGCACAAGGACCAGAGTTTGATCCCTGGTACCAAGAAACAACAACAACAACAAAAATTAAAACTATAGTACAGAAGTCAGTTGGGGCAGTGGCTGTAGCTCAGCGGTTGAGCAGTTGCCTAGCATGCACAAGGCCTTGGGGCTCAATTCCCCACACCAAAAATAAAATAAAAATAAAAATAAAATAAGTTAATCCAAACAGTGGAGCAGGGCTGGAAACTTTAGGATCCTCACTTGGACAGCGGTATGGTACCAATCTGATTAAGCTAATCACTATGTTTCCCAGATCCCCAGAGAAAAGTTCCCTTCCTAAAGTTTGGAAGGCGAAACTGAAGGAGTGGCCAACACTCTCTGAAGGTGAAGCAGTCAAACAGGGAGGCAGACAGTGATTCCAGCTTATCCCTGTTCCCCTCTACACCCGACACCTGACCCTGCAGACCAGCCACGGCAAAAAGCCGCCACAAGACACTGCTGGATCCACCTGTCCACTAGCTCCCTGAGGCAGCGGCTTCCCAGGGCTCTCCGCACTCCCTTCTCATGTCTCCATTCATCAGCAGAAGTGCTTGGCTTCCCAGATCTCCCTGTAAGCTCTGACTTGCCCACCCATGCCAATGCTGTAGGTGAGGGTTAGGGACTCTTCTCTGACCTCCAGCTCCTGTCTCTGGAGACCCACTTTCCCAACTCCTCTCAGAGTTGTATAAGGACTGGGGCATACAGTTAACCCTAAAATGCCCCATGTCAGCTCTTCTGTCTGACCCCTCTCAGACACACATAGATGTTATACATGCAAAAATTCAAGTTGCACACCCATGATTTCCATATTTTACAGAGCATGTCATATCACTATTTTTAAAAGGGAGAAAAGGCACCTTTTAAGTGCCCCGAGACTACAGCAACCTGAGGGACACCCAGCAGCATGAGAATGGCATCCACATGATGCCTCAGATACTAAGGAAAAACCCAATCCAGCACTGCTTGGCACAGGATTGGGCACACAGCTGGGAGCCCAATGGGGTGTGGCATCTGACCAGAGCCAGGACTGTGTGCTTTATAAATAGCAAAGAGGATATTCGCTCCCTGCCTGGGAAGCTCTCAACTCCCTGGAACCAAATTCTGTAGTTCAGAGTGCGCGTACCCTTTTGAAGGAACACACCAAATTCAATGTGTGTCCTGAACGCAAAGTCAGTGCAAGGTCTCTAAATGGGCAGAAAGGGGAATGCGGAGCAAACACAGAGATGAGTCACAAATCCTGCCAGTGGCTTTTAAAACTTGCATTCTGGTGGTACTGTACCACTCTCAAATGCACCCAACTCCTCTGCATCCTTTGCACAAGAACACATCAGTCCAGCCGCTTTCCAGGCAGACTAAGTCTCACTGCCTTTCGCTTCATTTGGCAATTTATCCCGTGTATAGTCTTTTTCAGGCCCTGTGCTTGGAATTAAACTTAACAGAGTGCCTGTCCTCGAAGAGCTTCCTGCTTAGTGGTGAATACAGACAAGGAGGTAAACCAGCATGTAATTCCAAAATATGCTGCTACTAAGGAAATCCACTGGTTACAGTGAGCTAGGATAACAGAAGAGACTCTAAGGCAAGATGGTCATGGAAAATATTCTGAGCAGGTAACTTAAAGAGAGGTCTGAAGGACAAGAGGGAAGAGCATAGTACAGGTTTCCTCCCCAGCCAGTCTTACTGCCATCTTTCTCCACCAGAACAGAGTGACAGCCATCTAGGCATCACCGGCTTCTCCATGTGTGCCAACAGTACTCCAAGCTTCTTCGAGTGCTTTCACACAGACAATCCCACTTATTCCTCCCTCAATTCCATGAGTGTGGAAGGCAGGTGCTAATGTCTCCTCTTGGCAGGGGAGCAAATGAAAATCAAGAAAATGAAATAACTTGCCCTGGGTCACACAGCAAGCTACCAATGGCCCTTGGTTAAACCGCAAATTCTCTGTACTACTTCACTCTACTTCCTTGTATCATTACTTTTACTCAATGGTGGTGAACCAATGGCACATGTGCCTCAGCTGATTGTTATCAATGAAAGCTCTAAAAGGTTCGCCATCACTGCTAATAGGTCCTTCTGAGGAACCATCAATTCTCCAAGGACATAACTTTAACAGGGATAATGCCAAAGTTCTAGACTCACCCCACCACTTCAGTCCTACACTTACAAAAAAGATGGATTGCTATTAAAACAGATTTCTAACTCCACCTAGTCCTACACTGGTATCTATATTGGCATCTATAAAACTTATTCTTTAGTAATCAGCTTACATGATTATCTCTAGAGATTTGTGAGATCCTGGGAGTGAGGACCATGTTTCATCTTATTCCCAGCATTAAAGCAGTCAAGATCTGAACGAAGCAAAGAAATCACTTAGCAAAAATACTACATATTCTTTTTTCCCTCTTGCTAATGATTATAGCAATCATATTTCAAGCTAAGTGTAAGAATTTGCAAACACTCGCTCCTTTGGAAGGAGAAGGCATAGTTTGATGGTCATCTCTTGGTGATTAAAAAAATTAACACCACTTGGTGAACTTTCTAATGTGTCAAACATTGTGCTGGGCTCTTTATAGAAATTTCTATATTTGGTCCTCACACAATCCTATTAAAACTATTATAATTCTCAGTGTAGAGATGAGAAAACTGAGGATCCCAGGGGAAATAACTTACCCAGCTAATGAGCTAAAGATGAACATTTAAATCCAGGAGCACTTTGCTTTAAAGCCCAAATTATTCAAAAATGGAATGTAAATTCACACCTTCACAGGGAAACTCAAACACAAAATGAGAAGGGAGTCGTTCCTAATCTTAGACCACTCAATATCTTGCCATACTCCCAAGATCAGCAGGGCACACTTGTGAATGCAGCTCTGCACACAGAAATGATCAGATCTGGGGAGGGAAGAGTGTCTTTCCCTGCAAGGCTTCCTTCACCAACAAAGGAGGCTGCACTGGGCCTCTGGGTTGCTGTGTATTCACAGGGCTTAAATGCGGCAGACATCTATGGTATACTCTGATGCCAAATACAATTCTGAACAAAAGATTTGAGTGTCAAGATGAATAATGTTTTTGTTTGTTTTGTTTTGGTACTCGGGATCAAACTCGGGACCTTTCGCTGTCCAGGCAGGTGGTGGCACCACTGAGCTAAATCTCAGGCCCCCCAAGATAATGTTTTGATAACCAAAGACTGAAAGGACTAAATGGAAGTCTGGTGGAGGTTGAAGCCATTTCTTACGTGTGAAGGTAAATTCACTATTCTCTCCAACAGTGCTCCTAGCTCTAGCTCAAATTTCAAGGGCATTCAGCACTTGCAGCCACAACCATTTGGGAAACAAGTAGTAAAGAACAAACACATATCAACAGGTGTGGTGGTGCAAGCCTGTAATCCCAGCACTCGGGTGGCTGAGGCAGGAGGTTCATGTCCAGCATGGGCTACATAGTGAGTTCAAGGCCAGTCTGGACTACATAGTGAGACACAGTCTCAAAAATAAACAAATAGGGCCGGGGATTTGGCTCAGTGATTCTGGCACCTGCCTCGAAAGCGCAAGGTCCCGAGTTCGATCCCTGGTACCAACCAACCAACCAACAAATAAACAAACACATCTACACAAGCCTTAGAGCCCATACCCATAAATAAATAGCAGGCTCTTGCTCCCCAGCCTGACTACTACATATAGTAAGTAGTACAAGCATCCAGCCTCAGAGGGCAAGGGGAGAAGGGCCTCAAATCCAGCCCACACCCCACTCAGCAAGCCCTACATCTGTGAGGAGCAGCACCCACACAGAAGAGGCGTAGTTTCCTACCTGCCATGAAAGGCTATAAGAGTGGACAGGTAGCTATGCATCCCTGCGATCCCTAAGGAGGATGAACACCTGAAGCAGAATAGGAAGCCCATGAGGGCTGCAGGTGTGGACTATGACAGTGAATCGGTCAGGTGAAAGGGCTGGCTCACATCTGTGGTCCTTAGGAAGATGAGGCCTATCTCCCTCTGCAACCCTGTGAGGTGACATCAATCATGTTCAAAGGACCCAGACAAATACTTTCCACACTTAGAAATGAAAAGCCTTCCTGGCTGCCAAGTGATAAGAAAACAGGCTCCTATGTTTATACTAAAGTAACTGTGGCCCGCTGTTCCAAACAGCCTGGCCTGCCTACTGCCAAAATAGTTACTCCACTCAAGGAAGCCACAACAGACATATTAGACACTCAATTCAAAAGACATCCAAGCAACGGCACTACTGCACACACAATGACCTGAGCCCACTCAAGCAGGCACAGATATGCGTACTACATTTACAGAAGGTGCTCCTGCTCCTCCTGCAGCTCCAGAGGTCACAGCTTCACAGCTGCCAGTACTGTTCTGCTCCTACACCAGAACACACCCACAGATCACCCAAAAAGGCCCAGACTTCCTATACAAGGAGGTGCCAAGACCTAATGTTTTTCAACATAGCAATCAGCTGCCACACTAATACCTGCCCTTTCTGGGCTAGTTGGACACAGCTTCAAAAACAATACTTCTTATAGTTGAAAAGTATTTCTGAAGTATAAAAAAGAGACCAGAGCCTGATGATGGCTGTGAAATCCATAGGTTACAACTCTAGAGCAGCCAAACTATACCCAAAAGATCAAAGGGGACAGAGAAGGATGAGTTCCATGGAACAGAGCACCTCTTCCATCTACCACACCACAGACAGAGCAGGTACTTGATCAACACCGACCAGATCCCACATTCCAGTCTTCATTTTGGTTACACACGGGTGTGTGAGTGTGTGTGTGCACGTGTGCTTGTGCAGAGCTGCTCTATACCATTTTTCTCTGGCCTGCACTTGTCCTAAGAGAACGGGTTAGATTCCTGTCCAGAAAGATTCCATTACTAGCCAAGTGAACAAAGGCACTGATACCAGCCAAGCTAAAGCCAAGCACTCTTGGGTAAGAAGACGACTATCAACCAAAGGACAGTGGAAAAAGCCAGCCCCATTCTCCTGTATCCTCCCTTTTTCTGGTGAAAAGTGTCTAGGGCTTAGGAGGAGGATCAACAGATTAGTAAGGCCTTCACAGACCCTACAACCGGTTCTTCTTAGGAGACAGGGATGAAAAGATGGAAAGGAGAGGTACGTTAGGCTTCAAATGCCACATCAGGCAACAACTGTCACTGCCCGTATAATTTAGACAATTTCCAATTTGCGAGATAACTACCATGGGCTTTACATATGTTACTTTGGGGGAAAGAGAGAGAAGGAAAATATATTACATTTTATTATACTGTACTCTGAAACTAGCTATTTGGTCAGCCTCACAGGGTACACATGAAGCTCACTTAAAATCATCAAGGAACTTCAAAAACTACTCCAAGGATCAATCAAATCAGATTCTGTCCTGGCCTGGGTAGGTGTGTGTGACCCTCCACTCCAGCTGACTCTAACATGCTACCAGGGCTCAAAGAGGGGAAACAGAATGCAAATCTGGGCGCACAGCACATATTCAGCGGGCTGGGCAGACGCGCATCTGCCTTCAAACAGGCCCTCTCCCCTACATGTCAACCACCTACTGGGCAAATCTCTACTTCCCCCAACCTTAAACCAATAAAAAAAGAACAGTTGTCTAACCAAAGAATTGAGCAATATTCCACATAATTCAAGAAAGCAATGTGCCTCATCTGGGCATGTATGTTTTGTTCAGGAAAATGTAAACCAGCTGTAATGTTCTGTCTCTCCTGAGGTGAAGCTATGCCACAACATATCTAAAGATAGCCCGGTGATTGTACGTTTGTAAGGAAGTGCAGAATTAAGCACAGCCCAAGTGGGCAAAGGAAGACCAAATGCTGAGTGACTGGCTGCTGGCCCTCTTCACAGCTTCCTCTCAACAAACCAATCAAAGTCTCAAGAAGAGTAAATATAGCCCAGCCCCACCAAGGTCAGCTCTGCAGGATGGAGAGACACGTGTCCAGGCCTCTGTCACTCCAGCGGTGCTGCCTGTCAGGCATACTTCTCCACTTAACCTGAGTGGTGCGGCTTTTCCAACCAAGCCTTTTGGAAATAGCTAATAAGGTCAAGTGCTAATTCGTGCTCATAAGTTGGCAATGATCGTATATAAAACCTAAGAAAGAAAGAAAGAAAGAAAGCCCACCATGATGCCACACACCTGTAATCCCAGCACTCCAAAGGCGGAGGCAGGAGGATAGCCACAAGTTCAAGGCCAGGTTGGATGGCATAACAAGACCCTGTCTCAAAAAACCACAAAAACAAAACCTTTAAAAGGTTTTCAGATGCTCAGAGACCTCACTGGCACTACCGAGTCCCTTTGAAGGTACCTGGCTCGGATTAGGTTTCTGAATGATCTGAGCAGATATAAATGACAGCTGTCTAGGAACTGCAGTCATTCTGCTGGGTAGGACAAAGTGAGCCTGACCTATGATGCCAACAGCAGCAGCCAGGGGGGCTTGAGCCTGATGGGTATTGCCCTTCGAGACGGGCCAGGCATGCCGGGCAGGATCATCAGCACTGTTCTTTCTGCACCTCAGCAGGGCCAGTAGGGACCACGGTAAAAGCAGAGCTCATCAAATCCACTCAGGCATAAGCTGTTAGCCAGGCATGGTGCGCATGCCCATGATCCCAGCATATTGGAGGCTGAGGCAGGAAGACTGCTGGTTTGAGCCTAGTCTGAGCAACTTGGTGACTTAGCAAGATCTTGTCTCAAAATAAAACATTGAAAAAAGGGCTGGAGAATGTAGCTCAGTGCGAAGGCCTTCGGTTCAATTCCCAGTACCAGCAAAAAAATAAAAACAAAAATAAAACTCTCAAGTAACTTCTGCTTCTCAAACCTTTTAGGTCAGAGACAAAACTGAGATGATATCATTCCCGTAATTCCTAAGTTAGAATTCTCACTACCCAGTTAAAATTTACCTCTATGACAAAAACATACTGACAGCAGGAAGATCCCTAAGTTCTGCAAGGAACCAAGTGAATTTTTGATTATTAAATTTGCTGAATCGACTCCTTTTACTACCCTTTCTTGGGCCTTTCTCTTCTCTAGAGAAGATTAAAGCAGACAGACGAAAATCTTTTTGGTGCAGAAAATACCATGCACTCTCATGAAAAAACAATGGCTCTTTGTGTATCTGAGAAGCCCCCAGAGTCCAGGTGCTGGAGACACAGCGCTGCGAATCTGTGCGCCCTCAGCCTGCTCCACCTGTGCCCATCTCAGCTGACAGCGTGAACTGCAGGAACAAAAGAGCCGGAGCTCTGCTGTCTGCTTTTTGGAGCCTGTCCCATAGAAAACAATCCATCCGCATTTTACACCATGACATCATCAGCCACCAATCAACATGGAGAAGGTGGAGCAGGTTACGTCTATGAAGCCAACCACTGCAACTGTCATATCACAAAGGGTGGCAGAGGCACAAGGTGGGGTTTTTCTTTTACCTTATTTCTTCATGAAATGACAGAAGAAAAAGACAAGTAGGAGGAAAAGGTCTTTACGGCAACACAGAAACCTAAGATGCTCTTGGTGAAGCCTGCAGATGGACCGGGAACACACCTGCATTCTTCTCCCTTCCCACCCTCCTGTGCCGAGACTGACAGCAGAAGCCTTCGTTCTGGGGCAGCCAGTGGTATCTTTCCAGGGCTCCCCACCAAGGAAAGAGTCAGAGTTTTGGGAGACCTGATTGTCACCTGAGTACGTGTGTGTTCTCAAATAGGGTCTGAAAGAAGAGAAGGGTTTAGGGAAGAAAAGAATTTGATCCAGACATTAGTTAAAGCCTCTAAGCAGAAACTAAACAATTTTTATCTTTGTACATCACAGCTGGCGATTCTTGAGACTTACTTATTTTCAGTTCACTTTCCTCCCAGAAAACACTAGCAATCTTATGAATAAAGCTGTTTAGCCAAGGTTAGAATATGCAAGGAGAGAGGGGGTGGCAGCAGACAAGGGCCCAGGGCTCCCGGAGAGCAAGGGGCAAAGGAGAAAACTTACAGAGCAAATATTGTTTACAACTGCAAAGCCAAGCTAATGTGATCTCCCCACCCGCTGGAGCATATTATTACATTAAGTCCCAAACAATAAAGTTGGAGGCAGAAAGAGCAGAGCCGACCCAGCCTCCGCTTGTAATGGCACAAGGGCAGCATTCCATGCCAAGTCTGCCCCCGGCAATGGTGTGTGCCAGCCCTCCTGGGAATCAAGCAGCAAGCCTCTGGGCACAAAGACTCAACTGACAGGACCAGGTTCCAAGAGATGGGCCTGCAAGGGTCCATGCACAGCTCCAGGAGAGAGAAAGCGCATGCTTGCTTCCTTCTGCCCTTTTTTTTCCTTTCCCTCCCTCCTTCCCTTCTTCCTTCCTTCCTTCCTTCCTCTCTCCCTCCCTCCCTCTCTTCCTCTTTTATTGGGGGGGGGCAGTCCTGGGAATGGGACCCAGAGCCTTGCATGTGCTAGCAAGCACTCTACAGCTGACCTCTACCCCCAGCCCTGAGAAATTGCATGTTTAATTGAAATATGGTACAGCTGAACATGTTGAGATGCACAGGCTGCTGTGACCTCACACAGCCCTGTGAGGACAGGGTGTCCATGGTGAAGGAGGTGGAAGCAGCATTCTCATAACGGCTACTGAGGAATCATTATGCTATCTGCTTCTGTGAACATCACTGCACACCTCTGAGATGACACAACTTTCTATAAACAGTAAACATACTATCAAATGCCATTAAATAAGAATGACTTGCTCATACAGAGGAATTTTATTTTGTTTTCTTCATTTTCCTTGTTCAAAATATGAGATTACAAACTGTGCCACTAAAAACATGGGTGTCATATATGGCTGTGGTATAATGCTTTTAATTCTCTGGGGAAGATACCAAGAAGGGGAAGAGCTGGGTCGAATGGAATCTCTAGTTTTACTTTAGTTTTCTTGCTGTTTTTGTACCGGAGATCGAACTCAGGACTTCGTGCTTGCGAGGCAGACGCGGTGCCACTGAGCCAAATCCTCAGCTAGTTCGAGTTTTTTGAAGGACTCTCCATACTGATTTCCCACAGTGGCTGCACCACTCTACACTCCCACCAATAGTGGGGAAGAGTTTCTTTTGGCTACAGCCTTCCCTGCCCCAGCATTTATTATTGGTTGATTTTGTGATAGCAGCGATTTTTTCTGGGGTGAGGTGGAATCTCAGCATTGTTTTAATTTGCATCGCTCAAATGACCAGTGATGTTGAACATTTTTTCATATATTTATTTGCTGTTTCTACTTCTTCATCTGAGAAGTGTCTTTTCATTTCAGATGCCCATTTTTGGATTGGGTCTTTAAATTTGTGGGGGTCTGATTTTTTTTTTTTTAGTTCTTTATATATTCTAGATATTAGTCCTTTGTCTGAGGAACAGCTGGCAAATTTTTTTCCCACTTGATGGGTTGTCTCTTCACTCTGTTGGTGGTTTCCTCTTGCTGAGCAAAAGCTTTTTCATAAGATGAGATCTTGGGGAGGGGATGTAGCTCAGTGGCACCATGACTGCCTGGCAAGCGCCAAGTCCTGAGTTCTATCCCCAGTACAAAAAAAGATTAGATCTCAGTTGCTGATTCTTTGTGATAGTTCCCCTGTGGTTGGGGTTTTGTTCATGAAGTCTCTGTCTACACCCATGTCTTCAAGAGTTTTACCTATTCTACCTTCCAGCAGATTTAGTGTTTCTGTTTTAATATTCAGATCTTTGATCCATTTTTATTTTAGTTTAGTACATGGTGAAAGATATTGGTCTAGTTTTAATCTTCAGCAAGTGGAAACCCAGTTTTTCCAGCACCATTTATTAAAGAGGCTGTCTTCCTTCCAGTAAAAGTGTTTGGCTCCTTTGTTAAAGACAAGGTGGCTGGGGCTGGGGGTTTAGCTCAGTGGTGCCACCGCCTGCCTCGCAAGCACAAGGTCCCAAGTTTGTTCCCCAGGACAGGGGAAAAAAAAAAAAAAAGATAAGGTGGCTGAGTGTGTTTGGAATTGTTTCTGCATCTTCTCATCTGTTCCATTATCCTTGGGCATTTTTTTTTTTTTGCAAGTACGATGCTGTTTTTAATCATAGTAGCTTTATATAATTTCAAGTCAGAAATTGTGATGCTCCCTGCCTTGCCTTTGTTGACCAGAATTGCTTTTGCTATTCTAGGTTTCTTCTGGTTCCAAATGAATTTTAGGATTGTTTTATCTAATACTGTGAAGTATGCTGTTGGAATTTATTAAGATTGCATTAAATCTGTATAATAATTTTGGAACTATGGCCATTTTACTATATTGGTTCTTCCTAATAAAGAACAAGGGATATCTTTCTATTTTCTGATATCCTCTTTGATCTCCTTTTTCAGAGTATTGTAGTTTTCAATGTAGAGGTCTTTTACTTCTCTCATTAGATTGATTCCTATGTATTTCATTTTTTTGGATGCTATTGTGAAAGGTGTTATTTCCCTAATTGCTCTCTCAGTGAGTTTGTTATTTGTGTACTGAAAAGCTATTCATTTTGAGTGCTGACTTTATATCCAGCTACAGCCAGGGATTTAGCTCAGTGGTGCTGCTGCCTGCCTTGCATATCCACCTACACTACTGAATTTGGTTATTAAATCTACAAGTCTTTTGGTGGAGTTTTTCGGGTCTTCTATGTAGAGTATCATGTCATCCACAAATAATGATAATTTGACTTCTTCCTTTCCTTATTCCTTTTATTACTTTCTCTTGTCTAATTGCTCTAGCTAATGTTTATAATAGCTAAATCTTGGAAACACCTGAAATGCCCATCAACAGACAAATGGATAAAGAATATGTGGGGTTTTTATACATGGAATACTACTCTGCCATTAAGAAGGATGAGCTTGAGACATTTCCAGCTAAATGAATGCACCTTGAAACCATACTCTTAAATGAGATATATCGAACACACATGTTTAAATACCGTACTGCTTCGCTAATGTGAGAAACTGAAAGTGGAAATAAGGACCAAAATGTCTAATAGATAGTGGGAAATGGGATGAAAACATTCAGATGAGAAGAGGAATAAGGGAGGGGAAGGGGAAAGGAAAGAAGGGACAAGGAAAAAAAGAGAATACAAAGAAAAAAATGGAAACAAAACTTTTGTAAATAAGATGGGAAAAAGAGCCAAAGGGGATAGGAATGGGGGGAAAAAAGAAAGATATATCAGGTACAGGTACAAATTCCCTATGATGAGTGTTAGCATTATGTAGATCTAAAATGTACCAATAAAGGTTTTGCTTTAAAAAAAAATGTGATTAAATCCAGGGCCTTCTCATTGAGCTACATCCTCAGCCCTCCTTTAAACTTTTTATTTTAAGACAAAAGGTCTCAGTAAGTCACTAAGTTGCCCAAGCTGTGCTCAAACTTGCAATTCTCCTGCCTCAGCCTTCCAGGGTGCTGAGATTACAGGTGTGCACCACCATATCTGGCTCCCTGTTGCTTTTTTAAATGGTAAAACTAGAACTAAGATTAAGCCAATAAATATGTGATCGCATGTTTACTCCAGACTTGATTCAATTCTACACACTAGGCCTGAGTGTTGTCAATTGTATGCTCCATGAGCCCCAGCAGGAAAGACTCAGCTCCCCTCTCACCCTGCTACTTCAATCTTTACCTTCTCCCTTGAGCTGTCTCCCAGGTCAGGAAAGGGTCAGCTCTCCATGTTTTCTTCCTTGGCTCAGTTCGGCCAGGAGTGGAGGGAGAAGACTGGCAGCCAATGGCCTGCCTCTGAAAACCATCCAAGGGCCTGTGTTTGCTTTGTCCTTCTCTACTAATGTGCATGAAAATCTAAATAAGGGGACACAAGGGCTCCGGGCCCATGCTGTGTGAGCTCCCTGACTCCCACCCCACCCCTGCCATACACACACACAATGGACTTCTCTGAAGACAGCAGGCACCTACTAACAAAGAAAGAAGAGCCAAAACTAAGAAGGTACTCGCTGCTCACTTACACTCCTAGACTTCCTCCAAATAAAACAACAGCAAGATGTGCATGAGGAACATTTCTTTCTCCCTGAGACTCGGACATCATGGGGCAACTTGGGCCCCCTTGCCAAGGAGAGGGGCTCTGTGGGGACAGTGGGCCCCACTCCATGTAAGCCTGCCAGTGCGGCATGGCGCCAACACCACCAAGCGTACCCCACCCACCCACGAGTCCTTCCAGCCCAGCCCATCACATCAAAGACCACAGACAAGGCGCATCTCTTCTGCCCAGAGATGGAAGAAAGAAGGAATGAGAGAAAGGAGCCTATATTTAGCCAGCCAACTGAGACAAAAGGAATGGAATGAGCCACACAGGCCAAGCCCTACACAAGCGCTTATCTGCTGCTCAGCACAGGGGCCAGTCCATCCCAGAGCTGCTGAGGGGCAGAACAGAGCTGGGGGCAGTCTGAAGAGCACGGCTTTCTCAGGTTACACTGGAAAAGGCAGAGACAAGCTCAGAGGTATGCAAAGCCACAGCCTTATTAAGCTATTCAAAAATCCAGTCTGAAAGTTAGGACAGAAAATCCTTCCTGATAAAAACAGGATACAAAATTTTAGGAGGAGGTTATAACAAGCAGGTGGCATCTCCAGTACTTTATGGAGCTTTCCTTGCAGCCCCCTTTGGTTGTCCTAGGTAGCTTAGAAGGGACACTTAGCACTTTCAACCAGAGCAGGTCCACTTGCCTTGGTTTGGGGGCCAGGAAAGAATTTCGTCTTCCTCAGCTTAGTAGGAGAAAAAATTCCTACTTCTTAAAACAACAAAAAGAAGGGGAATGAAGCAGCTTGTAGACCAAGAACTTATTAGAAGAGCTAACACAGCTTGTGTCTGATCCTCTGCTCTGCAACCAGGATGGCTCCCGTGTGAAACCATGGCCCAGGCTGGGTACGCACTGCATAAGTGTGACCCAGGGCAGTTGTTAGTAAGTTGTGTAAGGAAACTTCCCATGCAAATAGGACACACCCTTCTTTACATCCACAAAAGATCTCTCCAGCAAGGCCTCTGTGAGAATAACCACCCAGTCCTGGCAGGTCTCAGCATCTGGAACATGTGACCAGCTTAGTGTTACACACACGCAGACACGTGCAATGCATACTTGAGTGGACAGAGGCACATGGACACCACCAACACATCTCCAGAAGGACCAGGGCACATAGTAAAATTAATATGCACTAATTATAAAAATTATATACATTGAAAAAAAAGGACCAGGAACACACATCCAAAACTAGCAAGTAATCTGGGGAAGTTCCTCAGTGTTATAGTTAGCAGTGATATTTATTTAGTGGGGCTTGATTTATTTTTCTCTTCTGTTCCAAAATGCACAGCGCTCTGAGCTCAGTTATCAGAGGAGGACCATGTCTGACCTGAGGGAGCAGTAGGCAGCCTATTTTTAGCCTCTGGTCTTTCCTGCCCTCATCCCCAGGGAAGGCCCCTCCCTGTCTCTCCTGCACACTGCACAGGGCCAGGGTGCAGGATCCTGACGCAGGGCAGGAAGGTGGGGCTGTGAGAGCCCTGATATCCCTTGCCACGCCTCACGCTTCAAAGAGCACCACACTTCAAAGAACACAGACTGTAAAGTTCAGACAAAAAGTAGGAGGGGAAGAAGTGTTTTAAACCACAAATAAAGAGTGCAACAACAGAGGAGAGAAATACCATACATGAAATATCTGTCGTCCATCTAAGATAGTGATGCCACACGGGTGGACCAGCACACTTCTTTGTTCTCCAGGGCCAGCCCTTGGTGACTGAACCTTAGGTGACCACCGCTCACTTGTGAATGCAAGACCACCCACCACCTAGCACAACCATAATTCCAATGAGGTGGACAGCATCTTTCCTGTATGAGGCAGGTGATGCACAGTGAAGGCAGTCTTAGGGAAAAGAAGGCTCAGGTGCTTATCTTGCCCTAGACTCCATACACGGCCCTCCTTCCACTAACTCTCACAGTATTGCATACAAACATGTCACAGAATCACCAACCTGACCTGCAAAGTAGACTCTGTTCATCCAGGCTTCTCACTGACTGACCTGTCTACTGTAAAACTGGAAGTGTAGGAAGAAGCCTTGATCTCTTCAAGAGTTTAAAAAGAAAAAAGAAGATTGTAACATGACTCATTACATGGTTCAGACACAGCAAATGAAATGGATCCCATGCATGGGACACTCTATTTTTTTAATCACAAGCAAAGGAAACAATAGTCCAACTGGAACATCTTCAAATAACTTGAAACACATCTGTGAGTTCATCTACACCCACCATGTCTTTTGCTAGACAGACATCATGAGTTCAATGGCAAAAACGTATAAAAAAGGGCTGGGTCAAAGCTCAGTGGTTCTGGAGCCTGCCTTGCAAGCGCAAGGTCCTGAGTTCGATCCCCGGTACCAAAAATAAAAGTTTAAAAATTTTTTTAAGGGCCGGGGATTTAGCTCAGTGGTTTCACCGCCTGCTGCGCAAGCGCAAGGACTCGAGTTCAATCCCCGGTACCAAAAAAAAAAAAAATTTTTTTTTAAATTACCAGTGTAAACCCAGGGCATCAATTCTACCACCTCCAGCTTCCCAAGCCTCTGGTGCTATGAAGTGGGTGCACAGTAGCCCCAGAGTTCCAAGCTGATCTGCCAGGTGCAGTGCCATCCCACCTCCCTTCCACCTCTTGCCAATGAGCCAAAGCCCTTTTGCAATCGGCATGTTTCCACCCTCCCTGTCCTACTCTGGTGTGGGAACACACAAGAACAGCTGCCCTTATGCCCTCCACCCTAGCACCAGTTCTCTCTAAGCAGGAGAAAATAGAAGGCAGAAGGAAACAGAAGAGCTAGAGAAGGGCATTTCCACTGTGTGGCCAATCCTTGCTGACTTTCTAGCAGGATTCTGGAGAACTCCCAGGATGGTTACTTGGTTAGATTCTACTTCCCAGCAGTCTATTTTATGCAGCATAAACATTGAGGGAAGATGGAGGGTCCACAGTGTCCCCCCAGCTCTCCCAAGTACTCACATCGAAGCTAGATTGCCTACAGTGCCGAAGATCCTCCCAGATACCGGTGTTCACACAGGACAAGGACCCTAAAGCTCATGGCTCATCTGAGAACTCATGAACCATACAAGGGGGTAGAGGGAACGTGACATCAGAAAGTTGCCTTTATTTTGTTCCCTTTATAAAACAGAAAGTACCTTAAAGATTAAGAAAGAACCCAATTCAAGTAACTAAAATTTTTTAGCTACTCCTGAATGAACAAGTGCACAAATGCATTCATTTCATGCCATCTAGTTACCACTCACAGAGCACTGTGGTGCCAGTGTTACATGCTCAACTTCCATTATCTCATTTTATCTTCAGAAGAACACTGTAAGAATGTTACCCTTGTCAGAGAGGATGCTTAATTCCCCGAGGTCACACCTAAACAGTGAGCGATGAATAGATTTGAGAGCACTGGCTAGCACACAGGCTGGCTGGTTCCAATGCCTGTGCCCCTTCCCCGAATGTTTTCCCACTTGGTGGATTCAAATTTATTGTGTCCTCTTTTTTTTTTTTTGCCCTTTCTGTAGTAAACTTATCAGCATGCATGTTATATCTCTTGTTCAATTCCCTATATTGTCTGACAAATGTGTTAACAAATGCTGACTGTCGGAGCTGGAAGTGGTAGCAATATGCCTGTAATCCAAGGACTGAGGAGGATCGTGAGTTCAAGGCCACCTGGGCTATGGGCTATACACATAGACATGCTTCAAACACCACTGCCGCCGCCACCAAAAGATGGTAACAACACTATATGGGTAGTGAATAGTGCCTGCTCTATGCCAGGACTGCAGCAGGTACTGCAGAGTTCCACAGAAATGATGACTTCGAAAGCAGAAGAAATAAACCAATAGTTAACTAATAATGGGTGATAAACGAGTACAACCTGAAGCTGTGGAAAGACAAATGTTTCTCTGTGCATAAATGACCTGGTGTTATGGCTTGTGTTTAGATGTCCCCTCAAAGCCTCCTGTCAATGAGGTGGGCTACTTTGGAGGTGGCTGAATCTAGAGTGTGTGATTCAGGGTGCAATGCTAGGCCCAAGAGCACTGGGATTAAGGGTGTGAGTGCTACTGCCCTAAGTAGTCTGAATAACAAAAGGGGCAGAAAGATGCTGTTAAGGTCTCTTGTTGCTTTTGCTGTCTTCCATGAACTGTTGCCCCTCTGGCACCCGGCCTCAGAGACAGCCAATTATGGACTGAAACTTCTATGAACTGTGAGCCAAATAAACCCCTTCCCCTTCAACTTTAGGTGTCCAGTATTTTGTCTCAGCAAGGAGAGAAAAGTAACTAAAACACTTGGGGATCCATTACAATGCAAATTCAAAACCAGCAGGTCTGCATGGGTGTGTGATGCTGGATTTCTAACAATCTCTTGGCCATGTCCCCACTGCTGATCAGCAAGGAGCCTAGTACTTGAAAGGACTACCTGGAGTGGCTGGTCCAGAAAGGTAAAGAAGTGAATCAGAAATGGAGTCCCTAGAGGACTGAGCAGAATTTGGAGAAGTTTGGGATAATGTGCCGTCAGGAAGCAAGGGAAGTATTTAAGATGGAGAGGGGGAAAACTCAAGCAAAGGAGAAGCACAAATGTACAAGTCATTCAGGGCACAGCTATCCATTTTAAAAACAATAAAACACTCCCAAACTATCTCATCATTTCTTAGAGTTTGGATCTTGAATGTCCCCCAAAGACCCACGTGTTGAAGACTTGGGCCCCAGGCTGTGGCACTACTGGGAGGTGGCGAAACCTCTAAGAGGTGGGGCCTAGTGGGAGAAGGTTAAGTCACTGCAGTGTTTCCTAAGGAAACACTGGGACTCCTGCCCATTCCTGTGTCTTTGCATCCCAGCCACCATGAACTGAACAGCTCTCTTCCACAATGCACTTCCATCAGGATGCACTGTGCCACCACACACCCAAATCAACAGAGCCAAGTGACCATGGACCAACACCTCTGAAACCATGGTTTAAAAATAAATCTTTCCTCTTTATAAGCTGACTATCTTGGGTATTTTGTAACAGCAACAGAAAGCTAACATACCACTAGATTGCCAGGAATTACAAGATTTAATTACCTTTGAAAAGAGTCTTTTATTGGTACAAAATCAGCCACTGACTAGCCAAAGAATGCTTCATGAGACATTTTTAAATGCTTACCATCCATAATGAGCAGGGAAGGAAATCCCACTGTCATCTCCACCCTATGTCAGCCTCCCAGGATGGGTCTCCCAGGAGAAGGGTCAGAACAGTGGTCTTTCCAACTGGGCCATTTGGTGATGTGGCCTCGCTTCCTGGCTGGGCCACTTCCTCTGCTATTTCAGACAAAGTGGCACTGCCCTTACTCAACAAGTTCCTCAGCAATCAGAAATGAATGTCCAGACTGTAAGGAAAGGTCGCCCTGATGACCGTGCATCAAGTACATTGTTTGTGAAGCGGCGGGGTGGGATGGCTGGGGGACTAGATTCAGAATCTGTAGACAGAGATCTGAAGTAGGGCTCTGTCGTTTAAATAAGCTACATAACCTCACAAAACTACTCCCATGCTTACAAAATGAAAATTCTAATCTGAACTCTATCTACCACACACTCTCTTGAGGATAAAATTTAGCAATGGAAAAAAGCCTCACAACTTTACTCCTAAAGGGTCAGAGATGAGGAGCCCTTTATGATACTTTTCCTTTCCCAGCGTACTGCATTATATACATCTAGTATTTATTAGCCCTACTTGACAAAAGGAAAAACTGAAAGCATAGAGAAAAAAAAAACCATGCATCTGTTCAAGGTCAAACCAGTTAGAGCCCAAGGGCTGCCTGACATACGAAAACTCAAGGTGGAGCTGACCGGGAGGGTGGAAACAAGATTCTAGCACTGACTAGTTAGTTCACAGACCATACACAACCTTGGAAATGACTTGTTTGGGGAAGGATTCATTTTTCTTTTCTGTAAAAAGACAGGATTGGACTTGCTGAGTGGTTAAACTTTTTGTTGGCAGCCAAGTGCCAACACCCAGAAACAGATAAAAGCTGCTCTAAGTAGGGTAGGTGTCTGCCAGCCTCCCCAGTCTCCCATTCTCCTCTCTCCAGACCCTTTCAATAAATAAGCATGTATCTTCATTTCCTTTAGGAACCACCAAGGAAATCCCCAGCATCCAGATTATAAACTCTGGAAAAGTGGGCAGCTAGCTCTGGCATGCCCAGGCAGGATGGCAGGATATATGAACAAAGTGCTATGGTTGGAAAGTCCCCTAAAACTTGATGAAATTTAACTGCCGCTGTAAATAGTGCTGAGAAATGGGACCTTTAAGAGGTGATTAGGCATGAGGCTCTGTCCTCACACATGGATTGATGCCATTATCGTGGGATGGGAAGGTGAGTCTGGGCTGAATTTCCTCTCTGTAGCGAGTGCTAGCTTGCCCTTCTGCCAGGTTAGGATGCAGCAGCACCAAGCCCTCCCAGCCTCCAGAACCGTAAGCTGAATAAACATTTATTAAAGTACCTGGTCTGTGGTATTTAGTTATAGAAAATGAACTGAGACACAAGATGAGCTCAAACTTCCCACCACATTCCATTCTCCCAGTTTAAAATGTGTTCCAATTCTGGAGTTGAGACAGAGCTAAGCAGACCTGGGTACTTACTGTGGGGAAAGGGAAAAGGGAATGGGAAGAGCAAGAGGGAAGAATCAAGTGTAAAAATGAGGGTCACTAACCAAGCATATACTGAACCAAAAGAAATCTCAATTTTTATGACTTGTTACTAACATGAGAAAGCTAAGAGAGAAACCCACCTGCAAGCTGGTGTGTCTGTCATAGAGAGGGCTGAGAAGTGTAGAACTCTCCTGATAGTCAAAAGACTACTGTCTGTGTGTGAATCTAGAAAGAGCTCAGGAATTTTTCCCATCTATGTGACTTTGGAGAACTTTTATAACCTCTCTGCTTCTTTTTCTAACAAACTACAACTTCAGGAAGGCAGTAACATGTAAAATGTCCTCTATGGTACCTGACACATTGTAGATACTAAGTAAAAGCTAGAGGGTGACAATGAGAACTATGATGGGAACTGCCTTTGAGATCTCATATCAGCAAACTGGTGGCAAGAGAATACCTAGAATCTTCCATTCAACAGGTCTCACAAATGTAAGATGAATAGCTCACTGTAGGCCCTGCCAAGTGTTGTTCTTAGTGGAAAGTTCTCTCCATCTTCCATCCTCTTTCTGCTGAATAAAAGGGACAAGTTCGTCTTTGGGCACCTCAATCAGATCTGAAGGTAGATAAAAACATTTAACTGATCTTCTATATCCGTAAGACCTGCACAAAGCTCCAGCAGAAATAAATAAACTAGCTAAAATAAGTGGAACAACAACAAAAAGAACAAAAATAAATTAATTAATTAAAATAAGTGGAACACATGAACTTCTTGGAAACTGACCCTACCAGAGCTGACCTTAACCTTTATTCTTTCCCACCTCAAAACCCAAAACAACTTCTGAGGGGTAGGGGTGAGCAAAGCACCCTACATGAGTCAAGAGTGCCCTTCCTAGGGACAGATCGGACATGACCTGAAAGGAAAGCCCACTGCCAAGCATGGAGGAGCTTTTGAGCCTGGGCTCCTGAAAGACACTGGGTCTCAGCAGTCCTGGGTCTGCATACAAAGCTCTCCAGGACACTGAGATACAGGAGTAGGGTAGGAGTCTCAATATCTCATTGGCCAAAAAACAAGACACACCTCATCTAAATGTTTGAGAAAAAGAACATCTAATTCAGGAAACTGGTACTGAAAAAAGGCAAGAAATTCTCTCTTTCTAGAATATAAGCTCAGCGAGGGTAAGAATTTTCATCTACTGGGCTCACTACTATCTTTAGCACCCACAACCACCTGGAACATGGTAGGCACTCAAATGTGAATGAATCAAAAAGGAAGAGATAGAAATCCAATACGGGCAAGAACATAAACTTCAAGTCAGACAGAATTAGATTTAAATTTATGTGACTTTAATCACGTCACTAAACCTCAGGTTCTCTTTACAGACTAAATGACAGTGCATTTTGCTACTCAGAACGCCTAGCACACAGCAAGCTTTCATAGTAAGCTATTGGCTGTGATTGTCTCCTTTTCCTCTGCACTCCAGCTTCCCAATCTCCCCGGCGTGGGGCAACCTAGAGAATCAAAGGACCAGTCTCTGAGTGGGGACTGCCACTCTGTTCCAGCCCAACTCTGCCACAGGTGCCCCGCCCTGCCCCAAGCCCTCTCTATCTCTTTGCTCCAGGGAAATCTAGACCCCACCCCCTCTCCCTGGACCCTTCCTTTGTCCTCTAGGCAAGGTTTGCTCACCCAGGGCAGCTCTGGCACTGAGGAAGCTTGTACAAGGAACAGCCAACACCCAGAGGGGCCCACTGAGGACCAACCTTCACACACACGTGCACCTACCGACATCCCAGAATATGCTCATTTAATGCTTATCAATTAACATTGTCATGAGCAGCTCTTGGCCTGGGATGACCCCTACATTTCTCCTCACAGCTCCATTTGCTCTGCATCTCAATGTGTTAGTGACAATGTCCTGGACAAATCTCAGCCCAGGGTGGGAGGTGGAAATAGATCTCATGCCTAAAAAGCCCCAAACCTGTAATTCCAGCACTCTGGGAGGCTGAGGAAGGAGGATAAAAGTTTAAGCTCACCATTAGTGACTCAGCAACTTAAGCGAGACCCTGTAGGTCAGTTTAAAGGCCCTCGGTCAGTGGTGGTGAACCTAAGGCACACCTGCCGCAGCAGGCTGTTTCTATCATTGAAAGTTCTAAAAGGTTCTCCATCACTGTCCTAGGTTCAATGCAGAGGGAAATAAGGTCAAGTTAAACTCTCACCTGTTAATCCACAGAGTGGCACACACACTCACCACACTATGGCAAACAGGGCCAGAGCTTCCACCTCTGTAGACAGAAGAAATGACCCCAAGTCCTGATGACCACTGAAGTGATCGTATTGGCCCTGGTTTCTCATCTCTAGGCTTTTTAAAAAATTTTAACAGAAAAAGAGAAAATCTTCTTTCACATTTAAGCCATGTTTTGCAATTTCCAACTGAAACTAATCCTGACTGATGTGACAGCCCCAGTGGAAACCTGAGTTTACTAAGGGAAGCTATGCAGGAGATAAGTCAGCGCCATGTCACATGCAGACAGGATGGGTCGCAGCGCAGCTTATCAGGTGGTGCCTGCTTGCACAAAACAGCTTTAGCTAAAGTCATAAGTAGCAAGCAAACCCTGATACTAAAATGAGAGCAGAGCTTTTCTGGGGGAGTTTAGGGCAAGAAGAAACACCCCAAGGCCTTAGCCCACATTACCGATAACTGAAACAGCAGAAACTGACCCAGTGAGGTGGCATGATTTGCTCTACTAAGAGGACCCTGAATGATATAAATGTATAAATTTTCCTCACCAATTAAAATATTACTTTACTTGGGCATACCTACTCTGAAAATCTGAAACTGAAATACTCCAGAATCTCAAGCTTTTAGAGTTTGAAGTCTTCACAAATATTCCAAAATGCAAGAAACTCCAAAATCTGAAATACTTCTGGTCCCAACCATTTTGGACAAGAGCTTTTCAACCTGTAATGCAAATGCCATTACAATTAACCTGTAGCACCTTATCTTCGATTGCCTCCTGCAGAAAAGCCCAATACAAAAATCTCCAACCTTCTGTCATTATATCATTAGTAAGACTCAATGGCTTCTGAAGTTACTTTAGAAGATCCTTCACCCTGTTGCTAATTGTGTTCTGTCCCTTAAAATGGAAATGCCTAACAACCATAGACCCAGTTGAACCATACTCCTAGGGTAGCAGTGATGACCATGACAACAAATGGCTGGGGGCAGTTATGGAAGAAAGAAAAGAAAGCAGAGCTACAGCTGGGTCAGTCTTCTTGGAAGAGCCTGGGTCTGCCTCTCATGCACAACAGGCAGAGAAAACTCCTGGGCAGGTCAAGCTGAACTGGCTGTCTGTGGAGGGGATCATGCCCCAAGCACACAGCAGGTAGCGGGGCCAGGACTGACCACCAGAAAGAGGTTTCTCAGGGTCTGCCCCATGCAAAGGTATGGTTCCACATGCAGCTGGAAACAGGGAGATTCACAATGATGACTCCCTACATTGGGGTGGGTGAATTGTTTCTGATAGTAAAGAATTAAGACAGGTTGAGGGCCAGGTGTGGTGGCACACACCTGTGATCCCAGCACTTAGAAGACAGAGGCAGGCAGGTTGCCCTGAGTTCAAGGCCACCTTGGGCTACATATCAAGTTCAAGGCCAGCATGAACTACACAGCTAAGATCCTGTGTCAAAAAGAAAAAAAAAAGATAAAATTGAACTGAGGGTGTAGCCTGGTGGTAGAGCACTTGCCTAGCATGTGAGAGGCCTTGGGGTCCATCCCCAGCACTGGGGGTGAAAAAAAAAATTAGTATAAGGAGATAAATATTCTCTCCCTGTGAGAATAGCATCATCTTGGGGAGAAAAATAAAGATAAAGGGGGACACCTGGAAAGGTTATAGAAAAAAGAAAAGATTAACCAAATAGAATAGACCATGTAAAGGAAGATTAAAGGAAGTGGACTTGATTAACAGGAAGATGCAAACACTCAGGATGTCTTTTATGCCACAGGAAGATGAAAATACTTGAGATGCATTTTTTGCCATCAAGATCCAACAATGCCTAGAAGCATCCTGTGCAGAAAGCATTTATCTCATACTTGTTGACTGATTAGCACAAGAAGTTGATGATTCTCCTCAGCCTTGTGGGAAAAGCTAAGAGAAGATTCATGCCGGAACAGCAGAACAGTTTCAGGTGAGTCCTTTTCACTTGGTGGGCGGCCAGCCACCTGGCTGTTGCTCCCCAGCACAGCTGCTTCCTTCCTGATCCCACCACGGTCTGATTCCTTCATCAGCATTGCTCCTTGCCACACTGGTGTCACACGCTCCTCAATAGACCATGGCTCTCCAGGGGCAGCCATCAGTGACTCATTCCTGTGTGTGTTATGCCCCCCACCCTACATGTTATGGATACAGAATAAATGACTTAAGTTAGTGAACATACCAGGCACTAGGGAGAGAACAGTGAACAAGACGTGGGGACATGCAGCTTCTATGCTTGGGAGAGGAGACAGCACACAAGCACACCTGGGCACATTAGAAGGAAGCACAGGCTATGGAGGAAAAGCACAGGCTATGGAGGTGGGTGGAGGATGGGGTGCTCAGGTGTGTTGGGAAGTAGGACAGCTGAGAAGCCTGTGAGGAGGAATAAGGGCGGGGGGACCCAGCACGTGCTTCAGATGGGGTTATTAAAGTGAGGGGCGACCGGATGGAGTGGGTCCTGTGGGCCACACGAGCACTTTACAGGTTTCAGCAGGGTATGAGAGGGAATCAGTGTGCAGGTATTGAGGTAAGACTTTTTTTTTTCAATACATGTGTGTGTGTGTGTGTGTGTGTATATATATATATATATATATATGGGGGGTGGTCAAGGAAAATCAAAAATTTTAAATTGTACTTTAAAAAAAATCCTGCAGTTTCCGGACACAAAAGTTACCCAATCCCTTTTCCCCTTCCAAGAAATTCACTCAAAAAAAAAAATTCCCAAGGGTCTTAAAGACACAATAAGCCTGTAAACTGGGCTCTGGGCCTGTGTTTTTCATCTATAAATTTCACTTCCTTCCACAGACTTCCACCCTCAAGAAAATGTTGGGCATGGTGGCGCACCTTGTAATCCCAGCACTTGGAAGGCTGAGGCAGGAGGATCACTGAGAGTCCCAGGCCAGCCTGAACTACACAGTGAGACTTTGTGTCAAAAGAAGAAGAAAGCATCCACCGCCTGCCTGGCAAGCACAAGGTCCCAAGTTCAATCCCCGGTACAGAAAAAAAAAAAAAAAGAAGAAGAAGAAAGCAGCAATATGAGTAGGCAGCAAATCTCTACTTCAAGCATATGTAAACTGTTCGCAGTCTAACATGGACTGCCAGATGAGTGACCTGACAGACAGTAGGTGCGCACATCCTAGATCACTCACCTTGAAGTCACCTCCAAGCCCCATAAATATACCCAGCTCTGGATCACAATGCATCTCTCTTTCTTTCCTCTCCTCCTCCTTTCTTTCCTCCCTCTCTCCCACACTCTATTTCTCTACATTTCTACCGAATAAATCCCTTTATGTTTCTTACTGTTGTGTCCTGAAAATTCATTTTCCGAGACAGGAGTCAGCAAACCTGCAACTTAATTCTTTTGATAGAGTGGGTTTAGGAACTTCCTAGGACCCTGTCCATGACAATATGAGCAGAAGAATGATGAGATCACAAGCAGAGTGCTATCAGGAGCCTCGGATGCCAGAGAACACTATACTCGGGGTATGAGGTGGACCAGGGAAACCAGGTGGGAACCCAGAGCCTTAGAGAACCATTAGTGCAGGTCACCGGAGTCAGAGTTAAAATGGAGGTGGGGCTGACACCTTTCCCTGATCAGCTCATGGATAAACTATGAGGTGTGAGAATACAAGAGTCTAATCCAAAGATTTTTGGTCTCAGGAACAGAAAAGATAAATGAACAAATTAACCAAAGTACAAAACACAATAGTCTCCTTCCTCGTGGGCCTACTGGAAGCAAGGAACAGAATGACTACCCCCAGCCACTGTCCCTATGAGAGCCTCCCCGGGGGCTCAGTCACTGACAGAGATCTTCTTCCACCCAGACCTGACCTGGGGACCCAGATCTCCAAGCCAGTCTCTCAGCCCTCACTCTGCCCCATACTCTTGGGCACTGGTCTCTCCCAGCAGAATCTGCTCCGGAGGCTCCTTATCAATCCTGAGCAAGTCCAGAACAGCTGAACAGAGCTCCTCCTAAGCCAGAGTCCACTTCTCAGCACAAGTAGCAACCCCTGCAGGCTTCTCCCTGTGCAGACCCCTCCGTGCTCCTGAGGAGGCAAGATCACCTCCAACACAGAAGGAAATGGCTGAGACTTGGGGTGGAGGCAGGAAAACAGAGGACAGGAAGAAGAAAGCAAGAGAGGCCGGAGGGACTGCATCCTACCCTTGCTAGGTGTATCTGCCCTCGCCATGCTAGAGCCATCTCCTACCTAGAGGACAGCATCAGCACTATACCACCTGCCTGCAGCTACTCCTTCAAAGGACAAAGGGGAACTGTGCATCACTACGAGGTTCGCTTTTGAAAACAAACTGTTCGGGGTTTCTATTCCTAGACAGATCCATACAAACTATTTTGTGAACATTCAAACTGAAACAGACTGTTAGATCTACAGAAAAAAAAAAAAGCAAAACAAGACAAAGATAAGGAAAGTATTTCTTAATGAAAATCTCCTACACCAGTGACTGTCAGACTAGTAAGTCTGTCAACCAAGTGTCTGCCAACTACTTGCAGTATACACCATCTGAGGACCACTGAAAGAGTCACACAAAAATAAGACATGATGGCCACCCTGCAGAAGCTTAAAATCCAATTAAGGAAAAAAAAAACTCCAATTTCCTGAACTATATGGCTAGAGCAGTGATGGTGAACCTTTTATTAGAGACCAAGTGCCCAAAGTGCAATCCAAAACCCACTTATTTATCGTAAAGTGCCAACACTGCAATTAAACTTGAATAGTGAGGTTTTACTTTAAAAAAAAAAACAACATTCAGCTGCTGGGGCAACTCGGCTTGTGTGCTCTCACAGAGGGCTCTGCATGCCCATTACGGTACCCATGCCATAGGTTTGCCATCACTGGGCTAGATTATCAGGGTTAGGATTCAGGTAGGCAGGGAAGAGGGCCCTTCAGGGATATAGCAGCACAGCCCTGCTAGGCAGGACTATGGAGAAGGCCTAGAAGTGGTGCTAGACACGTAGGCAGCTGCCAGCAGGCTCTCAAAGCCAGGGAGGAGTTTCAGTAGGACCCAGGGAAGCGGACAGGAGCCTTCAAAGCAACATGGAGGGAGCAGAGCTAGGAGGATGCTACGCAGGAAAAATGAACTTCAGCTAGGCAGTGTCCAGGGGGCTCAGGTAACTGCTGGGACATGAGATGAAGAAGGGTCAGATTAGAACTGTGGCCGTGGAAAGCAGAATTGAAAAGGGAAAAAGTCACCACTGGGTTCTCTTTTGCATGGTGGCCCGGCCCCACGCTGTAGGGTGTGCTTCTTTACCTGCGATTACTTGGCCCAAATTCACTCTCCACAGTCTGTTTCTTTTCATACCTTTAATGAAACTTTGCTATTGTTGGGAGGGGCATTTAATAAATTGTGAGCACCCAACTAGGGCAAGCGTAGTTATAGGTGCTAACGATAAGCAATTTCCAAAGACATTCTGAAGAAATAACAAAGCAGATTAGACATACAGGGTAAATAAACCAGCTGTTGATTTTATTCAATTATTATCTGTATCCTGTTTAGTGGCAGAAAAGCAAACACTTCTATAATCCATGACTTGCCTTTATCTACAACTTTCTTGGATTCAGGTTTAGGAATGACTGAGGGATACCCACACATGAGGTGACAGGGCAACTGTTGCTACTCCTTAGTGACAATTATTTTCTCCTAGGCTTTACAAAAATTGGAGGGGAGTGGATATGGCAATCCCTTTCTCTCCAGCAATAAGGCAAGATAGTTGTTAACATGTGCTAGGCCTACTTTGCTCACTCCTTACTTACTTCCACAGTGACAAAATACCTGAGAAAATCAACTTAAAGGAACAAAAGTTTATTTTGGCTCACAGTTTCAGGTCTCCGCCCTAATATCCCATCAAGGATCTGTTCCAATGACCTAACCTCCTCCCACTGGGCTGGATCCAACCTCCTAAAAGGTTCCATCACCTCCCAACAGCACCAGACCTGGTTATCAAGTCATTAACATATGGGCCCTTCAGGGGCATTTAAGATCGAAACCATAACACATGGCTAGGACTGCTCTCCCTCTGTGGGAACCCGAGGAGATGAGCACAACACTAGGGCCTGCAGAGTACCTCTAACACCCCCTGACATTCAGGGAAAACCTTGCACTCACTGAGTCCCACTTGCCCTCAGAGTCCCTATGGCCACATAACTCACAACCAACTTGGCAACTGGGGTACATCAGGGCCCACTGAAAACATGGCCACATGCCCTGAAGATCAGGAAAGTCACTTCTGCCACTTCCCATTTGAATCTACATCAAATAAAATACCAGACTGAATACCAGCCTCTCAAGGCAAGATGCTCCTGGCTTCAGGCCTCTTGCCTCTTTGCCCAGTGGGCAACCAACTCAGACTAAAATAGGCACAAAGTCCTGCAGACAGCTCATTTTTTTTATTTCTATTAGTACATGTTTGCAGTATATAATTATTACATTCACTGTGGGGAGTTGGTACATGTACATAATATATCTTAACTCTTTTTATACCTCCTTCTTCCATCTCTTGGTCCTCTTTCCATTTGCAAAAGATCTGTTTCCTACTATCATTTATTTTGCTCTTTGATTTATTTATATTTTGGAGTTTTCATATGATAACTATGCAATATTCAAGCTTGTGTGTATGATTTATTTCATTTAACATTATAGTCTCAAGGTACATCCATTTTCTCACAAATGACTCAAATTTTTTTTGTCCCATTAAGTTTATTGGTACATTTTAGGTATAAAATAGTTACATTCATCATTGGGATCTTGTACCATTACATGAGTATCTTGGTTCTTATTTTTTTCCCCCTTCCCTTGCCC
>NW_004624735.1:9348352-9369009 GCF_000247695.1 Heterocephalus glaber | reverse complement strand
ACTGGCTCAGCTTCTCTGCCCTAGGAGCATGGGATGGTGGCGGGGGAGCTTCCTTCTGGGTGCTGGGACCAGCTCAGCTTCTCTGCCCCCACAAATGACTCAAATTTATCCTTCTTTATAACAGAGCAGTACTCCATTGGGTATAAAACCCTTTTCTTTATCCATTCATCTGTTGGTGGGCATACAGGCTGCTTCCAAGATTTAGATATTACAAATTGTGTTGCTATAAACAGGGGTATGCATATATCCCTGTAATATATCTTTAACTCTTTTGGGAAGTTAAGGGAATAGCTAGGTTGAATGAAATTTCTAGTTTTAGTTTTCTGAGGACTCTCCATACTGATTTCCACAGTAGTTGTACAAGTTTATATTCCTACCAACAATTTTAAAGGGTTCCTTTTTACCCACACAAGCTAGTCACCATTTGCTTTTATTTGATTTCTTGATGATAGCCATTCTCTCTGGATCAAGATAGAATCTCAGTGTTGTTTTAATTCTGCAGACATATCTTAAGAATGTGATTTCAACCATTATTATATTTATAATACATAGTAAAATCTGAGGCTCTGACAGTCTTTTTATTGCAATGACAACAACAAGGTACCAATAGAGAGTCTTCCTTCTCAAAGGCAAGGGAAGATTGGCCTGTTTTATAACTCCTGGCCACTGGACATTACAACAAAGTACTTAAAATGGCACTACTACTAGAGCTGGGATTCTGTGTTCTTACAAGAATAAAGAAAGGAGCTGGTCCATAGCCAAAAACATCAGCCTGTCTCCCTCAGTTCAAGTGGGAAATCCAAGAAGAGCAAAGCTGGAGGAGGGCCAGTTTGTTCTACCATCCTGTCACTCCATGTCCCTTAGCACCCAGCCCTCCCATCACATATTTCTGATGGCATTTTTATCTTGCACGACAGAGGCCAAATATGCAAAGCCCAGTCTTTCGGCCATTTACAAAGTATCTGCTAGCTAAGGACATGACTCCACATGGGATGCTGCTGCCAGCGCTAGAGAACCCCAAATGATGAGTCTACTTTTCTGACGATCTACCCCATGACTAATGTGTGTAAGAGTTCTGTCTGCCATCTCCACACAGCACTCGTCCACATGTATTACCAACCACAATGAGGTGGGGAATACCATGAGGGGACCAAGGGGACTCACCCCCAGGACTCTGGCCCTATGTAAAAGTAAAGGACGCACCTCTGCCAGCTGTCACATATGTACCTCCACACTGCCACAGGCCACACCAGGATCCGACAGACAGCAGGGTGCTGTGGCTGGCAATGTGGCCCACAGTAAGCTGCTCCTTTAAAGATCTGCAGTAATTTAAAACCAGCTGGTTTCTGGTATGAGCCAGTCCCCAGAAAGCAATTCACACTTCATCTACAAAGGACAAGGCCCAGTGATTTCAGTTTTGTTTTAAAAAAACCAAAACTGCTCTAAATAGATAAATTCAGGACTCAGACGTCCGTCAGTACTGGTTCAAGAACAAGTTGTTGAGGACTTTTAGAAGTAGCCATGAGGCCCTGGTCTTTGTTGGTGAATTTAACGGCAAAGCTGAAGCTAAACGCACCCAGTCTGGGTCTGGGACAGAGGAAGATAAACACTCTAAAACAGAAATGCCACGCCCAGCAGGCACAGAGCAGGTGCACAGCTCCCGTGGGGTCGCTGTGTCCCAGGCAGATCAAGCCGGGCTGACCTCTCCCTCCAGGCAGAAGGAAAAAAACTGGCTGTTCTCGCTCTTTTCCTGTCTGCTTTTCCCCCTCTGTACTGGGGATTGAACCCGGAGTTTCCTGCTAGGAAAGTGATCTACCACTGAGCTACCTACCCAGCTTTTTTTTTTTTTTTTTTTGAGGCAGAGTCTCAATACATTGCCCAGGCTGGCTTCAAACTTGTGACCCTTCTGCCTCAGCCTCTGCAGAGCTGGGATTACAGGTGTGCATCACTGCACCTGGCTCCCTCCATTCTCTATTTAAAAAGAAGGTAACTGTTTATGTGCCTGAGAAAAGATGTGATCTGTATCAGAAAACAATGCCTGAGATTGTTCAAGCTTTTCAGCAATACTTGGAATCTCTACAAGTCTGCAATTGGCACAATGTGGTTACAGCTCCAGGGCTTAAGAGAAGTGTGGAGGGGACTTCACTTCCTCACAGGGACTTTGGCAACTTCTTACCATACATTTGGGGGACTTTCAGCTCTTATCATCCAAGTACTGTGCTGATGGTGACAACAACGGAGGTGATAATACCACTAACAATAGCAGTTATAATTCACAACTCACTACATGTCAGGCATATTCATTCATTCTCTCTCTCCTCACTGTAAGGTACAATTACCCACCTGTTTTATAGATAAGAAAAAGGAGACACAGAGAGGTTAAGTAACTTGTCCAGAGTCACACAGGAAGTGACACAGCTGACACCTGATCCCAGGAAGCCTTGAACCACTAGACAGCTTCTGTATTTCCATATATCTGCTACCACCTTTATCCAGAAGACCCTATGAGTAGTTATAGTGGTCTGCAAATTAGAGATGAGTGAAGAAAACAGAATAAATAAGGCTAATTTTATGGATCCGAGAAGCTACAGGCCCGGGAGGGAAATCCGGGTCCCTGGTCTGTGTGCCTGGAGCCTTTCCCATACTCCAGGTGCTCCAGTGTACTTCACTGCCATACACCAAGGGCAGTCTATCCACCATTCCCAGGACCAGAGGAGGGCACTGGGCCCCAAGGCCACACAGGGAGGGGAGAGTTAAGAAGTAAAATGTAGAAAGAGTCTGAGATTGAGGTAGGAAGATCACAAGTTCAAGTCTCACCTGGGCAACTTAGTGAGACCCTGTCTTAAATAAGTACATACATAAAAAAGGCTGAGGGGCCGGGGATTTAGCTCAGTGGTTACGCCACCTGCCTCACAAGTGCAAGGTCCCAAGTTTGATCCCCAGTACCAAAAAAAAGGGGCTGAGGATGTCACTCAGTGCAAAGGCCCTGGTTTCAACGCCCTGTACTGAGGGCTGAGCGAGAGACAGAGACACTGACAGGAGACAGCTGCCCTCCCATGAAGAATCTGCCTCCTGCTGCCAATGCATCATACTTGCTCAGGTTTATCCTTAGCATTTTGCTTAAACTCCATGTGTATTTGCTTGTCATCCACTGCAGCAGTCTCCCATCTGACAAATCCCTCTGGCTGTAGTTACCCTACCTCACCCCTTTTCCTGAGAACCCTGCTCCCCCAGTCTGGCCAGCCCACTGCTCTAGGTACACTGCCCCCCATTCTCAATGCTTGCTCTCCTCTGGGCACCAAACATATTCAGATCCAGCAGGACACTAGGCCCTTCCCTCTGCCCCCACCTCCTCCAGACCCTTTCGAATTAGTCTACCTCTGAGCTCCATAAAACTTCCAAACAATGCTATGCTTATTCACAGCCAAGCAGCATTGTTTGCCATTGTTTCTATGTCCTCAGTGGAAAATTCCTCAGAGGCAGAGACATGCCCAATCCTCAGGAGGCAAGGACTGAGACAGAGCCTGGCTCTGCCTCAAAGTCAGCTGACTCACCTGTAAGTGAGGGTAAACCCAGTAACTACAAGTTATTTCTAAGTGAGAGAATGCATTTCCAAAGTACCTTCCACAATGCCTGGCCAAAAATTGCTCAATAAATAGCTATTTCAACTATTATGCTATCTGGCCACAGCCTAGACTGATGCTTGCTGAATGCCAAGTGTAGCTGGAGTAAGAATTGGCAATTCACTGATAGGAAAGTACTGGAGATTAGGGATTACTTGTAAAAACTACACAGAGGAAAAAAAAAAAACAACTTACACAGAGGAAGGCTGGGCGTGGTGCTGCACACCTGTAATCCAGCACTCAGGAGGCTGAGGCAGGCGGATTGCCTGTTTGAGGCCAGCATGGGTTACACAGTGAGTTCAAGCCAAACCTGAGCTACTTGGTGAGGCCCTGTCACAAAAAACAGACAAACAAACAATCTAAAACCAAAAACTAGACAAAAAGCAAGAGCTTGAGAAAGTAGAATAATAGAGTGAAATGGGAAAACAGCACTTATGGACTAAGTCCAACCTGCACATACTTCCTGGACACTGATGTGTGCACGCAGCTGAAGGAATCCACCACACCTCTATGGAGGGTGTGGGCAGGACAGAAGTCCTGTACCCAAGGGCTCACAATCTATCTAACAGCCAAGACGGATGCAGCTAGAACAGAATGGGACCCAGATGCCAGGCGGAAGGCATCATCATGGTTCCTAATCTTTTGGCATGATGATTCTTTTTTGCCATCAGCAATTTCTTATCTTTATGTGAGAGAGGCTACTCTTTACAGCCTAATGACTGAAAATAATAACTAATGATCAAACAGCTGCTCAATTCAACATTTTACGAGTTCATATTTCATTAATCACAACACTTATAAACATGGCAAAAAAAAAAATTCAAGCTGCAATACATGATGAATCCGCTCTGTGGACTCCTAGGCTGCCCACTGGGCTGTGCATGTGGGCACACACACACACACACACACACACATACTACCTCCAGACAGGAAGCCCTGGCATGGGCTCCTTTTGACAACGGTTCCATAGAAAGATACAAGTTAGATCACAACCTTCTAACAGATTCAATTTAATAACAATTAACTAAGTACACATCATGATAAAAAGAATGCTTGTAAAAATAGGCAAATGAGGCTTGAGGGTACAGCTCAGAGATGGAGTATTTGCCTAGCATGTACAAGGCCTGGGGTTTAATCCCCACCAACACACACACACACACACACACACACACACGCACACACACACATATTTTAAAGGTAAATAATCCACCCAGGTGTGGTGGAGCATACCTGTAATCCCAGTACCCTTGGAGGATGAGGCAGTAGGATCTCAAGTTTGAGTCCAACCTGGGCAACTGAGTGAGGTTCTGTCTCAAAAAAATGAAAGAGCTGGATATGTACCTCAATGCAAAGGCCCTGGGTTCAATACCCAGTAATGCAAATGAATGAATGAAGATAGAAGGGCAGCAAGATAGACAAGAAATTCAAAGTTTCAAAAGAAAAAAAGGATTTCCTAAGTCTGTGTCGCACCAAGTTCCACAGACAGAAGAGGAAAAGAAGGGCAGCAAATTAACACGAGCAGAGAGAAAACAGCAATAAACCCAAGTCCTGAGGCCTGGCTTTGCAGGAACATTGGGGGAAAGAAGAGGACAACGAGCTTGGCCCAAAGTTGAGACGCGCATCGTGAAGAGATTCATTTTTCAGGGGCAAGCAGTCTGAAGACAGGACTACTCTCACAGACTTGTGCACACCCTGACTGCAGTCTGGGACCCACCACCACTGGCCTCAGGTCAGCCTCCCTCAGACTACGGCTCCACTGTCCAACAGACCTAGGGCTGGAGTATGGGTCAGAGGCAGAGCACTTGTCTAGTGCACATCAGGCCTGAGCTTCCATCCCCAGGAAAAGAAAAGTGTGTGTGTGTGACATTAGTGTTGAAATCTGATGCTAGAAGTAAAAAATAAAACTTAAGAGCCCATCTGCCACTGTAATAAAATGGATGCAGTTCTGACTGAGGAGCCTTCTTTATCTGACTCCCAAGGGGACCTCTGGCCAGCTGGAACTAGGGTGGGGAAGAAGACCCTAAAGTGTGTCTCCACAGCTGGTTAGCAGCTCATGAGGACTAAAAGAGACTTATAACGCTGTCCTCTCTCAACTCACAGGGGCTTGGAGAAACTACCTGACCCCCACGTCTTGCTAAGCAGAGAAAAGGGGGTGCTGAAGGCCAGCAGAGGCAGGAGACAGCAGAGGAACCAGAGCCAACGACAGTGTGTTCCCTCGGAGAGGCTGCCGCTGGCCTGCTGTCTGGGCTCTATACACCAAGGACAGTCGCCCAGAGAGTCTTGTTTATTATCTCCAGTCTATGCCACTGTGCCAGGAGGGGCAGGGGGACAGCCCAGTGACTCCTGGCAGCTGAGCTGCAGCAGAAGGCGAACCCAGGGCAGAGTGGACTGAGGAAAGTCTGATTAATAATTAGACACCGACTTCACAGAGCGCCTCTTTCTTCCCTGAGCAGCTCCAACTGCCTTTGCAGACATGACTTCACTAGGCCCTCAGGTTCTTTCTTGACACATTTTCCTAGGCAAGTCCTGGAGAGAAGGCCCAGGACTCAGGGAGGGCGGAGATACTGTCTGCAGGAGCAGTCAGCAAGGAGGAGACAACTGCCCCGTGGCTCCGTGGCTCCTCGCCACTCTGGCCTGCAGCATGGGCTGTTGCTCAAGATGACTCAGGGAGTTTTGGAAAAAGTGAGTATCCTATCCCAAAGGTCTCAAAATAAGTGTCTAGAATTCCACAGAACAGAGTAACAGCCTAGTCTCGCCCTCCTCACTGATCAAGAACCCAAGCTGCCTCATATCATTTCTAAGACATGCCAAAAAAGGTATAAAGAGGGGAAGGAAGAAGGTGGAAAGGACAGAAAACAGTGCATATTTTTGCCTAGATCAAAGAAATTTCCATTTTTATCTCTACAGGAACATCAGGTGGTTCCACAGGGCCTTTGTATTCTAGAGCAACCAAAGCAGCTTAATCTGCAGGATAAATCACAGGCCATTTTATATTTCTTTCTTGTCCCTTACAGCAAAGTACTAGCACCTACTGCATTCTAGGCACTGTGCTGGGTCTGAGCACTGAACAAAACTCCTATGTCTCCTATGCCCCAGAAACGGAAATACAGTGGTGGACAGAGCTATTAGTATAAAAATGTCTCATGGACAAAATAAATTCATATTTAGGCATTGTGGAAATGCCTGTGAGAAAAAGAACAGCAGCATATAAGAGATGATTTCAAGAAGGCCCCTTTGACTTAGGTGGTAAAGTGGCATCTCGCCTGGCCCTAGAAGGAGGTACCAACTGAATGCAGTAGTTAGTTTGTTCTAGGGGCAGAAGGAAGCAGATGTGTGCAGGCTGCCAGGTGAGATCAGACTTGGGCCCTTGGCATAGGGGCAGGGGGAGCAAGGTGAGGCTGAGTATCTTATGGGTTTGGATTTCAGGACCTTGTTTTTTCCTATGTCCTTCATAGCTCCCAAGTCCAATGCCTTCCTCAAGGCACACACTAAAAAAGTTCACGTTTATGGGATATGCCTGTAGTCCTGAATACTCAGGAGGCTGAAGCAGGAAAATCACTGAGCCTAAGAGGTCGACCTGGACAACATAGCAAGATTCTAGCTCTTAAAAAGGAGGAGGAGGAAGAGGAGGAAAAGGAGGAGGGGGAGAAAGAGAAGGAGGAGGGGGAGGGGGAAGAGGAGGAAGAGGGAAAAGAAAAAAGAAAGAAGAAGGGGGAGGAGGAGGAAGGAAGGGTGGGAAGGTGGGGAAGAAAGGAAAGAAAACATAGGCTTAATCAGCAAATCAAATATAAACCAATGATTACTGAGCCAGGCAACGGGAGCACATGCCTGCAGTCCCACCCAGCACTCCAGGAGGCTGTGGCATGAAGACTGAAAGTTCAAGCCCAGACTGGGCAATTTAGCAACTTAGTGAGACTCTGTTTCAAAATAAAAAACAGGGCCGGGGATTTAGCTCAGAGCTTTCACCGCCTGCTGCGCAAGTGCAAGTACCCGAGTTCGATACCCAGTACAAAAACAAAACAAAACTGGGCTGGGGATGCGGCTCAGTGCCTCGGTTAAACCCCCAGCACCAAATATATACACATACACATACGTTACCAATGGCTATTTAACAAGCAAGGCAATAATAAAAATTCTAGCCCTCAAAAATCATATATTCTGGTTTGTGAAAGAGAAATTAGACCATTCTATGCTATTCCCTGACAAGAGTTTGAGATAACAAGAAAATATAGATCCTGAGGCAATATGTGATTTAATGCCAAATGAAATAGTCAAGTAATACAGTTCTTGGAAAGAGAAATGATGTCAGGGTCAGAAGGTAACAATGGGTTTCCCAGAGAGGGTGGGACTCCAAGTAAAAACTGAAGTATAGGAAGAATTCGCTGAACCACCTGGGGAGGATGTTCCAGGGTAAAACGAGTGTGGAAACAGGACAGCAAGATACATTTGGGAGGAGCACACAGGAGCATCTGGGGCCACCCTGAAATGCTCAGCTTCTAAACCAGAGGCAGATCCAAGGAGGCTCACCCCCATCCCCAGGACTTTGCTTAGAGACCCCCAAAGGAACCGCCAAAGACCAAAGCCTCAGTGGCTGGAAGGCTACTTTGAGGGAGCAAGAAAAGGGGAAGATCCAAAAAGAGGAGCAATAGCAGAGATCTATGGATCTCATTCGCTGGGATAAAAAGTTACATGCCAGCCAGGCACGATGGTGCATGCCTGTAAACCCAGCACTTGGGGAGGATGAGGCAGGAGAATGATAAGTTTAAGCCTCGCCTGGGCAACTCAGTGACTTAGTGAGACACTGTCTCAGAATAGAAAATTTCAAAAGGGCTGGGGATATAGCTCAGTGCAAAAGCCCCAGGTTCAATCAAGTACTAGGGTACCATGAGACATGAGAGAAGAGGGAAACACTGGGGGGAAATTTTTAAATGCTAGGGATGAGGGACAAGGTAGCGGGGGGTGGGGGGCTGTTTTAAGTTGTAGTATTATGCAACCAAAATTCCAGGCATAAGCCAGAAAATTCAAAGGTCACAGTTCCCAGAGCAGCTGTAACCTGACCCCTCAGCTTATGTAGTCCTTGGCAGTGCCAGATTCAAGGCAACCTACGGCAGCGCTCAGCACTCACTGGGCAGCCCACGCACTGCAGCCACAGACCTGCTGCCCAGCTGCCCTGTGTCTGGCCATAGGTGCCCACAACCCTTTCCCACCTTGGCTAGAGCTCACCCTGGCCACCCAGGAATGGCCATACTAGGGCCCTCTCTGTGCTCCACAGGCCCTGATCCTTTCAGGTTGGGCTGCTTACTGTGGGTTTTTAATCTTAACTCTTTTGTGGGGTGACTTACCCTGTGGTGGCTGATGAGCTGGGTGAAGGAGGGAGAAGGGAACTGTGGGTAGGTGGGTAGCAAGGTCACTGCTGTCCTCTTCTCTCAAGCCTGGCCACATGGGAAGATGCAGGGCGGGGAGGGAGAGGGAGAGGTGGCAGAGGGAATGCTTCAAAGCGGGTGGGATTTTTGCACATCATATCTCTGATAAGGGACTTGTTTCTAAAGAATAGGTAACTAAACACATGTTCTTTCCCAAGAAGGTCTAGGACACAGGCTGGATCACCCAGACTTCAAACCCATCCTGAGGCACAAGAGGGAGTGAGAGCGTGCATCACGAAAGTCACCATGGGGTGGGAGTGAGACTGGAGTAGTAAAGAGTACTCGATCCAAGGTGGGCACAGTGGCACACACCTGTCATCCCAACACTCTGGGACTCTGAGGAAAGAGGATGCCCATCAAGCCCAGCCTGGGAATTCTGGTGACTTAGCAAGACCCCATCTCAACATAAAAAAAAAATAAATAAAAGAGCTGTGGGTGTAGCTCAGTGCAAAGGCCCTGAGTTTAATCTCCAGTACTGCAATCAACCAACCAGAAAGAGATCTGCTGGGGTGTGGAAGGACGATGGTTGGTACCTGTTTTATAAACAGGTAACCCTGGGCCCTTTTCAAAAACAGCACTTTCTCCTGTTTAATTATCAGAACAGAAAAGATTAAAGATTCACCCAGGAAGAGGTTTATGTTCGGGAAATTTTACTTTCCTCTGGGCCATGGCTTATGGGAGTAGCTAAACTTACAGGCTCAGGGCAGAGAACTTTTCTATTCCTTCGGTTTCTGAGATGAACACAAAGAAAGCAGCCATGTAAGATGCGAGTGAGACCAAGACTGTGAAACATACCTTGCATCACAGTATGAAAATCAAGCCAAAAAAAAAAGAAAATCAAGCCAAGCAATGTATGTGAAATCCTATACCACAGGGCCTCAAGTGCAGAAGATGCTCAATGATAGGAATTACCAGTATTGCTACTGTTTTCACACTTTATGTTTTACCAACATTACTGTTACCCCTCCTGATTATCCACTGACAAGAGCTTTACCCAAATTAGTGTTCTGGTGGCTTCATAAGAGAAGCAGCAAACACTCACTTCATGTATGATTACTATGCAACAGCACTTCTTTTATACTGTTCTTTTGGACTTAATACTAAGATTTCGTTCAATCCTCACAATAACCTCATGAGATAGGTATCATTATCCACATTTTAAAAATGAAGAAATGTAAATTCAGTATTTTATCTAAAGCCACACAAGATGCCAGGCATGGTGGGGGACACCTGTAATCCCAGCACTCTGGAGACAGAAGCAGGAGGATCACCATGAGTTCAAGACCAGCTACTAAGTGGTAGGAGAGGAAACTGAATGTAGGTAGTCTGATTCTAGAGGCCCCACCCTTAGTCATAATCACTCCCATCATCATCAATGTGAAGTCATGTCCCCACCAGAACAAAGCAGGCAAAGAGGTCAAAGTCATCCCACGAGTGACTTTTTTTTTTAAAGAACTGCCATTCTCAGGTCCACTTTGTGACCACAAAACTATACAGAATAGCCCTAAAATCTGCATTCAAGATGCCATCACTACCCACTGGCCTTTCACTTGATAGAAGTAGCTCCAGTCAAAATGGAATATGGAACCATGCTTCACTTCAAAATTACACTTGCTAGCCAGATCTGATGGTGCATGTGTCTAATCCCAGCACTTGGTAGGCTGAGGCAGGAGAATCACTACGAGTTTGAGGCCACCCTGGACCACATAGTGAAACCCTGTCTCAAAAAAATTACACTTGCTAAAAAGTCATCCAAGCATTCTGATGCTTCAAGGCTAATAATGAACAAGCCTGAGAACTCTCTGGTTGGTTGGTTGGTTGGTTGGTTGGTTGATTTTGCAGTGCTAGGGATAGAACCCAAGGCATTACACACGCTAGGCAAGCGGTCTGCCACTGAGCCACATCCCAACCACTAGGAATTGTCTAAATTATCATATGGCCTATCTGATAAATTCCAACAACCCCTTGCATTTGGAAAGACAGAACACACCTTCTTCACCTCTCCTTACTTAGGTTTCTTCTCTGAAAGAAAGGAATGTATGTTTGTTCCCACGCTCTATCACCCCCCACACACATGTAATTTAAACTCACTTGTTCAGATTACACACAAAGAGAAAAAGTCAACACATTTGTTTATCCCAATTTAGACATGGAAACACCTAATAAAGAGCTAAAAGAGAAACAGAATACATGAGGCTCTGACATAACACATTCACAAGTCATCCAAGTGTGTCCCCAAAAGAAAACCCAACCTTCCCATCCACTAGTGAGTTTTGGGACCCTGGACGCTAAGCAGACTCTGCTGAAGACTTCCCAGCTCATTCCCTCCCCTATGGGATAGAAGATCTGCTAGTACAGAAGGGTTACTGGCTCAGGGGAGGCAGCAAAGATGTCAGTTGACTAAGTTAACACGCTCAGGATGGGCCGCCCCACAGGACAGCCACGTATGTACCACAGGTGGTGCAAGCCAAAGGGAACACATTAAATGTTTTATATGGACATCTAAAATATGTTGCGAGGGCCGGGAATTTAGCTCAGTGGTTCCACCGCCTGCCTCACAGGCACAAGGACCGGAGTTCGATCCCCGGTACTAAAAAAAAATTTAAAAATAAAATAAAATATGTTGTGGGATCATGGTATTTTAAGTTTTTCATTTTAACAACTTTTTCATATAACCCAGATGTACTTCTTATTATTAACTTCCATTTACTTTATTAGCACAAATAAAACTGAAAATCTCATTAGATAATATGGGAATTAAGATTAGAACAGGAAATGACAGTGTGGGGGATTTAGCTCAGTGGTTCTGGTGCCTGCCTCGCAAGCACAAGGTCCCAAGTTTGATCCCCGGTACAAAAAAAAAAAAAAGAATAGCAAATGACAATGCTCTGTTTTCCTAGCTTGTGCCTAAATACAACCCTGGTACACTTCTATCTAACCTCTAGCTGGTCTCAGATCCTGGCCCTCAGTCACTGTGTTTCAAGGGCATCAGTTTACGTGTGGGTTGATTTGGTCCAGAGGCACAGCAAAGAGAATGTTTTAAAGAGCTTTTCAATCACTGCTTGAATTGAATTTTCAGTTTCCAAATGCTAACGCAGTTACCCAACTAAGTTCTGAGTATTAAAGAGTTATGACGTGGTATAAACTATTATTAGAAACATATATACTTAAGAACATAAACAACACTATGAAAAAAGTGAACAGACAACTCAAAGGATAGAAGAAAATGCTGTAATAGACTTGATAAAAAAATACAAATGTTAAAAATTTATTACAGTAAAAGACACATTGCCATTAATTCCCCTCAAAATATTCTTTCTCACTTTATACGCATTCCATCATTCTTGCCACTTTTTGAAGCAGTTCTGAAAGTCCTCTTTTGTGAGTGTCTTTAGTTACACTGTCATGCCTGCCTCAATGTCCTAGATCAATTTAAAACATGTACCTTAGCTGGGTGATTCCTGTGAGTTCAAGGCCAGCCTAGGCTTCATAGCGAGTTCAAGGCCAGCCTGAACTACAGAGCAACACCCTGTCTCAAAAAAACCAAAAAAGAAAAAAATTTTAAAAGTCAAAGCATTCACCTGTCATGGTCATTTTGACCTTGAGGAACAGTCAGAAATTGACCGTGCCAGACTGGTGGATGAGGGCACACTGTAGTGTTTTTATGAGCCTGCCTCTCTGTTGGATGACACTGGGCAGCCACATTCACTGTTTTTATCTTGATCATATCTTAAAACGATACTTACAAGACAGGACTTCCAGAACTGCTCCAGAAAGTGGTAAGAAAGAAGAGTACAGGGTTTCTTTTGGGGATCATAAAAACATTCTACAACTGGCTGTGGTGATGGCTGCACAGCATTGAATATACTAAAACCACTGAATTGTATAATTTCAATGAATGAATTGTTGTATGGTATATGAATTATATAATGAAGCTACTTCTAAAAAACTGATGTCTCAAGTATCACTGAATTCTTGTCAGCAACACAGGGCCTGATATATCTATCATGAGTACTCAATAGATGCTGGTAAAATAAAAATAGAGGTATTGAGCCTGACGATTTCATCACAGGAATTTCCCACCGCATTCAGCAACTTCTGCTAGGCAGTCCCCACCTCACTGGCACGGAAGTCTCACTCAGGCCTCATCCAAGGGCAGTCTACCCCACTCCATGTCAGGCCATCTTCTCTGCCCAGGGTCTTCTCAACCTGATGGGACCCTGCTGGTTATCGAGAGAAAGCAACATCTGCTCCTGAAAGTACTGTTTCTGAAAGTGTGTAAGTCCAGCTCTTGAGGGACTGAAAAAAGGTATGGACTGCTCCCCCTCTAGCAGTCTGGCCCCAGGCAGAATTTGGACTCAAGAGAGCTGGGGTTTTAGCTCAGTGGTTTCGCTGCCTGCTGCGCAAGCACAAGGACCCGAGTTCAATCCCCGGTACCAAAAAAGAAAAAGAAAAAGAAAAGAATTTGCACTCAAGCAACCACAAAATACTTCACAGCAGCAGATCCGGAAATACAGCAAGGGCCCTGGGGCAGTGGTGGGAGATTCTTCTGGGGTCCCATTAAGTGAATTATTGCAAACTACCACCCTGCTCTTGCTCTGCCACTCCCGGGGCAGAATGGCTTCTTCCACAGCATTTTGTTCAAACCCACCTTGTATTACTGCTGGCTGTGTACACCACTGGCTCCCCATCATGTAATGTTTTCCCACTGGGCAAGGATAATGTAATCTAGCTCCTTGAAAAGCATTAGCAAAGTCCTACACACAATAAGTGGACAAGTCTTAAGTGCTGAACTTAAGTATTTACTTCAAACACATACACATTAACACCTCTTTCCTGTAGTCTAAGTGTCTCTGGAAAGTGAGTAGCCAAGGCAAAATCCCTGGGCTGTAAATGTGAATTTCAGACCTACCAGAAGCACCCACTCTGGCCCACACCCACCTTTTTCTCCAGAACCCCCACCTCCCTCCCCCTTAACATTACGCTGCAGTTACATGAGATGCCTGTCATCCTTCCAGCCTGCTGGCCTCCTCCCAGTCTCACTCAGATGCTGTTCCAACCTGCAGGCAGGCACTCTGCTTCCTGCTTAACTCAACTCTCCCCTTCCGCCCCTCTGAGATGAAGCACCTGGTCATGCACTCTCACTGGGCCAGCACTGGTCTCCGCTCACATCCACGTGATTCCTCTCCTTCCCGCCAGACGCACTGAACTCCAGGAGGGTAGTACTATGTTGGCATGCTAAGAAATGCTCAACAGATTGATGCATGTGTTTATATGTAATATATTTATTATCAATTTTATTGATGGAAAAAAAGCAATAGTCTTTACAGTAAATTCCATATAGCCAATTCACTCTTACCAAATGCTTTCATAGATTACTTCTGTCTCCCTTGGTTTTTTTGGCCAACCTATAATGCCACCGACCAACAAGTGAATGCTGGCTGATACTTCCGTTAAAACAAAAGCAAGGACTGGGAATGTATATGCAGTAACTTGATAGCAGAGTGCTTGCTTAGCATTCACAAGGTCGGTTCAATATCCAGCCCAGCAAAGAGGGAAAGGAGAAAGGGAGAAAGTGGAGAAAAGGAAAAGAGAAAAGGTGAAGTCAGGCGTGGTGGCGCACGCCTATAATCCCAGCACTGGGGAGGCTGAGGCAGGAGGATCCATGCAAGTTCAAGGCCAGCCTGGGCTACAGAGTGAGTTCAAGGCCAGTCTGAACTACATAGTGAGACCTTATCTCAAAAAAAACAGAAAAAAGTAATACAAAATCACAAAGGTCAAACATAGTATGAACAATTTCTTTGCTAAACTGGACACTAGTTTTCAAATACTAGAACATTTACTCCATTTTTGTGTGTGTGCTATTGAAAGTGGCTTTAGACACAAAACACTGTAAGTATAACCTGCAATGACAACATTTATTCCCTCACTTTCTTAGAAAATGAACAACAGGCTAGGTTCTATGGTATAAACCAGTGATGGCAAACCTTTTAGAGCTTTCAATGATACAAACAGCCCACTGTGGCACAAGTGCCTTAGGTTTGCCACCACTGGTATACACACTCCCACTACGCTGATGCCAAGCCACTGACTTGCCACCTCTGAGTAGACACAGCTGGGAAGACAGAGCATTATCACATAGAATTTCCACCACAGAAGTGACAGCACTCTTGCAGTACCACAAGAATGAGGAAGCCATGAGCTCTGCATCATGACCCTTGTCTTTAGTAACTTAACAAGACCCTGTCTCAAAATAAAAAAACAACCTGGGAATGCAGTTCAGTGTGAAGGCCCTGGGTTCAAGCCCCAGTACCCATCCCAGCACAAAGACTTTCCCTTACCTGGGAATCCTGAATGCTAGAAAGAAAAGTATAACCTTCCATACATTTTTTTTAAGGGGGGTGTCTTTTAATACTAAGCATAAGCTCAAATATGATACATTTGATACTTTGACCACAAAAACATTTAGGCAGCTGTAAAGGCTTTCAAATCTGAAAGCCTTCAACAGTCTGATTTGGCATAGCAGTCTGGGTGGCATTTATTCACAGGGTGTTCCTTAAAGCCTGTGTGTTCTGACTCCCGATCTGAAAGAACAGAGCCCAACAAGTATCTCCAGGCCCCACAGGAGACCAAGCTGGCAATGATGCTGGTCCGCAGGTCTCCTCTTCTTCTTCAGTGTGGGTTTTCTTCTCTAATTGTTTCTTTTTACATTGCTACTGCTGCCCTCCCTTTAGTCTTCCTTCTTTGGTCCATATACCTCCCAGTCTCTCTACAAATCTTCCCTGCAGCCCCAGGCTGGTTTTGGTCCTTGGTTTCCACCATCCTCCCTACTCTCTGACAATTCCTTAAAAAAAAAAAAAATTTCCAATGCCTCCTGCTGCCGCTGGTGACTTAACTACCGTGCTGGTGACTTAACTACCGTAACAGCTTCTAAATCTACTACTATCCTGGGGGGTTGGGGTCGGGGGTGGAACCCAGGGGCACTTCTACCACTGCATTAAATTTACTTTGAAACAGGGTCTTGCTTTATTGTCCAGACTGGCCTTGAACCTGTAATCCTCCTGCCTCATCCTCCCAAGCAGCTGAGATTACAGGTATGTACCACCACGCTCAGCACCCTCTATTACCTTCATGGTAAGACCTAAAGTCTACCCCCTGACATCAATCACATCAGTGTCCTTCGCTGTTTAAGCCTCAGACAAATACAACCATGTCCTGTCCCTGCTCTAAGAATCCAGAAAGAGATGCTACCCATGTCAGCCAGCTTTGGTGAAACTTTACCTTCTATAGACGTTATCGTGAACAAAAAAGGGAGAGGTGATGTTCCATCTTCCCAAGCATAAAATTAAACTGGATCTGCTTTTTGGATTACATATGCTGCTCCCTTCTACAAGACAGTGGGGATTTGAGTGGTGTGTGAGACCCCTGTCCTCCTCCCCCTCCCTTATCCTGACCCAAGCAGGACCTACCCTCCTGGGTCCACACCCCTCCTATTTCTGGTTACCATCTCAGCCCTATCGTGCTCCAATGGAAACCTTTCTGAGCTGCCCTTATAGGCCCTCCTGGCCCCCAGCCCACCTTCCCCAAATACTTTTCACATCATGCCTCCTCCTCTTTAAGAAACTTAACTATTGAGACAAGGTGTAGCTCAGTGCTAAAGCACCTACCTAGCATGTGCAAGGCCCTGGGTTTCATCCCCAGCAACACAAAAATACATTAAAAATAAAAATCGACTACGGTGCTCTATTAAAATCTAAGAGAATGTTCATGTTCCCAGGAGATAAACACCGAATCTGGGAGTACAATATCTAACTTACAAATAGTCCCAGGGGAAAAAATGTAAAGAAAAGAAAAATAAGTGAATGGGCAAAATGCAAACAATTTGTGGCTCTTGATAAAGAGTAAACAGGAGTTCATTGTATTAGTCTTGCACTTTTCTAAAATTGCAACAAAATAAAGTCATCCCTACCCCCAAAATGTTCAAACCCTCCTCTTGGCACCCAAGTATGACAATAAACAGCTTCTTCCTATTAGCTCCCCCAGCAGGCTGGTCTGGGCTGGTTCCACCTCTGTCTAACTTGTTGTTGTCCTCCTCTCTTCACCTGGACCCAGGATTTCCCCAGCTCCTCCCTGCCAGCCCACTTCCTCCACTGCCCAGAGCCAGTCCTGACTCACTTCTTCCAGGGTTGCTGCAGAAGAACTAACACTCACAGACCATCTGCCACCCGCCAGGCTGGCGACACTGCGCTGAGCACTGACTGTACACGCTTTCATCTGATCCTGCTGCCCATCTACTAGGAAGGCAGCAGCCTGAAGCCTGGAGAGAACAAGGCACAGCTACTCAGTCCAGGGACCCAGGTAGGCACTGCCGCCCACAGCACTCCCCACACCTCTCAGCTCCCTGATGCTTTTCCAGGCCAGCGCAGCCTTTGTTCCTGCTCTAAATGCTAGGGATCTTCAAAAAACAGAGCAGATGATGCTCTCTGAACTCAGGAAGCTTGCATATTAGTGGGAAGAAATAACAGCTGCATTTAGCTGGCGCATACCTGTAATTCCACCACTCTGGGAGACTGAGGTAGGAGGACTGCAAGTTTGAGCCTAGGCTGGGGAGCTCAGCAATGTAGTGAGACCCTGTTTCAAAATTAAAAATGGCCAGGGTTAGTGACACACTCTTATAATCCCAGCACCTGGGGGAGGCTGAGGCAGGAGGATCCCTGTGAATTCAAGGCCAGCCTACAATACATAGCAAGACCCTGTCTCAAAAAAACAAATGGGGGGGGCTGGGGATTTAGCTCAGTGGTTCTGGCACCTGCCTCGCAAGCACAAGGTCCCGAGTTCAATCCCTGGTACCAAAAAAAAAATTTAAAAACAAACAAGTAAACCTCAGTAGCACAGGAACTAGCACAGAGAACCAACAATTGGGATCTCATTCTATTAAAAAGCTTTTGGACTGCAAGAGAAACCACGAACAGAGCTAAGAGACAACCTACAATGTGGGAAAAAAATTTTAATAGCTGTACCTCAGACAAAGGACTACTATCTAGAATATATAAAGAACTAAAAAAAAAAAATCAGACCTCCCAAATTTAAAGACCCAGTTCAAAAATGGGCATGTGAAATGAACAGACATTTCTCAGACAAAGAAGTAAAAGCAGCAAATAAACATGAAAAAATGTTCAACATCACTGGTCATTCGAGAGATGCAGATGAAAACAACACTGAGATTCCACCTCACCCCAGAAAGAATGGCTGCTAACATGAAATCAACCAATAACAAATGCTGGCGGGGCTGTGGGGAAAGAGGAACCCTTCTCCATTGTTGATGGGAGTGCAAACTGATGCAACCACTGAGGCGATCGATATGGAGATACCTCAAAGAACTAGGGCTAGAGGTCCCATTTGACCCAGCTATTCCCCTGCTGGGGATCTTCCCAAAAGAATTAAAAGAATCATACCACAGTGATATATGAACACCCATGTTTATAGCAGCACAGTTTGTAATAGCTAAAGCTTGGAAACAGCCCAAGTGCCCATCAACTGGAGACTAGATAAAGAAGATGTGGGTTTTTTTTTTAATGGAGTACCACTCAGCCATAAAGAATTAGAAACTAGAGTTATTTATAGCTAAATGGATGCATATTGAGGCCATACTCTTAAGTGAAATAAATAGGACACACATGTGTAAATACCAAATAGTTTCTCTGGGTGAGAAACTGAAAGTGTAAATAAGAATCAAAATGTATAATAGATAATATGAAACAGGAAAAAAAGGTCTAAAGGGGAGGGAGGAAGTGGAAGGAGTAGGGAAAAGGAAAGAAGGGAAAGGAAAAAATATAAGAAAAGGAAAAAATGGAAACAAAGTCTTTGTAAATAGGGAGGGGTGGAAGGGCTGAAGGGAGGGCAGGGAATGGGGAAAAAATAAGAACCAAGATAGACTATGTAAAGGTACAAATTCCCAATGATGAATGTCATCATATAGTATACCTAAAATGTACCAATAAACTTAATGAAAAAAAAAAAAGACCCTATCTCAAAAAACAAACAGGTGTCTGCATATAATCCCAGAACCAAGGAAGCTAAGGCAAGAGGACTACCAGGGTTTCCAGGCCAACCTTGGCTACATAGTGAGTTTAAGGTCAACCTAAACTAGAGTAAACAACAACAACAACAATAAAAAAACAAATAGACACAAATAAAAAATAAAAAGGGCTGGGGATATAACTCAATAGGAAAGCCCTGGACTCAATCCCCAGTACTGAAAAAAAAAAAGGGCTGTGTATTTATCACACTTACATAGCACTTACTGTGTCAGGTGTTATGCTAAGTATTTCACAAATATTAATGTATTTAACGCTCATAAAAATTCTGAGAGTTAGCTATTATTCTTACAAATGTAGAAACCAAGGTCAGAGAGGTTAAATAGTCTACCCAAGGTCACAGAGGGTACTCTAGTCTGGCTCCAGGGGCTTCCATGCCTCTCAATAAACTTAGGTAGAGTACAGGGCATGCTAGCAGAGGGCAGGTGCTCTGGAAAAATGGGAAACGTGACTCAAGGTAAAGGATCCCGAGTAGTCTGTAACCCAGGCTGGCCCCGAACTCCTGGGCTCAAGTGATCTACTGCTTCAGTCTCTTGTGTGGCTGGGACTCCAAGAGTACACGACCACACTCAGCTTTACATTGAGACTTCAAACTGAGCAGCAGGAAGTTTCATGGAGAAGATAACACCTGCGGGCAGAGACATGTAAGGGCGAAGTGAGCCAGACACTAGGTGTCTATGGGAGGGCATTTCTGGAAGAGGGAAAGGTGCTTCCGGGACAGGGGTGGATCTGTGCAAAGGCCTTCGGGCAGGGGGTGCCAGGAGCGTTGGAGAAACCGATCAGAGAAGCCAGAGCACAGAAAACAAGGGGACAGTGAGCACCGCCTTTCGGACAGCAGGATGTCCACGCACTTTGTACTGGATTCTCTATCTTTCCTGGTGTGCCGCTCTTTCATCATTTATCTTCACTTCTTCTGCATGTCCCTGGTACTGTTAAGTGGATGTTTCCTGAAATCTCTCAGCCTTGCCTTGGGGACTGCATGAAGTACAAGATCTGAGAGGCCAGCAGGCCTGTCGGGGCAGCCTAGCGCTCCCGCCTTGGCCTCCGGCACGAGTGGTGGGCCTTGTCCTCTATGTGTATTAAGAAAACTCGTACCTTGTTTCAAAACACATCTGGCCAACTTCACATTCAAATTTCAGCCTAGGGTGCTCCCGAAGCTGGTCGACAGACAACAGCTCTTGACTTGACAAATGGTAAGACTGTGACAGAACCATCAAGTGACCCCCTAAGCTCACTGTGCAGCAACAGAATCAAGGTTTTTCTCACTGACACTGGGAGACCAGGGCATGCAGCGGTAGCTCCCACCTGCGTCCTCCTTGAAGGCCACCTGCCTTGTCCCACGCTGAGCTCGGGGCCTTATAGCCTGAAGGCCTTATAGCTGAGGACTCCTGGCTCTTGGATTTCCTGGGCCATAAGAATGAGGCTTTCTTGGCTGGGGATTTAGCCCAGTGGTTTCACCACCTGCTGCACAAGCACAAGGACCTGAGTTCGATTCCCCGGTACCAAAAAAAAAA
>NW_004624735.1:9317101-9348252 GCF_000247695.1 Heterocephalus glaber | reverse complement strand
CCTGCTGCGCAAGTACAAGGATCCGAGTTCGATCCCCAGTACCAGAAAAAAAAAAAAAGAATGAGGCTTTCTGTTGTTGTTGGTTTTTTAGTTCCAAGGATTGAACTAGGGCTTGCACATGTGAGGCAAGCTCTCTACCACTGAGCTACAACCCCAGAGCTTTTTATTTTGAGACAAGGTCTCACTCCACTGTCCGGGCTGGCCTTGAAGTTGTGATCCTCCTGCTTTGGCTTGCTGCTGGGATTACATGTGTGCACCACCACACCCTGCCAGAACTGGCAAAAGTCATTATCAGCTGAACATAGTGAAGGGTCCTGTTCTGGCTTCTGTCTAGATGTCCCCCAAAGCCTCGGGCAGTCATAGGTGGGCTTTTGAAGAGGTGGCTGGATCTAGAGTAGGTAATACTGGAATTGATTCATGGTGCAATGCTAGGATCCAGGGCATTAGGATTAAGGGTATGAGTGCTACCCGCCCTAAGTAGCCTGGATAACACATAAGGAATAGAAAGAACTGGATTTGTCCCTTGTTGCTTTGCTACCTTCTGCCCGTCATGAACTGTTTCTCCTCTGCAATGCCACCCTGCCTTGGAGCCAGCCAATTATGGACTGAAACCTCTACAAAATGTGGGCTAAATACACCTTCCTCCTTTAACTTTGGGTGCCAGGTATTTTGTCTCAGCAATGAGAAAAGTAACTAAGACAGGCCCCAATCACACCTAGAAAGGCGTACAACAAAGAGCTCTCATTAAATGGCAGAGCATTTATCTCGGTACACTGAGTCCCCTTCGTCCACTGAGAAAAGAGCCTTCCCCATTTCTTTCTCATCACATGCTGAATGTCCAGGTTCATTTCCCACTCCCCCACTGAGCTAGGCAAGCTACCACTAAGGAATTCAGAGATATGCATTAAACATTCCCCTATTTCTGGTTTTAGTCTTTTGAAGTACCAAAAAGAAAAATCTATCTCAGCCCTAATTCAGAAATGGTAGGATACCCTCCCATTTTATTTCCAAAATAAATTATTCAAATTTAATTTCATTTTATTTTTCAGATCAAGCCTGGAAAAAAAAACCTCTCATAGAAGAAATCATTTCCCATAGGCTAAGATGCAATGGAGAAGAAAGCTAAAAGAGAGAGCATGTTTGTAGCTATAATGGATCTCACGGGCCGCGGCTGCTGTTCTGTTCAGGAGACTAATGTCCTCAGGAAGGTGGCAGAGGACAGCAGGAGCTATGTTAAGTAAAGCACAGGCCCAACGCTCTTACTCAAGATAGCAAGTGAGGCCTTAGCCCTGGCACTGCTCCTGGGCAGCTGCTGGTCCTACTCACCCCTTCAGCAGCCCCAGCATGGGTGCCAGAGAATCGCTGCCAGGAGCTTACAGCTCCGATCCCAGAGCCCAGAGCCTGAAGAGAGGAAGGTACCACCTACTGCAATGCAATGCAATGGAATGCCTGTTACACTGTGATCTACACAGGGCAAGTACCCTATAAGCAACAGCCACAGGAGGAGTGCAAGCTTCAGAAACAACCAGACCACTACTGTACTGATGCTAACTAAGCTTCTGGGTACAGATCACTGTACTGTGACTGTGAAGAGTATATCCTTACTCTTCATAAATCCACACAAGTATTTAGGGGAAAGAGGCACAATGTCTTCAACTTTCTAACAGGTCAGAAAAATGCCCAAGATAGAAGGACAAAGCAACTGAAGCAAAATGTAAACAACAAAATCCAATTAATAAATTGGAATGGGAGAGCTCCTAGTTAGGCTCTTGCAACTTCTCTGGACATCTGAAATTTTGCCACAATAATTACTCCCCAGATGAACTTTACCTATAGCCCCAGCAACAGGTGGGCATGCAGGCCTTGTCACAGCAGGGGCACCTCCTGCCCAACACACCTGAAGGCCAAGGTAGCAAAGGAAGTGGCACAGTGATGTCCTCAAGGAGATGGCTGGAACAACTCAGAGCACTGACAGATATCTGGGACCATCTGTGGCATCACCCATCTCTGGGTTTTTCTCCATATTCTTGGCTCGTGTGGAACAAGGCCAGTTTTAACAAAAGAGGACCTGGAGGCACCTAACCAGAAACTTTAGCTTTATCTGGGGCTCCTCCTTCCTCTAATCTCCTCTATCTAATCAGTGTCCTCTTTCCAAAATGTCTCTGGCATCAGGTCCCCACTGTCAACCTCCCAGTCCAGTTCCCTATCATGTCACACCTGAATTAATACCAACTGCTCTGGGCTGGGCAAACCCTGAACTATGGGCCAAATCCAATCTCTAAGTAAGGAATGTCTTTACAATTTTAAATGGTTGGGAGAGAAAATCCAAAGAAGACTATTTGGTGACAAGGGAAAAAATCATATGAAATTCAAATTTCTGGGGCCATAAATAGAAGCTTTATTGGAAGGCTGCCACACCAATCTGCTTCCTCAGCTGCTCTTACTACAACCAGGATTGAGGGGCTGCATCAGAGACCAAGCCTTGGCTCCAGGAACCTACATTTACTCTGGCCCTTTACAGAAAAGTTTGCTGACTCCTTCCACAGAGATCTTGCTTGACTCTCATCTGTCCTGCCGTATCAACTGACCTAAAATACTGAACCACTTCCCTACTGTTGCTCTCAGTGTATACACACACACATACACACACACACACACACACACACACACACTTTTCCATGAACCTGCCCTTGGCATATTTCAGACCCAGGAGGAAAAAACCTGCTTTCCACAACAAAAGCCCACAGACCATGTCTCTGTTCATGTTACTCAGGCTTTGAGAAAACCTCTCTAGACCAAGAGATGGAGGAAGGGGGAAGAAGAGGAGGGGAAGGGACATAAAAGAATTAAGATGAGAGCCGGGGATTTAGCTCAGTGGTTCCTGTGCCTGCCTCACAAGCACAAGGTTCCGAGTTCGATCCCCACTACCAAAAAGAATTAAGATGTGTTATGTACTTGTTATGACTTGTATGTAGAGGTCCCACCCAAAGCTGAGTAGGTGGGGCTTTTCGGAGGTGGCTGGATCTAGAGTGTGTGATGCTGGGATTAAGGGTGCCCCGCCCTGGGTGTGGGGGCACTGCCCAAATGGCATGTAGCTTGGGTGAAATACAAAGGCAGGCTTGGTTGCTGCTGCTGTTACTTTGAGGCCTTCTGTCTCCCTGGTGATGCCCCTCTGAAATGCCCCCCTCTTTTGCGGCCAGCTGAGTATGGACTGAAACCTCTACAAACTATGAGCTGAATTAAACCTTTCCTCCTTTAACTTGTGGTGTTGGGTATTTTGTCTCAGCAATGAGAAAAGTTAACTAAGACAAGCGTGTACCAACTCCTCATGATGAATGTAGTCATTATGAACTGCAAACATGTACTAATAAAAGTTTAAAAGAACCTTCTTCCTCTCAACTGCTAAGCCTGCTGCTGACCCACCTTTCAAGACCTTCCTCTGCTCCCACTGCACCCTATACTTACCCTCAACACAGCTCTTACCGTTGCACTGAAATCATCTATTTGTGTGTCTGTCTCCTCAGCTACAGTAAGATTCTGCATCGTACTCATCTCCCAGCACCTGGGCAGAACCTGGCACAGCAGTCCACAAACACTGAACTCAGCTCCAACTCAGCCAGGCCACCTCCTTACTGTCCCTGAGGGTGCTGGGCCCACTATTTTCTTTTTCTTTTTTGGATGGAGACAGGATCTCACTTTGTAGTCAAGGATGGTCTTGATTGAACTCACTAGCCCAGACTGGCCTCCATCTTGAGATCCTCCTGCCTCAGCCTTCCAAGTGCTGAGGTTACAGGCAAACACCACCACGCTCAGCTTGGGCTCACTCTTAACTTTAAGCTTTTGCTTCTACCTAGACAATTCTATCAAAGTACTGGGACACGGTTCAAATCGCATTTCCTATGCAGGCCCATAGGAGTCTGGGTTCCTCTCAGCTGCTCTCACTCACATGCTGAGTGTCCTTGGACACAATGTGGGCATCTCTGGGTCCTGACCTGTAACGTATGGATAATACAGGGCTGCACCTGTACCAATGCTCGGCATTTCACAGGTTCTCAAGAGGTGACGGCTACCATCCTTGCTTTTCAACTGTCTGTGCCATCTATATTTCATCACTTTTCTTCCCCTACCTGCTGAATGTATTAGTGTTTTATCTTCTGAAGCACATGAGACAAGGTCATCCACTCCCTCAAGCCTGCCCTCGCCCCGAGACCCAGTCCTGTACAGTGCAACATGTACAAAATTAATGGGCAAACTGTTTCTGGAAGTGCACAGGATTGCCAATAAGAGTAACAGCACAGAGCACCAGGGGATGAGGTGGACAGGCAGTAGGGGCGGAAAGGTTGTTAGATGGTAGGGTCAGTCTCAGATGCAGCTGGCTACGAGCTAGGCCGGGGAGACAGGAAAGGGCTTCCTCTGGCAGCCAGCACTGTTCACGCCCCGCTCCCTGCACAGCTGGACCCACACGTGCTCCCCTGAAGACTGCTCCCTGGATGAGGGGAAACCCAAAGGCCTGGCATTTCCTCTCAAATTCCAGATGCACAGTCAGTAACGTTCCTAGCTGCCACTCAGGGTGCCACTGTGAGCTCATGACAGGCCTGGCAGAAGTCTACAAGCTTACAGCCATACAAGGCAAGTGGGACTATTTGCCATTCACTGCACTGGTGAGGAAACTAAGGCCCAGGGAGGTTAAGGACATCGCTGAGGTCACACACTGCAGTAAATGGTGTCCTGCCATACGGCCTTAACCACTATCCATCCTGAGGCCCTTAATCTAAGTTAGCGTCCCTACTTATCAACTGAGGGATCCCAGGCAGGAAGCCATTACCCCATCGAGCCTCATGACTCCCATGCTAAGTGGGTGTCATGTACGTAACCACCCAAAATTGTCATAAAGATTAAAAGAGATGGTGTCGTAAAGTACATTTCTGAAGTAGACTCCAGAGAGGTTAGTTCCCTTCCTCCCTTTCTCACAGCCCAATGTAAGTGAGGTTTCGGGCCAAATCCCTTTACCTCCTTTAGTCTACTATCACGGAGCAATCTATATGCCACACTGGATTTTCCTGCCTATTGCCCATGCCCAAGCATTTGGACCTCAAGAAAGCATGTAAAAATGCCCTAGAGACAAGCATGAAAGGCAAGAAACAGCACATGGAGCTGCATGAAGCAACACAGTCGGAAACGGTGCCGACAACTCCTGGTGTGTAAATGAATACTGCATGAGCAGAGGCTGGGCCAGCAAGGCCCTGCTCCCATGTGCCCTGACTGACAGCTCGTGACAGCACCTAGTTCCTTCAGGCGCAACAACACACCCTCATCACAGGCCTGGGAGGCTGCAAAGGCAAAGGCCAGCAGCATTTGTCCCGGAGGATGCATGTATCATAGGTCAGAGCGGGAAAGGCAGGCAAAAGTGACAGGCAGTCAGTCCCACCAATGGTGCAGGATCAGACCACCTGAAAAAGTGGTATACAGAAAATGCTGATTTTCTAGAGGAGGAATTATGTCACAAAATTCCTTCATTTTAAAGAATTCCATTTAAAGTCAAGAAGCATAGGTATGTGCTACTTATTTGAGGAGTAGACGGTAAATCTACATTTCCACATATCACCTTTAAGCCCACATACCCTTCTCTGGGCTCACTGGTCATGGGCAAAGAGAACATTTCCTTATCAGTACGTGAAAGTATCCTAAATGTGCTGGGCATGGTGGTACACGTCTATAATCCCAGCGCTCTGGGAGGCTGAGGCAGAATGATCACAAGTTCAAGCCCTGCCTGGGCAACTTTGTGACTTAGCAAGACCCTGTCTCAAAATAAAAAATAAAAAAGGGCTGGAGGTGTAGCTCAATGTGAAGGCCCTGTATTTCATCCCCAGAATAACCCAAAAAAAGAAAGAAAAAAAAGTACCCCAAAAAATGACTTACCAAACTGAGTCAACTCTATTAACATACCAGGGAGCAGAGGGCAGAAGGTGAAGCTATTTGATTCATTTTTGGAGATACATGTAATTTCTGTTTGGATGGGCCTGATCAAAGTGAGCCAAAGGTCTTGGAAAATAAAACACTAAAACAAGCAAAAACTGTACCCCAGTAAGCACATCCAGCAGTGAGTCTTAGCAGGCCTTGTATCACAATCAGTTTCCAAATATAATACATGACAGTGAAAGACATAAAGAAGATAGAGGAACAAAAGAGAAGTTGAAGAAACGCTACCCATGCTGCTACAGGGCCACAGCCAGGCTTCAAGGTCCTGACAGGCACAGTGCTATGATCCTAGAGTTAGAAAGAAGCCCTACAGGAAATATGGTCAATCTGATCTCCAAAGCGACCATGAGGTGTCTTGGCCACCATCAGAATGCCTGGGAGAAGGCACAGCTGAGGAGCACATGATCTAGAAAGGGTGGCCCAATTGCTGGAGCACCTGTACCTCTTTCTGGCAAGCAGTGGCTGGGCATGGCAGTGGTGAGGGCCCAAGGGGAGCCTGTGGGAGGGAGGGGTGGTTCCAGCCCTTCCTGCAGCCAAGGTGCAGGCTGGTCCTCAGGGAAGAGCTGCAAAACGCAAGCCTTCCAGAACAACAGCCATGGGCAGTAGGTAAATTCTAGAAATTCCCAGTCTCAAGAGATAAACAGAACTGATTCAAGAAGAAGCATCGTGCTACTTAGTACAAATTTTCTTACCAATCCATGTTCAGGGCTTCCTGCCAGTAAAAGTCACTATCACAACATACTTCAGTTTACTGCATTTTTGTCTGCCCCCTGAGAAATATGGTATGTAACATCCTGTAGGCGCTCCTGTCCTACGGAAGGTGCTTGTTGTTCAGGTGTTCAATATACATGAGTGGAGGAAACCTGAGTGCCTAACTTGCTAAAGCTCCAAGGTGCCAAATCCCCTTCATTCCCTGGCTCTCTGAGGATGGTCCAGGTCCTTCAGCTTCTTTGTGTTGCACCCTCCCAACAGGGGCTGGGCACAATTTCCCGTGCCTCATACTCCATTGTTATACTCCCCTATTCCTTTTCCTTTGCTCCTTCAACTTTTTTTTTTTTTTTGAGATAGGGTCTATGTATCCCAGGCTGGGCTTGAAATTGCAACAATCCTGCTTCAGCCTCAGAGTGCTGGGATTACAAGCCTGTGCCACCACACCTGGCTTAACATTTCAACCTACAGTGAAGAGATTAAATGCTTAGGATTTGGAGTTATCCAGAGCAAAATCTAGTTGGTTTATGGACCCTGACCTCTCAGGATCAGTCCTCCTATTATAAAATGGAAGAATACAAGCACTCACCCAAACACCAGAAGTGATGCGTGCATACAAAGCACTTGTCCTAGAGACTGACAACTATTACGTATTTCTTATGTAATTTACTCATGTAATTGTCCATCAGACCCACTTGTCTAAAGGTACTTAACGCCAGGTGTGGTGGTGCACACCTCTAATCTCAGCACTCAGGAGACTGAGGCAGGAGGATCCAGGCAGGAGGATCAAGGCAGAAGGATCACCTCAAGCTCCAGGCTAGCCTGGGCTATATAGTGAGTTCAAGGCCAGCCTGGAATACATAGCAATGTCTCAAAAAATAAAATAAAATAAAATAAAATAAAATAAAATAAAATAAAGGTACTTAAGGGGCCGAGATTTAGCTCAGTGGCGCCCCACCTCAGCAAGGTCCTGAGTTTGCGCCCCAGTCCTGGAAAAAAATAAATAAATAAAATAAAGTTACTTAAAAGACCAAGGTAGAGCCAAGTATGTGGCACATGTTTACAAACCCAGCTACTCGAGAGGCTGAGACAGGAGGATCACAAGTTTGAGACCATACTGGGCAACTTCATGCGACCCCATCAAAAAACTTTCTTTAAAAGGGCTGAGGATGTAGCTCAGAGGCAGAGCACTTGCCTCACATGCACATGGCCCTGGATTCAATCCCCACTGCTACCAAAAGAAAAGGAAAAACATCAAAGGCAGAAAGTTACTTTTTCCCATCTATAAAGCTAATTTTGAGAATAGTCTGTTTTGGAAAAAACTGACAAAAGTCCATGTCAGTAGTTAGAATACTTCCTTTTTCGTTTTTCACAAGAAAATAAATGACACTGACTGCCCGTGGACAAACTGGGTAAAAGGTTCTATTCCAAAAGGTCACTTGCCAACTAATTACACACAAAGGTAGGTCCTCCAAGACAGCTTATTAAAGGAAAAAAAAATCTATAAAATAGCTGAGCTTGCCAGGGATGTAGCCACACCTGCCTGGCAAGCACAAGATCCTGAGTTCAATCCCTGGTACGGGGGTGGGGGGGCGGAATAGATGAGCTAGGGCAATAATGGATTTGCCTGAGTTCAAAATCATGGAAATCACAAACACTTGCCAGGCAAAGAAAGTAGAGGAAGAAAAGAGTTTTCTCACGTCTTCTGAGAACAGAGCTGTCCGAAACACTCCCTGGATCCCACAATAATTGCCTGGGTCCCTAAAGACCCTCATGCTGTCCTAAGCACTCCTTCGGGGAGCCAGCCAAGACCTGTGTTTTCCTGAGTCCTTCAGAATTACCTCTGATTTACCCGCTGAAAAATACGTGAGGAGCTTGGTACGTGACGTTAACTTAAACGCACCTTTGTTGGAGCACATCAGAAAGCTAACTCAAAAAGGAAGAAGGGAATGCCTGGAATCCAAGCACTCTGGGAGGATGAGGCAGGAGGATCACAAATCTGAGCCCAGCCTGGGTGACTTAGCAAGACCCAAGGCCCTGAGTTTGTTCCACAGTACCCCCTAAAGATGTGAAGAGGGAGGAAGAGTGAAGGAGAGGAAGGGCTGCTCCTGGTGTTTGTGCAGCGCAGAGCAGAGCCAAAGGCTAAGCTGGAATCCAGAGTCTGACAACTGCTTGGCCTCCCACTGTGTAAAACTGGGATGGCAACAGTACCTGGCCAGTGGGCTGCTGAGGACTGAACGAGTCTAGACAGGGGAGCACTCAGAACGGGCCACCGACTCTGCTGTCACCGCAACTGTGGCTGTCATGAGCCCCAGGAGGCTGCTCTCCCACCTCTCCAGCTTTCCATTCAGAAACCAGCAACCCTCAATCACAGGCAGCAGGGAAACAAGGAAAGACACGGGAGCGCTGGTCGGGACCTTGAGAGCTGGTTCAGAAGTGGGCAGTTCCGCTCTTCCTCTCTCCCAGGCTTCCAAGGCTGATGCCAACAGCACATCCAGAACTCCACCTCCCCTACCCAAAACCCACAACAGGAAAAGGCTGGGACAGGAGGCAAGGCTGGGACCAACCAAAGGCTTGGACCAACCAAAGGCTCTCTTTGCCTCTGCCCTTTTACTTTAAAGCAATAAGGAAAACTCAATAGAAGCTGCCAGTTAACCTGTGGGCTCTGCTGTGCCCCTCCTCTCAGAGGTAACCAGACAGAATCCTTCAAGGGTCATAAGATTAAGCAGACACCTGCAGACCTGCCCAGTGCAGAGCTTCCTCTGCTGGCCGTCACTCGGTAGCCACAGCTCCGGGCATGGCAGAGGGTGCAGGCTAGGAGATACAAAAGGGCTCAACCATTCTCGCCACTTGACTGCTCAGCAAGCTCCTGTCCCTCCTCCCACCTTTCACCCAGGTACTGTACAAGCCCATGGTCCTGCCTTTTTTTCTTTCTTTAATCTGAGAACCAGGTTTTGTTTTTTGGTACCGGGGATCAAACTCGGGTCCTTGCGCTTGCGCAACAGGTGGCAAAACCACTGAGCTAAATTTCCGACCCCCAGTTTGTTTGTTTTTTGGGGGGGCGAGGGTCTGGTTTTTTAGATACGGTCTCACTATGTAGCCCAAGCTGGCCTCAAACTCACAGTGATCCTCCTGCCTCAGCATCCCAGATGCTGGGATTAGAGGCATGCGCCAACAGGCCCAGTTTTGTTTTGTTTTTTCTTTTTTTTTTTTAAGCTATGGCAATCTTCTCTCCTCTGTGCAAGTCCAACTTTCCAGTGACAAAAACATCAATGAATTACTACTGGGTTTGGGATGATCTCTTTCCCTGTTCTCCCTTCCAGCTTCTGCCTAGTGGTACCTATATACCTAAAGACAGCCAAAGGCCACCTCCAAGAAAACAGAAGGTCGTATCCAACTGAGCCCCAGGAGGGCAGTGACAGTCCACTTTTTGGTATTCAAGTATCTGAGTATCTGGCACCCACCTCCATTCCACCCAACTCCACAGAATGGGAGACAAATTCTGAAAAGTGGAACTGAAGATGACTCAGGGGACAGCTGATGGGAGGGGAAGTCCACAAAGAGTTTAGGTAAATTTCCAAACAACATCCCCTCCATTCCCACAATGTACTGCATTATGTGGAAGCTAAAGACCGGAAAAGAAAGCCAGCCATGGCGGCGCACACCTGTGATCCCAGCACTGGGGAGACTGGGACAGAAGGACTGCTACAAGTTTGAGGCCAGCCCATTTGAGGGCTACATCACAAGAGTCTGTCTCAAAAAATCAAAACACATAAACAGAGTATAAACTGAGAGCCTGACTTACTGCAGACTTTAGCAAAAGTACTGTGCCTCCAATTTTACAATTTAACCAGCTGCTTGAGTAGAAAAGTTTGGGCACTAAAGGTGGCCTCTGGATCGGAACATCACTAATTCCCTCTGTCCACAAACCACCTCGATTCTCTGGCCCTAATCTTCCCATCTGGATTTATTAAATACTTCACACTCTCCAAATACAGATGGTTTTTTAGCTCTATTTTTTCGAAAGTAATGACTGTCCCCCTGGTTAGTGCTTCTGCCAAAGGAACGGAGTGTGAAAACAGCCCTGCAATGACAAACAGACCCCCGGGACACCCACAGCCAGCAGACCCAGGAAGGGTGGCAGCGACAGACAGCACAGACTGAGATGCGCATCAGTCCGTGCTGAAGCATGGGCTGAGAGGATTCACTTTGGAATCAGAGCCCAGGTCTGAGCCCCCAGCCTTGCTTTCTGGTCAAAGATTCTCACTGTCACCCCCTTGACCTGGGATTTCACCAAACCCTGAAAACTTATGAAGAGGAAGTCTTACTTACCTTAAATATTGTATGGAATAAATGAGATGATGTACACAAAGCACCTAGCACATGTTACTGCAGATAAATACCCCAACTATTTAAGTTGCTAGGTTGCCCAGGCTGGACTTGAACTTGCAATCCTGCCCAATCCTGCCTCAGCCTCCCAGAATGCAAGGACGTTAACTATTCTTAGCTATGTAGTAGCTAAGAAAAGCACAATGGTCCGGTCTATGTCTTTCAGTATCCAGACAAATGTGTGTGTGCGTGCATGTGCATGTGTGTGTGTGTTTTCCTCTGAAGGTAACAATGAATGTAATATAAGAAGAAAAACCTAGCTCAAAGACCAGCACACTTACAATTGAGAGCAAATCATGTCGATTCCATTTCTTCATGTATAAAATGGTAATAATATACTGTACTACATCCACTTTGATGACCTCAGAGACAAGAATCAATGAGGCTGGGCCTGGTGCTACACACTTGTAATCCCAGAATTCTGGAAAGCTGAGGTAGGAGGATCAAAAGTTCAAGCTCTCTCCCCACAAACAACAAAAGTTTGAGTCCAGCCTGGGCAACTCAGTGACTTAGTGAGACCTGTCTCAAAATTTAGAAATTCAAAAAGGGATGAAGAGGGCCGGGGACTTAGCTCAGTGGTTCCACCGCCTGCCTTGAAAGTGCAAAATCCCAAGTTTGATCCCCAGTACCAAAAAAAAAAAAAAAAAAAAAAAAAATTAAAAAAAAAAGGGATGAAGAAGTAGCTCAGTGCAAAGATCCTGGGTTCAACCCCCAGCACTGAAAAAAAAAAAGCCAATGAGATTGGGCTGGGAAAGGGCTGGCTCAGTGGTAAAGCCAGTGCTTAGTGCTACCTAGGCCCCCGTTTAAATCCTCAATAGTTCATAAATAGATAAATAAATAAGCATCAATGAGAGAACAGGTGAAAAATATTCCACTTTCTCAAAGAAAAAGCAGTATATAAATTCAGAGCATGATTATTATTAAAATGCCATGCTCAATATTATGGGACACAAGTAAATCAATGATGGTTATTTTTTCAAGAACATTAAGTCTGTCTGATAGGATTTTAATCTTTTCATGGGCCCATTATGAACAGGAGAAGGTAAACAGCTGCTCCTTGCAGAGGCCAGCAGAGACCGAGCCATGAAAGCAAAGCACCTTCCCCGAGCACCTGGCCTGGCCTCCACCACCCTGGCTCACTCCATCCACCAGTGCAGAAGAAATTAGGTAACACTGTTCCACGGGACATAAAACCAGCAACAAGCAAAAACCTCATCTCTAAGAATACTGAACCGACCAAGACAGGTCCTCTGGCCATTTCTTCTCCTGGACTGAGTGGTAAGAGACCTCTTATACAAGCACTATCCTTTCTTTAAAAATGGAACATGGAAGGGCGGGGATTTAGCTCAGTGGTTCCACCGCCTGCCCTGCAAGTGCAAGGACCCAGGTTCAATCCCTGGTACCAACAACAACAAAAAAGCAATTATGGAGGCAGTTGTGGTGGTACATGTCTATAATCCTAGCACTCAGGAGGCTGAGGAAGGAAGAGTGCTAGTTCAAGGTTAGCCTGGGCCACATAGTGAGTTCAATGCCAGCCTGAAGTGCACAGTGAAATCCTGTTTCCAAAAAAAAGAAAGAAGGAAAAATGCTGGGTGTGGTGGCACACATATGAATCCCAGCACTCAGGCAGCTGAGGCAGGAGGGTTGCTGCAAATTCAAGGCCAGCCTAAACTACACAGTGAGTTCAAGGGCTGTCTAGAATATAGAGTCTCTATCTCAAAAAAAAAAAGAAAGAAAGAAAGAAAGAAAGAAAGAAAAGCAATATGTGCGAGATGTGTGGCAAATGTCCCTAATCCCAGCATTTAGGGAGGCTAAAGCAGGAGGACTGAAAGTTCAAGTCCCACTTCGAATTTAGCAAGACCCTGTCTCAAAATAAAAAATAAAAGGGGATAGGGATATAGCTCAGTGATACAGTGCCCTTAGGTTCAGTGGTTCAATCCTCAGTGCCACACACACAAACACACACACACATACCAAAAAAAAAAAAGAGCCAGGAGGAAGAGCTCAATTTTTCCTTGATTTTTACTTATAGGTACAAGGGTGTAAGTTTCACTTTTAACTTACTATTAAAATGCTGGCGGCTGGTGTGGTCATGCACACCAGTAATCTCAGCACTCATTCAGGAGGCTGACTCAGGAGGATTGCCATGAGTTCCAGGACAGCCTTGGCTACACAATGAGTTCAAGGCCAGACTGAACTACATAGTGAGACCCTGTTTCAACCGATAAACAAACATAAATAAAATGCTGGGAGATGCGCCTATAACCCCAGCACTCTGGGAAGCTAGGGCAGGAGGACTACAAGTTAGCACTCAACCCAGGCAACCTGGCAAGTGAGACCCTGTCTCAAAATTAAAAGTAAAAAGGGTTGGGGATGTAGCTCAGTGTGAAGGCTCTGCGGTTCAATCCCCAGTACCACACACACACACACAGGTGCACAAAGTCAGAAGAACTTGGAGGTTGGAGTGGGAGGAGGAGTAAGGGGAAGCTAATCTAATTTACAAAGAACATACAATCAAAATGCATCCAGCCTGGCAGGGTGGTGCAAGCCTATAATCTCAGCACTCTGGAGGCTGAAGTGGGAGGACAACATGAGTTTGAGGCCAGCCTGGACTACAGAATGAGTTCAACACCAGCCTGAACTACACAGCAAGACCCTGTCTCAGAGAAAAAAAACTGAGGAGGAAAAAAATTTTTTTATCTTTATTGAACACTTACTATGTGCCAACCACTGAGCTAGGTACTTTTCCTATGTTATCTCCAAAGCCCATTTTCTCACTCATACCTAGAAACACCATGAAATAACCATCCCAGGTAAGAAGGGGAAAAATCAATCTGGCTGTCAAGTTTTAGACATTTCAAATGTTACTGTTATAAAAAGGAGCTTTGGCTGAAAAACCAGGTCCAAGTTCTAAACGATTCTTTGGATGAGGAACACCCAAATGACATCTGTCCTCTAATTCTGAAAATAAGGCATGCTACTTAATACATTCCCAACCTTCTAAAAGGTTTTACAACCTGCGGCAGAGAAAAACTCACTGTAAGGCTACAATAACCAGGGCCAAATTTCTGACCTGAGTACATATGACAATCAAATATAAAATTTATAACAACATCTTAAAGGCCCTTTAGAGATCTGCTAGTAAAAGGCGACCACAACAATGAACTGGCACCTGTGTGGCCAAGTAATGAGAAGGTGATGCCTCCCTCTCGCTGGCAGCGGCAATTTGTAATAAGATGTCTTTCTCACCGTAAACTCTGTCTCACTCTCACCCCTGGGGTACAATCCGAAATGACTAGCTACATAGCAAACTGTCAGAGGGTACAAAATACACATGGATGTGCTGGTACCATTCTCTCCATCTACTTCCCACTTTAAAAAAAAAAAAAAAGTAAGCATAAGAAAAAAGAACCTACAAAACATCTCCATTGCCCTGCATTAGCTCATTTCATGTAAACCATAATTAATGTCTCCCTTAAACATCAACACTAAATGAACATAAATGTGCTTTGTATTTTGGGAAGTATTTTCTTTTCGTTCAGACTCTGGAGAAAAATCAGCCAAGATACATTGCCAGCCTGTGTCCTCTAAAGGGATCAAGTATAGAGCCAGAGCCCCAGCCGTCTGAAGTACCCCTAACGCCCCACAAACTGAAGGAGCTGAACGATGCGATCCCTATCAGGCTGGGATGCGGAGACCTGCAGGCGACTATCACTACATCTGGCTTTCTGCTAACACCAGACAAGCTGCGGATCTGTGGAGGGCTCCTCAAGGTGATTTTTTAAAACTAGGAATTGCCAGCGTGCCACGAAGACCTGCAAGGGTGTCACCACTCTGTAAGGCACTTAGGGGAGGGGGCTGTCCTTAGATAACGAGGCCTAGGTCCCATCCCCCCACCTAACCCCACCAACACAAGAAAATTTTAGGGTTCTCTCCTGGCCACCTGCCATAACAACCTCGCCAACCCACACACCGCGCATGCCAGCCTCCAGACCCAGGATCTCTGGACGGGACCTGCCCCTGGAGGCTGGGGACGCCCGCAGGACTCTGCGCAACCCTGTGCAACCCACAGAGCCTCCCCGGCACCCCCGCGAGCCCGACGCCTTCCGGGCTCCCGGCGCCAGCCCACCCTGCGCCCGACCGCGAGCCCGCCCGGCCGAACCGACCTAACATCCAACTCCGGGGTCAAGGGCAGGGGCCGGCCAGGGCGGGAAGCGCGAGGAGGGGGACCCCGCAGGCCGGACCACGGGGTGCGAGGCGCCGCCAGGAGGAGGCGCCCTCAGCGTGCCGGAGCCCCGGGCTGCCCGCGCGGGCCGTCCGCGGCCACACGTCGGGTCGCGGCGGCCACCGAGCCACGAGAGAAGCGCGAGTGGGATGCGGTTCGCGAGGCGCTCGGCAGCCAGGTCCTCACCTCCGCCTCATGCTGCGGCGTCGCCCGGCGCCGGCGTCCCTGAGGCGGGCCGGGACCCGGGGCCCTGCACCCCAGCGCGCCGCCCGCGGCGTCCGGCGGGAGCAGGAGCTGAAGCCGGAGCAGGAGCCGAAGCCAAAGCTGCGCCGCCGGGGCGGGGCGGGCACATGGCAGGGCGGGGCTGCGGCCCTCCAGGGCCGACCACGCGACCTGGGCCCGGGGGGCGCGCTCTCAACGGCGCCGAGGTGGCACGCGGCCCCCCGACCTCTGGGACCCCACTGCTACCTCCAGTCTCTAACTTTGACGGAATCTCGTAGCTTATATGTAAAAGGCAAAGGAATGAATCCTCTCCACTCCCTTCCTCTCATCCACCCCCCCCGCGAGGTCCATATGGTACAGTCCTCAAAGCCCAACGGGATGCAAGAGGGCAGAGGTGATTGGCTGGGAGTCCTGGAAGGGGGCGAGAAGCCACACAAAGCTCCCAATGGAAAGACTTGGGGGGTATGTCAAAGCCTGCCAGAAGGGGAGCGGAAAGGAAGCGATTAAAAGGGACTTGTTTGTTGCTCCGGGTAGCGCGCGCGCGCGCACACACACACGCGCGCGCGCGCACACACACACACACACACACACACACACACACACACTAAATAAACAAACTTTCTTCCTGACGCTGTGCAGATGGGGAAGAGAGAGTAAGGGAATCTCAAATTTTTAGGAAAGCACAAAATATGAAAGAAAAAAAAATTTAAATTTAAATTTAAAAAAAATATGAAAGAAATTTAAAGCTGAACTTGGTATCTAACATCTGTAATCTCAGCACTCTGGGAGGCTAAAATAGGAGGAACACAAGTTCAAATCCAGCCTGAGCATTTTGGTGACTTAGCGAGACCCTATCTCAAAATAAAAATAAAGAGCTGGACGTGTAGCCTGGGAAGACACCTTGGGTTCAATCTCTAGTACCATAATTAAAAAGCAGAGATAGACAGAAGGTGGGAGGGAAGGAGAGGGGAGGGAGGGAGGGAGGAAAAAAGAAAGAATATGAATTGAACCTTGAGTTGGTAACTCCAGCCTTTGGCATCAGTTTCCACGTCGAGTCCAGTGAAAATATTGGACGACCATTGATCTCTGATGACCTTTCTCATTTTGTGACCCTATCATCCTTTGCATGGGATTAACAGTATCTAAAATTCAGACATGATCCACCATCTTAAAAATTCAGACCAACTCCACCTCTATATTTCAGAGTTTTTCAAACACCCATCATTTGATCACCCAGCTCCCAAACTATATCAGGTTTTGGGGATCTCCTTTCTAACAGCTCTACCCCCACCCAGCCAACTCATCCTCCAACTGTAACCCAAAGAGCTGCAGAAGTTCAGCTCCTCTATGCTCCCTTCCTATTTTGCAGGCTGGAAGCTGCTGGTGTAGAAGGGCTCTGGTTCTACTCTGTGCCCCCCATGACCTTGATTCTCCGCACTGTCTGCCCCCGTCATTCCTCATTCTCAGATTTCCTTGACTCGATAGTGTAGAGCAGCTATAGATCATGTTTGTGTGTCCTATGTGCAAATATTGTTGGTAAGCTTTGAATGTATCACTCATTTCATCCTCATATCAAGTCTGTGAAGTGCCTTATTTTTCCCCTTCGGACCATTGTTCCTCTTGAACAAAAACAGAAACAGAGAAGCTGATTTGTCCAAGTGCACACAGACGTCTGATTCCAGTGCCTACCTCACAGTCCTGCAGTACAATACTGTCTCCTGACTCTTAAAAATCTACTGCATAGAGCCATAGAGCTGGGTGTGGTGGCACACACCTATAGTCCCAGCACTCAGGAGGCTGAGGCAGGAGGATCACATGAGTTTGAGGCCAGCCTGGACTACATAATGAATTTAAGGCCAACCTGAACTACATAGTGAAGACCCTATCTAAAAAGAAAAAAACAAAAAACAAAAAAACTGTGTCCCCCACCAAAGACAATGCAGTACACTTAGGTCATGCTTTACATGGCTATCTATACTTGTAATAGTACTATTTCATGCACAGAGAATTAGTAGAAGTTTGCTTTGCAGATGAGGAAGGAAACTACAGCTATGGGTGACTGATCAGTTGGACCAAGGTAAGAAGGCTGGTGAAGAATAAAGCCTGATTTCCAGGCTGTACATTCTTCTGGTACAGTTCCTGCTCCCAGGTGAACACATTTTTATGTGTAACAATGAGACAGCAATTCTAAGCAACAAAGAAATGATCACAAAATAGCCAAACCTATGCCAGTGTTCAGGGTCAATGGAATAAGAAGTGCTTAAAGTGGGCAGGAAACAAGTCAAGAAAGACTTCTTCAAAGGGTGGGAAGCACTGTATACTTCCTTTTTTCGGTTACTTGTCCATACTGTACCAGTGAGCAGCTGTCTTGGACACATTGGCAAAATCAGTAGCAAAAGGCAGCGAAACTGCCCTAGCTCCTCAGACTGCTTGGAATGGACCTGGCCATTCAGGGAGAAGGGCCTTCTGTACACTTGCAGTGCCTCCGCCACATGATTCCAGGAAGTCCTTGTTTGGTTTTGTAGTAAAATACTCTTCTCCAAGAGTAGTTGTAACATGGCCCTGAAAGTTTAGAGTGGGCTAATGATTTCGTTCTTCTAAAACTGTTGAAATCTTCTCGGGGTGGACAGGCTAGCAAAATTGCGTGAGAGTAACCCTGACCACCCAGCCACCCACATCCCTGACAGTTGTGGCAGCCCCCCAGCCTCATATTGACATAAAAGCCGGTCACTGAGCAGAAATCAGGCCTCACTGGAACCCTGAGCAAAGGTTGGAAAACGGCTTCTTAGGAACTCAGGAAACTCATGCATCAGAAAAGGTGACTCATAAATAAACCAAAAGAATATGGCTGCACAGATATCAGAATCTGATCAGATAAAACAGTTTAGGGAATATCTGGGAACTTACAATAAACTTACAGAAACCTGCTTTTTGGACTGTGTTAAAGACTTCACAACAAGAGAAGTAAAACCTGAAGAGATCACCTGTTCAGAATATTGCTTACAGAAATATTTAAAAATGATACAAAGAATATCCATGAGGTTTCAGGAATACCGTATTCAGCAGAACGAGGCCCTGGCAGCCAAAGTGGGACTTCTTGGCCAGCCGAGACAGAGAAGTCCAGATGGCTGGACTCTGGGTGAAGGCCGGCACACCTGTTGGACTGGGAAAGAGGACTCATCAGATGGAATCCCTGGAAGTGGTGGGCACCATGTTGAACCATCTGTCATGGCTATCTGGCAAATGGAAACCACTGGAAAAACAAAATTGCTACTCACCAGGAATAATCAAAATAGTCTTATTGTTCAGTGAAAATAATAAGGTGCAACATTTGTTGAGGCCTTAAGATTCAGCAGTTTACAGGTGGAAGGACCTGAGTTCGATCCCCAGTACCAAAAAAAAAAAAAAAAAGATTCAGCAGTTTGGTCACTTAATTAGAGAAATAAGCCACTGTAAAAAAAAAAAAAAAAAAAGATTCAGCAGTTTGGTCACTTAATTAGAGAAATAAGCCACTGTTTCTTCAATTGTGACCGTTAATTTTATTTTATTTTATTATCTATATATTTTTTTGGTACCAGGGAGCGAACTTGGGTCCTATGCGCTTGCACAGCAGGCGGCAAAACCACTGAGCTAAGTCCCTGGCCCGTGACCATTAATTTTAAAGCAAAATATGTTCCATCATGTAAGAGGAAAGCATTTATTACTGAAAGTGAAATAAATGGGAATATCACTGAAAAACTGTGTGGGAGTAATAAATCTAATATTGAGGGGGAAGCCTGCACAAGGTAATTCTGAAGCCAGTGCTCCTGAACTACAGCCCCACTCCACTAGAGTGCAGTTGACCCTCACCCTTGATTTATGCATTCAAACATTTATTGGGCACCTACTGTGAACAAACTGTCAGGCTGTTGTTTATCCTGTGGGTCACACATGAAGTGTGTACCTCCAGAGAGGGTGAGGGTGATGAACGTCAGACATACTCGGTAAACAGACAGCCTGAGTTCCTTAGGAAATGCAGGATATCATGGGAAGATGGAAAAGGGACTCTAAGAAGTGAGACTTTTGGGGGGAGTGGGTCCTAGTTCCCACTTGCAGAGAAAGAACAGTTTCTATACCCTTTAGCCAGGGCCTTGCCAGGGAGCACCTGACTGCCCTAGGGAGAGGTGTGGTGGAGGGAAAGCCAGAAAGACAGGTTGAAAGGATAAAGACTAACAGGAAGCATCTAGATGAATGGAGGCATGGGTGGGGATTTGAGTCTTGAAATTATCTTCTTGGGCTTTGGCGTAGCTCAGTGGTATAGCAAGCATGAGACCTTAAATTCTACCCACATCGCAAACAAAACAAAGCAAACAAAAGTCATGGAGTTATCCTCTTTTTGTTTTTTTGTGCCTATTTATTTTGGGAGCAGATGCAATATGAAGGATGCTTTTATAACAAGAAAGAAAAACAGCAGGGTGTGGTGGCACATGTAATCCCAGCACTCAGAGGCTGAGGCAGGAAGATTACACTGAGCTTGAGCCAGTTTAGGCTACAGAATGAGTTTAAGGCCAGCCTAAACCACACCGCAAGACCTTGTCTCAAAAAACCAAAAAAATAAAAATGAAAAAGAAAGAAGCAAACAAATAAATACTCTTTCAAAACATCAGTCCTTCCCCCTTAAAAAAAAAAAAACAGCTGGGGGTGGGGGGGCAGAATTCAGGGATCCTCTAGTTACTAAAGAACATTACCACAAGCCTGAGACCAAGCTCACTGAGGAGAAGAAATATGTCCAGGAGCTCAGGAAGACTCAGATCGTCAAAGCAGCCCCAGCGACGACAACATGCTCTGTGTTTGCAAACCCAGTGATCGGTAGATTCACCAACATGATGATGAAAGCAGGAAATAAAATACTGGCCAGATCCCTTGTGACCCAGACTCTGGAAGCCGTGAAAAGGAAACAGTTTGAGAAGTACCATGCTACTTCTGCAGAGGAACAGGCAACCATCGAACGCAACCCTTACATCATCTTCCACCAAGCACTGAAAACCTGTGAGCCTCTCATTGGCCTCATACCCATCCTCAGGGGTGGCCATTTCTACCAGGTCCCTGTGCCCCTACCTGACCGACGTCACCGATTCCTGGCCATGAAGTGGTTGATCACTGAGTGCTGAGATCAGAACCACTGGCGGACATGGATGCCAAGAAGTTGTCACGTGAGCTGCTGCAGGCTTCTCACAATCAGGGCCCCGTGATCAAGAGGAAGCAGGACATGCACAAGATGGCTGAGGCCAACCATGCCCTGGCCCATTGCCGCTGGTGGTAGAGAGCAAGGAGAGGGTCCTGGAGGAGCCGAGGCCCTCTACCCAACTGAAAAGTCCCTGTGTGTTAAGGATGTCGTTCCAAGCTGGGCATGGTGGTGCATGCCTATAATCCCAGTACTTGGGAGGGTGAGGCAGGAGGATTTCTGGGTGTTTGAGGCCTGCCTGGACTACAAAGTAAGTTCATGGACAGCCTGAACTACATAGCTGAGACCTTGTCTCAAAACAAACAATAAAAACAATGACAAACACAAAGAAAGGCTGTAGTTCCTTTTTGATGATCTTTTAGTTTTTTTGTTTTTTTTGTTTTTTGGTACCGGGGATCGAACTCGGGTCCTTGTGCTTGCAAGGCAAGCAGCAGAACCACTGAGCTAAATCCCCAGCCCCTGTAGTTCCTTTTTGAGAAAGAGGGAGCAGCCCGTTTATTGTCCATGGACCCTTTGTCAGTGGGGCTGGAATTGGCTTTCTGTGCCCCGTCTCCTTATAAAGAGGAAACATTGACTTTGGGAATTTCCTCTGAGAAACTCAGGGTCCAGTCTTCCCTTTCCTCAGCTCAGGAGAGACCTTTGGATGAGAAAGGAAGAAGCTGTAGCATCAGAAGATACTTGCCCTTTATTAGAAAATCCTCTCCGTGATACAGAAGTACCATTGATTAAAACTCATTGGAAAAAAAGAAACAGAAAAAAAAAAACTCATTGGAGGAAAAAAGGGGGGCATTGAGAAAAATACCCAGACTGTAAGGGGGTGGGTAGTTTGAGACAGGGTCTCACTATGTAGTTCAGTCTGACTCACTATGTAGCTGCGGCTGGCCTTGAACCTGCAGTGATCCTCCTGCCTCACCCTACCAAATGCTGGGATTACAGGCATGTGCTGCCACGCCTGGCTGAAAAATATCTAGATTTCTTCTGAGTCCTCAGGCAATCACCATGATCACAGGTCTTCAGTATTCCCTTTAGCTCTGCTGGAAAATGTACTCTGTGCACACAACATTCACAACCCTTAAGCCTCCAGGATATATTCCAGCAAAATTGAAAACTTCCACAATTCACATGCTAGATGTGCTGGCATTTGCCTGTAATCCCAGTACTCTTTGAGGCTGAGGCAGAAGGATCACAAGTTTCAGCCCAGCCTGGGGAGTTTGGTGAGACCTTGTCTCAAAACAGAAAATTAAAAGTCTGAGTTGATTCTCAGTACCACACACATTTTTTTTTTGGTACCAGGGATCAAACGAGGGACCTTGTGCTTGTGAGGCAGGCAGGGCAGGCAGGGCAGGCAGTGGAACCACTGAGCTAAATCCCTGGCCCCACACACATTTTTTTTTTTTTAAAGTTTAAAAATGTTCCCATCATTAGCCAGGTGTGGTGCCACACGCCTGTAATTGAAGGACTGGCAGGAGGATCATGAGTTCAAAACCAATCTGGGCTAGTGAGTTCAAGCCCAGCCTAAACTACATAGTGAGGCCCTATCTCACATAAAACAAAACAAATCAGTACCATAATTAACAACAGGTAGAGAGCTAAAACTTCTAGGATAGTCCAGGCCTCTTGAGCCAGATGTCCCTAACCATATGAAGTGCTTTCTATTTCCTGAAAATCTTGGAATTCCTGACAAAGAGATAATGCACAGAAAACAGTTCACAATCATCAGGAGAGCAAAGGCCCTGATATCAAAAGTGACTCCTCTACCCTGGCTGCTGGGAACCTTCATTAAAACTTGGGAGGGAGCCGGGTGTGGTGGTGCACATCTGTAATCCCAGCACTTGGGAAGCTGAGGCGGGAATATTACTGCAAGTTCAAGACCAGCCTGCACTACATAGTGAGACTCTGTTTCAATAAACAAACTTGGGAGACCATAGCTCCTAACACTCTGGGAGGCTGAGCTGGAGGGTCACAAGTTCAAGCCCAGTTTGGGCAACCTAAACCAACCAACTTGGGGGGAGTAGTGCTGGAAATATAGCTCAGTGGTAGGGTGTTACCCACCTGTGGGTTTCCCCAGCACAGTAAAATAAATAAATACATCAATAAAAGCACTTTGAAAGGAAAAGGAGGAACAGGCAAAGCTGAGACTAGTGCTAGGGGTACTGAAACGCTAAGGCATAAACTTGAGCTCCCCTCAACCCCGATTTGTCACTTATGAGTGCCAGAGTGAGGCCCTTAACCCCCAGGGTGCCAGAGAAGGCTGGGGGAGTCAGAGCCCCCCAAGCAGCTTCCCATCCAGGATTACCGTCACTTCACACCAGGCTGCAGTCAAACCGTCTTCTCCAGGGGTCATTTCATGACACAAAGCTTCATCCTATGCCACCAGTATGCTCGGCTGCCCTGCAGGAAGCCACATATTTCAGGTGCTGGGCTGGGCTGCTCGCCTGTCTCAGCTCCATCTGCAGCTTTTGCCCACCCAGCATCTAGGTCCTGCTGCTCAGTAACAGGACCGAGTGCAGTCTGGTGGGCTTGTGGATCAAGGTGCCTTGGAGAGGTAGGCACTGTTGCACACACCTGTGATCCCAGTACTCTGGAGGCTGAGGCAGGAGGATTGCAAGTTCAAGCTCAACCTGAGCAACTCAGCAAGAACTTGTCTCAGAATGAAAACTAAAAAAAGGCTGGAGATGTAGCTCAGTGCTAAGGTCCCAGGTTCAGTTCACAGTACCCAAAATTAAGGGTGCTTTGTACTCGTCCATGGGGCAGCAGCATGTGGCCCAGCTTAAATAAACCTCTCTTCTCGGAATCTTAAGTGTTAAGCAGAGAACCATGCAAGAGCTGAAGATGACCAGAGCAGATTCATCCAGTGAAGAACACCTACAAGGTCCAGCATGGTGGTGCACACCTGTGACCGCAGCACTCAGGAGGGTGAAGCAAGAGGATTGTTGTAAGTTTGAGCCCAGCTTGGGCTAGATAGTGAGTTCAAGGCCAGGCTGGACTACATAGTAAGACCCTGACTCAAAGGAAAAAAAAAAAAAGAATTCAAATCCCTACTTCCCCACTTTTTGCATAAAATCTCCGGTCACAGTAATGTCTCTGGATTGCTATAACTCTGTGTCAGAAAAATAGGGGCCATAGTGCTATCTTCAGAGAGCTGTTGCTTATTGATGAAAGTACATGGCACATGCCTATAATCCTAGCTATTCAGGAGGCTGAGACAGGAGGATTACAAGTTTGAGCCTAGTGCTCCCTTCAGCAGCACATATACCAAGTTTGAGCCTAGCCTGGGCAACTTAGCAATTTAGTGAGAGCCTGTCTTGAAATTAAAAATAGAAAGGGCTGGCTGAGGATGTAGTTCAGTCCACAGATACTGGGTTCAGTCACCAGTATTGAGGATAAAAGAAAAAAAATAAAAAGCACTTAGTCTGGAGACTGTGCTAAGTATTACATCTGCATGGTAAAGTAAAGTAATTAATGCCTTATTTAGTCCAAAAAATCACTGCTTCTGACATGATCGAAGTAAAAAAGGGTAGCTCAGTGGTAGAGCAGTTGCCTGGCATGCGGAAGGCCTTGGGCTCAATGCCCAGCACCATCCAAAAATAAATAAATAAATGAAAGAAAAGAGGACACACACACACACACACACAGGCATACAAAGCACAAGGACACTTTGCCTGATTCTCACACAAACAGTTTTGTTTTGAGATTTCCTTCGTACTACCATCTCCCGCCTCTTTTAAATTAGAAAGCATGGATGCTTCTGGTGGGCCGGCTGTGGAGCACCCAGCAGAAAGCTCAGCCATCCTCAGGAGAAAGAACAGGGCAGGCACCAATAAGCACACAATCTACCTTGCCACGCAGACAACCTCTGGAGAAGGCATGCAGGGGGAAGGTTCACCCTTGTTCCGGATGATGAAACTGAGGCCCAGTAGCACTACATGCCCATCTAAGAGCTGTATCCTGGAACTCAGTGCTACAGCTGGTAAGAAAGAGCACATTTCCATCGCTTCTCAGCCTTTTGGCTAAGATCAAGTGTAGAAAGAGCACACTTCCCAAGCTCTTGCTTTGTTCCTGCCCCCACCTTCTTCCCTTTCCCGCTTCAACAGAAAAGCTCCATCATTTGAACACCCATGACAGGAAAAATTCCTAAGGAAATTCTCCTAGAGTTCCATTTATTACATACCTTCTCTTTCCCCTAAGAGCAGTGACCTACTTAGAATGATCATATTGATTGATCCATGAATGAGACAGGGCCTTGCTATGTACTTCAGGGTGGCCTTGAACTGGTTAAGTAGCACAGGCTGGCCTGGAACTGGTAATTTTCCTGCCTAACCCTCCCACATGCTAGGATTACAGTTTTGTGCCCCAGGCCTGGCCTTAAACTATTCTTTTTTTCTCCCCCCATGCTGGGGATGGAGCCCAGGGCCTTGCTGAGCTACATCCCCAACTTTGTTCTTCAACAATTCTTCAACTGGGGGAGGTCCCCAAAGGACTGTTCCTTGCACTGGAAAAATTAAAGTTTCCTGACTCTCTACAGTTGATAGGAAAGTATTAAGTGTACTATGACTTCTAATGTTGTGGCAGAGCTAAATGCAGCTTTCCCCAAGACTGTCATTGTGAAAAGTACAGCTAAAAGATGGCCCTGATAGTCAATCAGTCACATGGAAGATGCTCGAAGCCAAATCCCCAAGCAAGGACTTTACCACAGTTAACATGAGCTTATAGGAAGAATGAGAGAAAGGGCACCCTGCTTGTGCTATTCAACATAGTTGTGACTCTCGGGATTTTTCTGATTTCTAGGGCCAAGAACACATTTTACATTGTAATATGATAATATTACATTCATGCCACTCAAGCTTGAAGGGTTTTTTGCCCTATTCTTTCAATCTTGAAGGTTTCATTTGGGCATTGTTATTGAAAAGCCAAATGAATTTTGAAAACGAAAATCCATTTTCAGTCCATCACTTCAGCACAGTTTTTTGCCCATAGACATTTCATTTTCCACATGCACACAATAAAGTTACAAACATGCAGGCCAGGCTCTGTGGAGCATGCTTGTAGTCCCAGTCTTCAGGAGGCTAAGGCAGGAGGGTGGCAAGTTTGAGGCCAGGCTGAACTACATAATGAGTTTAAGGCCATATGGAGACCCTGTCTCAAAAAATCAGGGCCAGGGATGTAACTCACAAAGTTCTGAGTTCAATTCCTGGTACCGAAAAAAAAAAAAAAAAACCAGCTTAAAATAATCAAAGAAAGTTGGATGTGGTTGCTCACACCTGTAATCCCAGCACCTGAGAGGCTGAGTTAGGGTTACTGTGAGTCTGAGGCCAGCCTGGGCTACATAGTGAGTTCAAGGCTGGCCTGAACTGCATAGTGAGACCCTGTCTCAAAAAAAAAAAAAAAAAAAAAATCAAAGAGAAAGAAAGATGACATGCTTTCCAGTTAGTATTCTGCTGTTGTTCATTTTATTAGGAATCTTTTCTGTGATTATTTTCTCCTTTCTCTGGACTTAGGTTTTTGTTGTGAATATGAAATATCTGATGGATTGATGTATCACTTCTAAACTATTCCTACAGTATTGGACATTTTGGCTAAGTTCTATTTTCATCTATTATAACACATTAGAGAATATTGTTTATATATCTGGAATTTTAAAAATTTTTGTTAACTAACTTTATTGGGAGGAATTCATGGGTATAATAATTTGATGGCTTTTCCTACATATTATCATGCTGTATTCCCCTCAGATTTTACCAATGTACAATGGAATCCACAATGCAATTTTATTACAACCTCCATAACATTATGTATTATGCTTTATAAAAACTATCAATAGCTGAGCGTGGTAGTGCACATCTGTAATTCCTGCACTTGGGAGGCTGAGGCAGGAGGATTGCTGCAAGTTCAAGGCCAGCCTGAACTACATATTGAGACCCTGTCTCAAAAAAACCAAAAACAAACAAGCAAACAAAAACTGTCAATCACAGGCTGGGTGTGTAGCTCAGTGGTAGAGTACTTGTTTATCAGGAGCAAGGCCTTGGCTTTGATCCCCAGCAGCAGCAACAATAATAGTTATAACAAGAACAATAACAACAAAACACATTAAAAATTATATTTTGCATCATGACTCAGAGAGTAGCCAGAGGTGCTTGTGCAAGAGAGTTCAGTTTGCTGTTCCTGGGTTGGCCATCAAGTGGACCGTCAGCCTTTGCTCAGTTGGCCAAGCCTGCCTTGAGAGGGGGATCAGCTCTGAAAAGACCCCTCAGAAATGGGCATTTGGGCTGGAGGTAGCACACACCACTGAGCCACCCTTCATGCAGAGCTAGTGAGACAAAGCCCCTGGAGAGAGAGAAGGCACCAACGGGCCGGGAGGAAGCCTGCAGCCCGCTCTGCTGGGCGGACACCTGGGAACCCTGCAGGAGGTGAGGGGAGACCTTGTTTTAGGAAGTCAAGGCACCTGGCAAAGACAAAGTGATGTTCCTGGAGCTGTGCACGGACTGGAGAAGCAATGACTAAAGGGAAGGACGGAGGTTCTTTACGGTGACTTCATTCTCTTGCTTATTTTTGTGGTGAATAACAGGCTTGGCAAGGGCTTCAGAGTCATAGTATGTCATTCATTCCTGTTCCCCAATGAAATCTAATGCCTTTCCATCTAGCCAAGACTAAAACAAGAGCCATAGGAAGCTGTGAAAGATGAAATTCTGAAATTCTGGCACTAAATTAGTAGATTAGTGCTTTTTGAGGGGAGGGGGACACAGGGTTTCACTATGTAGTCCAGGCCAGCCTCAAATTTGCAATCCCAAGTGCTGGGATTACAGGTATGTGCCACTAGACCTGAGTAGATGACACTTTCTAGTGTATTTAAAATTCTAATTTCTCAGAGTTCTAAGGCTTTACCTAATTTTTGTTTGTTTTATTTTTGAGACAGGGTCTTGCTGTATAGTCCAGACTGGCCTTGAACTCATATGTAGCCCAAGCTGGCCTCAGCCTCACAAGTGCTGGGATTACAGGCATGCACCACCACATCCAGGTTTTTTGTTTGTTTGTTTGGAGACAGGATCTAGAACTCACAGCAATCTTCCTGCCTCAGCCTCCAGAGTGCTGGGAGTACAGGCATGTGCCACCACACTCAGGCTTGCCTTACCTAATTTCTTTGAGAACCTTAGGCATTATGAACTTGCTGTGTGGTTTCTGCCTCCCACCTGCTTCCCAAGTTATGATTTATAAATATTCATGAGATGGCATTGGAGTAGGTTAGAAGAAACCTTTGCCCTAGACTGCAAGAGTACTTGCAGAAAGGATATTTCTCTGGTGCTCCAATGGTTAGAGAAAGGAAATTTCTAGGATTTCCCTGAGATTCAGGAGGAATTTGGTGGATTTCAGGCCTGAGAAGGGCAAGGCTGAGTTCCTAGCTGATCTTTTAGCGGTGTTGCTTCTTCCTTGTTAGAGTGACCACTGCATTCCTACCTCCTCCTCTTCTTCCTGAGTGTCCTTTCTCCTTGCATGGGGCAGGGGGGATTCAGCTGTGTGACTCAGATGAGCATACAGATATGAAGTTCACACAGCCACAGAGGATGAGGGCTTCATTTACACACTTGCAAAGATATGCATCTCCTTTTTCCTCGCTCTATTTTTTTTTGGTACCGGGGATCCAACTCAGCTCCTTGCTCTTTCGAGGCAGGTGGCAGAACCACTGAGCTAAATCCTGGGCTCTCTCCTCGATCTAGAACAGACCAAAACATTTCATTTAGTGAGAGACCCCTCCCTCAAACATCACCTTCACCTGTCTTTTTTTTTTTTTTGGTACTAGGAATCAATTCAGGGCCTCACACTTGCCAGGCAGGCACTGGGCGGCTGAGCTACATTCCCAGCCCTGCTGAGTCTTTGAACAGCCAAGACCCAGAGAGTTTTCTCTCTGTGCCTGTATCTTCTAGGCATTCCTGACAACTACATACCCTGGCCTGCAACAGCAGCCTGAGAGGCAAACTATTACCAAATTCACCTGAAAGACTCCACCTTGATCGATTAGGTCGGGGGATTGCCCCCTTAGAACATTAGAATATCCTGGGAATTAAAAACAAAACTAAAAAACGAGTTTAGGCTGTATCCCAGACCAATTAAGTCAGAAGGTCTGGGGGAATGGGACCCAGGGATTATTATTTCTAAAAGTCCCACAGGGCCAGCGTGGTGGCGCATCCCTGTAACCCCAGCACTCCACTCGGAAGGCTGAGGCAAGCAAATCGCAGCAAGTTCGAGGCCACCCAAGGCTACATAGTGAGTTCAAGGCCAGCCTGGACTACATAGAGAGAACCTGTATCAAAAGCAACAAAACAACAACAGCAACAACAACCCCCAGGTATTCCAATATGTAGCCAGGGTTCAGAACCAATAAAAGAACGGCAGTGGCATTCAATTTATCTTCCATTCTAACAAACGCATCTTTCCCTTGAATCTCCCCAACAATGAAAATGCTAAGTAGTCAATCACAGCGCTAGACCAGCAAGAAAGATTTGGGGAAAGGAGAGAAGGAAGAGGGTTATGGGAGAGGGGAGGACTTGATACACATAAATATTTTGCCGTGGAACTACGGTTGTTCACTTCGAAAACAAACACCTTCTTCCAGAAATCCTGTGGCCCTTCCCAAGGGCTTGCCGGAGAGAATGAACTTAGCCAGCCCTTGGTAGAGAGCCCCCGGAAAAGCCCCTGGTGGCGTCCTCTGCAGCCTGGAAGTACTGCACATGCGCACTTGGGCGCCGGCGGGGGGGGGGGTGTCCTCGCGGGGCCTGTTTATCTAGCACCCTCTGCTGGACGGAAATAGACGTCCCTCCTAGTGTAGCAATTGTTTATTCTGGATGAGCTCATGGATTCACTTTGAGCTCACCAGAAAGGACACGGTGTTGCCAGGAATTTCCTGGCGTTTCTCTAGCATCTAGCATACTACTGGTTTGCCTCGGGACGTTATTTCTTTGATGGCGGAACAGGAGCATAAAGGAAACTGGATGATTGTGGCTGAGAAACAGTTCTGCTGCTTCTCTGACAGACTTCGGGGTGTGTGTGATGCACGTAAGGTCTCTGCACTGGGGGAGTGTTGTGCAGTAATGGAGATACAGATCTTGGGGTGTAGCTCCCACTGGCTAAGAGAGTAATGTCTTTAAAGGGAGGCAAAATAGTTCCAAGAAGCCCGAGATATCAGAAAGACATGCGATTTAAAGTCATAAGCCATTGAAATGTGATTTTTTTTAAAAAAGGCATCAACCAAGACACAAAGCCTTGCCACTTTAGAGGTTTGCTCAACCAAAGGAAGGTGTGACGGTACTCACCAGTCAGGGGTTCATCTCCATCAGCGGCGAGTCCCTGCTCCCCAGGGGTCCTGGTGCACAGGTGCTGCTGCTATGGCTGCACGGTCCTCAGCGCCTGGCCGTCCGCTCCGCCTTGCAGGTGAAACCCAACGGAGGTCAGCATTGGCGGACTTCAACGTAACCCTCCCCTTGTTTCTTCTTCCCAGTTGCCTCAGGATCCAGAGGGTCACGGTCGGCTCAGGGAGGAAGGGATGAGGTTCCGAGGTCTGCCTCTGTCTGCCGGTGCTCACCACTGCATCTCAGCCGGGGCTGGAGAAGTCAATGCAGCAGCGGAGCTGACTGCGGCTCCCCGCGGTTGCCGTGGTAACCAGGAGCAGGCGGCTGGGGAAAGCAGTGGAGAAAAGGTAACACAGGCAGACAATCTACTGCTGGTGGCTGGCGGGGCTCTCTCCAGGGTATCTGCTGAGCCACAAGGGACATAAAAGCCGGTGGATTTTCTGGTCGGGCCCATCAAGAAAGTCCCATCTCGAGGCTCAGCTCAAACCCCAAACCAAACTCCTCCTCCTCCTCCTCCTCCTCCTCCTCCTCCTCTTCAGTGTCTTTTTTCCCTTTCTCGTCCTCCAACCCCTGCACACACACTGTCATTCAGGGTTAGCCATTCCAGCGCTGTCCCGAGACTGCCTGCACCAGAGAATCCTGCTTCATACAAAGCTAACTGTTGGTTAGGTTTCTTCTGAAAATATACCTTCAGGCAGGAAAGAAAAAGGGACAAAAGGTTGGATGCTGAGCCAATCACTTAATCTTCCGGAGTTTGAGATTTCAACAGTATGAAAGACACAGCTGTCTTATAAAATAAAAGCCACTGTGAGATTAAGTGGCCATTGTTACTATTACTATGATGATGGTGGTGGGGTGGGGCAATAATTCCAAAAGACACAATCCTGAATGATAAAAAATCCTTAAAAATCTAAAATCCCAAAAGGTCAGCACCTCAATAATATAATTTGTTGGGGCAGGGGAGAGGAGGGAATGGAGAAAAGGTTAAAAAAAGGATTAAGGTGTTATGTACCTGTATCAACTCCCCACAATGAATGTAATCATTATGTACTTCAAACATGTA
>NW_004624735.1:9253852-9310892 GCF_000247695.1 Heterocephalus glaber | reverse complement strand
CACACTAGAGAAACTATTCAGTATTTACGTATGTGTGTCCTATTTATTTCACTTAAGAGTATGGCCTCGATATGCATCCATTTAGCTATAAATGTCTCTAGTTTCTTGTTCTTTATGGCTGAGTAGTACTCCATTTTACAGAAAAAAACCACATCTTCTTCATCCAGTCTCCAGTTAATGGTCATTTGGGCTGCTTCCAAGCTTTAGCTATTACAAACTGTGCCGCTATGAACATGGGTGTGCATATATCACTGGACGCACTTAATTTTAAAGTTTTTTTCTTGGTATATATTTGCAGTAGTTATTTTTTTTTAATGTTTAAAATAATTTCTGTTTTCTTTCTGGCCTTGAACTTGCTGCAATCCTCCTACCTCAGCTCCTGGGTTCTGGGATTATAGGCATGTACCACCACGCCTGACTCAGTGCATATATTTTGGCCATCTCTAACCCCCCATTGCCATCCCTTACATTCCTCTCCCCTTTATTTCCTTCCTTTTATCTAATAATATTCTCTCTTCTACTACTTTTATGTCATCTGTTTTAGATTCCACAAATTGGGGAGAACATGGAATATCTGTCTTTCTGAATCAGGCTTATTTCACTCAGCATGATGATCTTCAGATCCATGCATTTTCCTTTTTTTGGGTCCTTCCACCAATGTACCAAATTACTATGTTAGTTTTCCATTTTCATTTGAAAAATTCTGATGCCATGAAATTAAGTTCTGGGTGTATCTATCTGACCACAAATCTTAGAAGTGCAATGTCTTCTGTAGATATTAAGTTCACAGCTCATTAAAAAGATCCTGAATCCTGGGCAAGGGTGCCAGTTAGCATTCTGGTGCCTTTGGGAGAGCCTCTTCCTGCCCTGCTCTGTCATCCTGCTGGGGCTCCGTCACGCTGCCCTCTGGGGGCCCCTGTTGCCCACAGGAATACATTTGAGTCCTTCGGGACATCAGTGAGGATCTTCCACCTTCCTTGATGCCTCTCTGACAGTCCCAGCCAATTTTAAAGTAAACCCATAGGGCGGGGAATGTAACTCAGTGTCGCCACACAGGCCTGGCAAGTACAAGGTCCTGAGTTTGATTTCTGGTACCAGGGGAAAAAAAGTAAACTAGCAGGGCATCGAATCACCCCAATAAAGCTGTAGCATTCATACATGTACTCAACAAATCTACAGGGCTAGTTTTAGCACTTTTAAAGAATTTGTTTTATATCTGTCATACCACACAATGTTTTTTTGTTTTTTGATACTGGAGATCGAACTCAGGACCTTTGCACTTGCAAGGCAGGTGCAGTGCCACTGAGCTAAATCCCTGGCCCTCCACACAACATGTTTTAAACACTGACTATGTCTCCCTAGTAAGATAAAGCAAAGACAAAAGACCTTATTAGCAACAAAGACACCATCACCTACAGTCATCAGACATCACTGCACTTTAACTTCTGTAATTTGACAAAGCATTCGTAAAATAATCTGCAGACTATTTAACAGACCAGCAACACTTTAAGCAGATGTGACTGTCTACCTTGTTTATTAGGTCATGAATTTACAAACAGCAAGCAGCACCTGAGCACCACCCACGGTGTGGTGGACCTTGTGGCCCTTTCCGAGGTGCGGCTCTCAGTCCACGCATCTCCCTGTGGCGTGGACTGGCATGGTGGTCCACTGGGTGTCAGAGTCTGTGGAACGGATCCATGAAGTTAACTTCAAAGCATCTTCACCAACTCAGCAAGAATTGAGACCTCTCCACCCCACAGCGCCATCCAACTCATTCCTGGCAACAGATGGGAGGCTTTGAGTTTACTTTAGCTGGCCAGCACCGGACAGACTTGCTATAACTCGTACCTGGGCATTTGCACCCACCACGGCACACATGACTCTTGTGTGTGACATAACCCTCCTTGGCCTTGTATCCCTGTCTAACTGCTTTATCTGGCGGGGGCAGGCAGGGAGCTCTGGGGAGCACAGAAAGCTGAGTGCTGCCCGCGATGGACCCTCAGAAGAAAGTATCTCTCCAGACTGCTTCTCCCTGCCCAGCTGTGGATGTACTTTCTGCACCCACCTTGGCTTGCTTCTGAGACAAGCTGATGGCTGCCACCAGATGGAAACAAAGGAGCCTTTCTCTCTGTGTGAGTCAATACACACTGACAGGAGCATTCCTGGATAGACTGCCCATGTGTGCTGTGCTTCTCTGTTGTCTCAGGTACAAGGACATCCATTTCATCTGCATGCACTCCCATAGAGACCACAACTTTGGCTGAATCAATGGTGGTGACCAAATAGCCACACCATTGCTTCTGTCATCTTAGCCTACTGGGTACATACTTATTTTCTAACCAGTTGGTGACTTTGCTTGGTTTTTCAGGCAAATGCAGCTTTAATGCATTAAACGATCCTGGAATTTCATCAGCTGGAAGGGGTGCCAGTCCAGACAAATGATACATTTTAAAACTGAAGTTTCCATCTTTGCTGTATCACATGAGCAATCCACTCATTTGAATTTTCCACCAAATGCTTTGGGCTGAATGGGAAAAACAAACTTTATTGGTAACACCTTGAAATTCATTTTACAGACTCAATCACACCTATCTCTGTATCTCTTTTTTTGCTGCTGTTGTTGTTTGTTTACTTGTTTGTTTTGTTTGTTTCTTGAGACAGGGTCTCATTACGTAGTTTCATCTAGTCTTGAGCTCACTATGTAGCCCAGGCTGGCCTCGAACTCATGGCAATTCTCCTGCCTCAGCCTCCCAAGTGCTGGGATTACAGGTGTGCACCACCATGCCCAGCCCAAAACTTTTTTTATAGTTTGGGGATTCAATTGAAATCCAATTTTTCTTTTCCTGCAAAGTCCACCAAATCTTTATAAGCCTTTATAAAGTGCTTTGTCTTTTCTAGTTATCAATTCCTAAATGAGCAGATGGATTCTAGAGTATGCAGGCCTAGCAGGGGCATGAATTGTATATATTTGATAAAAAAACAGTAGGGACAATTTTGGAAGTGAAACACATGCTAGTTTTTCTATATTAAATCTAGTGGTAGCTGGGTGTGGTGCCACACACCTGTAGTCCCAGCACTTCAGAGGCAGGAGGATCAGACACCATGAGCTGAGGCCGGCCTGGGCTACACAGTGAGTTCAAGGCCAGCCTGAACTACATATGAGACCCTTTCTCAAAAAACCAAAAATAAATAAACCAATAAATAAAACATTATAATAATACATTTAATTCGTTTTATGCATTGGAGGAAGCTCTATATCAGCAAGTGCCTGGAGTTTAGAATGCCACTGAGTTTATCAAATTATTTTGTTTTTATGTTATTATTATTATTATTTTGATTTTTTAGGGTCTTACTATATAGTACACTTGAACTTACTACGCGCCCCAGGCTGGCCTTGAATTTGTGGTAAACTTCCTGCCTCAGCCTTCCAAGTGCTGGGATTATAGGTATGTGTCACCACACCTGGCTGAATTGTTTTCATCATCGAAGGACCTCGACGGTAAGCATGGAGCCCTGAGTGAGGGGACAGGAGTGCCAACTGGAGTACAGCCAGGAATGCAGGAATTCCTTCCCCAGAACCCAGCTTTCTACTCCTCTCACGCAGCCTTGAGAATTGTGAATCTCAGGATCTCATCTTTGGAGATTTCGACATGGGATTTTGGCCTTCAAGACTGTATTTTCAGGGTTCTGAGGGCGCTGGATGAAAGGGATGATAATCCTGGAGCTCAGGTACAGCTCCCTGGGGAGGGAAGACTGCAGCTTCGAGAGGCTGGGCAGGCTCATGTGCACCCACCCCACCTGCCGCTCTGAGCAAATGTCTTGCTGCTGGGGCTGTACTGTCCTCTCATGCTTCCAAACCAATCCCCTACGTTGTCAAGGGCATGGAATTGGAGAGTCCACCAAGCATTAAAATAAGGTAGAAGACAGAATACATTTGACCAAATTCCTATCAGCATCTGGCTTTTTTTTTGAGACAGGGTCTCACTGTGTAGTCCGGGCTGGCCTCGAACTTGCAGTGATTCTCCTGCCTCAGCCTTCAGAGTGCTGGGATTACAGGCATGCACACCAAACCTGGCCCAGCATCTTCTTATAATTGTAGCATTATAATCAGAGAGGACAGATGCCTCGTAGATGCATTTTGTCTTCAAGGGTCATTGGCCCCAGTCCTGCACCCATGGGAGCTGTGTGTGGGAGACACACTGACCCCAGCCTGCATTCTCCTGTTGGGGTCACCCAAGGGGCTCTTGCTCATCCCAGTCCAATTTTCCTTAGTCACATTCTCCCCTGTATCAGTCAGTGTCCCTTATTTCCACAGCCATGAAAGTGTGTGGGGAGCTGGCAGGCACCGGGCTGTGGTTCACAGGGGTCCCTGCTCGTCCTCTGTGCCCCTGGTCCCGGTTCTGCCAGATCCCTAGTGACCCACAGGGCTCTGCCACAGTCCTAAAGCAAAGGCTAGAACTCGTTTTCACTGAGCTCCCACAAAGCTGAGGCCTTGCTTGAGTTATGTCACTTCATCCCGTCAGCTTGCGTGCTCTGACATCGTGTTTCACAGTGAAGAGCTTCACAGCACAGAGAGCAAGGGACCTGCTTTGTAAGTTTCTGCAGTGGGGTGAGTGGCCAAGCTGGAATTCCCACCCAGTTCTATGTGACAGTGCAGCTGAAATCTCTGCTCATTTCTCCCACCACTCATTGCTTGGTTTAATCTATTTCCCCTATTACATTTTTAAAAAATTGAATGTTTATTTTAGAACAATATGAAAACATAAAAGAATAAAAATCTTTCATAATCCTACTGCCCAAAGAAAACTAATGTTAATATTCACTTTTAAAAATATAGTCATTTTCCTAGCTTTCTTTGAACTAAGTTGAAATGAGAATAAATATTTATCTGCCTATATAATCTGTCTCCTGTTTCTTTTGTTGTTGTTGTTGTTCTGTTTTGTATTTTGAGACAGGGTCTTGAACTTTCGGTGATCCTTCTGCCTCAGCCTCCCAAGTGCTGAGATTACAAGGCATGCCCCACCATGCCCAGCTCATTTTTAAATTTTCTAATCTTGCTCTCTAGTGAGGGCTTCCTCTTCACTGTCCACTTCCCAGGAATGCACAGCCTCTCTCTACGATCCATCTCCCCAGATCTGATATTCCCAACCTTGCATTTATCTTTTATATAGTTTATTTCCAAAGCTCTTTGGGTTGACATGGTGGCACATACTGTAATCCCATCATTTGGGAGGCTGAGGCAGGAAGATTGCTGTGAGTTGGAGGCCAGCGTGGGCTACATAGCAAGACTCTGTCTCAAAAACCCCACAAAAACACAAAAACCCCCAACAAAACAGAACAAAAAGAGACCCTCTCAACAAATCACAAATGAAAAAACAAAAATTCTTTGGGACAAAAATTCTTAGGATTATTTGTTGTTTTGTTGTGGTGGTGGTTGTTTTATTCAGAAAAACTCAGTATGTCCTCTATTATTTAAAAAATCTTCTATGAGCAAGAAATAGAACACTAGGGAGCCAGGGATTTAGCTCAGTGGTTTTGCCGCCTGCTGCGCAAGAGCAAGGACCCAAGTTTGATCCCCAGTACTAGAAAGAGAAAAAAGAAAGAAAGAAAAGAAAGAAAGAAAGGAATAGAACACTAGGCTTTAAGGTGAAAAAACTTGGGCAGGGTAAGGTTTTCAAGTCCTCACACTGGAACTTGGAACTTAGCTCATATTCACTCTGGGGATGCCGTTAGCCTATTGTCTGAAAGGCTGCCCTTGATTTCCCTTTGATCTTCACTGTTTTCTCTTTTTGTGGCACTGGGGATTGAACCAGGGCCCTGCACCTGCCAAGCACGTGCTCTACAATTGAGCTCGACCTGCATCCATTCACATTTTTATATCAATGTTTCCCACCGATCAGGGGACTAGGTAAACTTAAAATGCCGCATGGGACTGGGCTGGAATGGATGGTGGACTGGGGATCACTGGGGAAAAGCACTAGAGCACGAGAGCTTTCCAAGGCTGGGGATGGGGCTGCGCCACAGCACTGACTATTGCCAAGGTGAGACACAACTGTGCTGGGCAGAGTGAAGGTAAGTGCAACACTGATCTGGAATGTCATCAACCCTTTGTATGTTTGTTAGCCTCTCACTGGGAAAGTCAAAGTGTGACAGGAGAAAGGGGATTTATTCCCTTTGACTATTTTCTCTTTCTTGTTTTGTTTTTTTCGAGACAGGGTTTTGATGTAGCCCAGGCTGGCCTCAAACTCACTTTGATCCTCCTGCCTCAGCCTCCCGAGTGCTGGGATTAAAGGTCTCCACCACCATGCCCCAAGTCCCTTTGACTATTTTAAAATGCAGTTTCTAAAACCAGATCAGGTGAAAACATTTTTGCTCTTGACTAAAAGGGTAAAGATTGCAAAATTGATATGAGGAGGTACAACATGGGAAAAGATCTTTCATAAGTTCTCCCGATAAGTGAATTTCTGAACATTAAAAACAATATTTAGTACTGATTTTATTACAGGGAGTATAATCCTAACATTTCCTCATGTAATTTCAGATAATATACTGAATTTAGGAACTAAATTTATTGCAATTGAATTGACAAACCATCTATAAAATTTTGCAGTTTTTCTTATTTACAGACTAGAGCTATGCAGGCTGGGCATTGTGGTTCATGCCTGTAATCTTAGCATTTGGGAGGCTGAGGCAGGAGGATTGCTGTGAGTTTGAGGCCAGTCTGGGCTACATAGTGAGTTCAAGGCCATCTTGGACTACATAGCAAGACCCTGTCTCAAAAAAAAAAAAAAAAAAAAAAAGACTAGAGCTATGCAAAAGCTCAGTGTCTGTAAGTGAGCTGTCTGGGTGTGGGTGGTGCATGCCTGTGATACCAGCACTTGGGAGGCCGAGGCAGAAAGATTGCTACAAATTTGAGGCCAGCTTGGGCTACATAGTGAGTTCAAGGTCAGCCTGAACTACATAGTGGATCCCGTCTCAAAAAAAATAAGAGAGAGAGAGAAGGAAATATGTCTATGAGTGAAAATTATCTACCGGGCCATTTTCAGAGTGTAATTTCCTTAAGAGAACACCTCAGGTTTGATGTTGAATTCTATTCATTTGAACATAGAACAGTTACTTGACCAAGTCATGCCACAGTGAAAAGGGTCTGTCCATTCTTTAATTTCCCTCCCTAATATTTCACCAGCTTGACATTCAAATTTGTGTAAGGTACACAGCCCTCCCCTCGTACCAAAATCCATAAATGTTCAAGTCTATTGTATAAAGCAACATAATATTTGCATATAACCTATGCATACCCTCTTGTATACTTTAACATAATCATGTCTAGGTTACTTGTAACACCTAGAACAATGTAAATGGCATGTAAATGGTTGTTATACTGTATTGTTTAGGGAATAACGATAAGAAAAAAAGGTTCATTTGTTCGGTACAGACACAGTTTTTGTTTTACTTTTTTGAGACAGGATCTTGATATGTAGTCTAGGCTGACCTGAACTCACTATGTAGCCTGGGATGGCCTCAAACTTATGATCGTCCTGTCTCAACCACCCAAGTGCTGGGATTATAGCAATGAACCACCACACCTGGCTAGATATAATTTTTTTGTTTTGTTTTGTTTTTTGGTATCAGGGATCGAACTCGGGACCTTGTGCTTGCGAGGCAGGCACCGGAACCACTGAGCTAAATCCCCGGACCTTAGATGTAATTTTTTTTCAAATATTTTCAATCCACAGTTGGTTGAATCCTTGGTTTTGGATAAACCTGCAGATAACCTGCAGATAGACAGGGCCAAATGCACTGAAATTCCTTGGGACCTATGAGGTCGTTCCCTAATCCTTTGTTTTACAGATGAGGAAACTGAGGGCTACAGAGGTTAAATGATGTTCAAAGTCATATTGCACTTTATTAGTAATCTTGAAGTCTGAAGGCTGGCAGATTAATTTTGCAGATGATGGAAAGATAGCTAATAGAAATAGCTAAAATTTATTTCTAATTTATGCCTGACAAGATAAACATTAAATATTTGCTTAGGTCAGGTGTGGGGGTGCACACCTGTAATCCCAAGAGGCTGAGACAGGAGGATCATCACAAGTTTGAGGCCAGATTGGACCACAAGGAGGGTTTAAGGCCAGCCTGAACTCCATAGTGAGACCCTGTCTCAACAAACCAAACCAAACCAACCAACAAACAAAAAACGGTTTGCTTGGAATGGTAGGCTAAAATCAGTACGTTGAGATTTAGCATGAATAAATACAATGGCCTACACTTTGGGTTGAAAATATGTCACACAACCAGAGGTGGTGGTGCATGCCTGTAATTCCAACACTCAGGAGGCTGAGGCAGGAGGACCCCTGTAAGTTCAAGGCCAGCCTCTGCTAGTTCAGCCTGAACTGTAATAGTAAGATCCTATCTCAAAAAACAGAACCCCCCCCCAAAAAAAACCCAAAAGAAGTCACACAGTACAGGTAAAGCTCAGGTGAAACAAAAGCTGGGAGACTTAAGTCACCCACGGGTTCCCTAAAAGCCCTGAGTGGGAGGCAGCTGCTAAAAAAGTGGATGTGACCTTAGAAGCTGTCTTCATGGTCAGAGTGACCTGAGGTCACAGGAGTGACTGGCCCAGGAGATCCAGGCTGGCCGAGTCACATCTGTACCACTGTGCTTGTCTAAGAAAGACTTGGATAAACTCTAGATCGTCCCTAGAGGAGGGAGGTCCTGCGCCCTGCAGGCCCGGATGGAGGCCTCTGCAGGCAGGCGTGGTTAGCGGGGGTGGGGGGGTGGAGTGGGGGGTGGGGTGTGTGTGGCTTGTGCTGTTCCCCTCCACAGGGCCAAAGCATGGTCATTAAGGATAAGGGTCAACAGGAGAGGGATTTCTGGTCAATCTCAGAACTCTCCAACCCTGCCGACTCACCACACAGTGTTCTGGGAGTGTGTCCAGGGCAATGCTGGGGTCCGGGCCTCCAAGAGCTCTAAGAGAGCCTCTCCTTTGGGATAAAAGTTGGCTCCCTGCCTTCTAAGCTCCTTAAACTAAAAGATTTTGTGAGTCTTCATGGCTACTTTTCTTGCATGTCTATTTCCCTCTAGTAGATAATGTTTTTTGGGGTTTTTTTGGTACTGGGGATCGAACTCAGGTCCTTGTGCTTGCGAGGCAGGTGGCGGAACCACTGAGCTAAATCCCTGGCCCTAATAGATAAAGTTTTAGCCCTGATTTCTGACTCCCAAAACAATTCAGAATGGTTTGTAAGTAATATTAATCTATTATGTTAGAGATTGAATCCAGGACTATGAGCAAGCTAGGGTGCTACACTTATTTATTTGATTTTTTTTTAGACTGAGTCTCACTATGTTGTCTGTGTTGCCCAGGCTGGTCCTGAACTTGTGGGCTTAAATAATCCTCTCGCCTCAGTATCCCAAACAGCTGGGACTACAGACACATGCTACCTTGCCTGGCTGGGCACTAAATTTAAATTTAAGCTACTCAAAGAGAAATGTGTAATGCAATACATTTTTATTGTTCTATGAAGTGTAAAAAAAAAAGTGCAGGAAGACAGCATTTCCGTCTCTATTGGTATTGACCTTGGCTTCCCATGGGGTTAGAAAACCTTAGTGATGAGGGGCAACTCCTTTTCTTCATTTGCATTAACTCCAATAACAAGTATTGGGTATTTACACAAAACAGGTGCTTGATATATTTTTAGTGACTTGTGGTTCATAAAGACGGAATAGGACATTTCTTCTCCTGTCATTTTTTCAGACTTCTGGGACGAGTGTCCGGGTTGGACTCTAAGTCACGGTTCTGAACTGTACTTTGTTGCTCCAGTGAGTGATGGCCTGAACCCCGCCTGTAAAGAGCCCTGGACCACCGCAGTTGCACACCTGGCACCTCTTGGTGTTTTCAGAGCAGGTTTCTGCCTTAGAAGCATTTGTGTTGGAAATCATTGCTGCTCGGGATTCCTGGGTTTCCTTCCTCTGCTGCACTCCACTGTACTCAGTAGTAGTGATAGCCAACATTTTAATTTCATTTATCTGGGACATAGCACTGTTCTGGGAAATTTTTGTATTACTTACTTTACCCCTCTCCATCTGGTGCTCCTAACAGCTATGCTGTCTCTCAGCAAGCTGTCCATTTACTATGTGTGTTTAATTAAATTATTAAGGAACCAAAGTCCAAAACGAGTCTGCCTTCTCAGTAGCAAGACGCCCAGGTAGTACCAGGTTTCCTCTGCCTGCCTCTTTCCACCTCTCCTGTGTGCCCTGGAGACGCTAAGAGCCCTCCCACTGTACTTCCCTTCCCCACTCCAGCTCCCTGGGCTTGGCTGCTCTCCCATCTGCTACCAGGTCTGGTTGGCTCAGGGCTTTGGAATGAAAGACCGAGCTCCTGAATGACTCACATCTGTTTGCAGTGGTTAGAGCCTGCATTTGTGCCACTTTGCATTTCTTCTGCTCCAAACCCAGCCTCTCTTTATTTTTCTAAAAATACCAGAGTTTATATATTTCTTTAAAATCTGTGTGAATTTTAAGAAGTTTAGCTTTGAGGGTTTACCAACACTCCCCTACCCCTTGTTCCACCCGCCTCCCCCTGAATCATCCGAACTCCCCTACAGTATTGCAAAACCAGGAGCCTGCTGCAGGGCAGGCTTGTGGAACTCTCTCTCACAGCCTATGACCTGAAGCAGGCCCCTGCTAGGAGCTTCCTGATGAAGCCATCCCCTGTCAAGTGGAGACAGGGCCAGGACCAAGCCCTGCCCACAGCTTTGTCTGTACCAGGGTGGAGGGGGGCAGGCTTGTGCCCTGTGCTGCACACTCTTGCTTCTGTTGCTGTTGGACACAGCTAAAACCAAGGGCAGGAAGAAACAGAGGGTGTGTCATGGGAACTTGTCCTCCTCGGTGCTGCTTCCTACTTGCCAGGAGCCAGCCCTTTTCTCCATCAATCCAGCCCATGACTGGCACCAGACACGTTGGCCAAAGTTGTACAAATCCTCCTCCAGTGAATGGTCTCTATTAGGCGAGGCTCTGTGGGACTGAAGGGTTGGGAGAGGCTCCTTTGCTTGAAGCAATAAGTGAGTCGATACACTTCTCCACCTGGGGAAAAGGAGCATGTGCACCTCCCAGCCAGGGTCGTTCCATCCGCTCGGACAGAAGCCAGATGGAGGCTGTTTATAAGGAGTCATACAGAGTGTGTTCAGGTCTTTCATTCCTTGTCTGGACCTCATACAAAGTGGCAGGAATTAATACTAAGGATTCCTCAGAAATGTCTTTAGACCTAAGTCAGGTGTGGTGGCACACACCTGTAATCCCACACCACACAGGAAGCTGAGGCAAGAGGATCACCATGAGTTCTAGGCCAGCCGGGGCTACTGGCAAGACCCTGTCTTGAAAGAAACAAAACAAAACAAACAAAAACTTTTAGACCTAAAAAAAAGGAGGACAGAGTTGAGTTCCTATAGTATTGTTTGTTTCCTACATGACCTAGAAAATCAATGCACTTTTCATAGCTCACTTCCTTATTTATCAAATGAGAGTAGAAGTATTGGTTTCCCCCATTTTGCAGGAGAGCATGAGGATCAAATGGCAATTCATATGGAAATACTTTGTAGGGGCTAGGGGTGGAGCCTTAGGGTACGGCACTTACCTACCCTGCACCTGGGCCTGGGTTCGATCCCCAGCACCACAAAAAACAAAACCAAAACAAACAAAACTTTGTAAACTGCAACAGTGCTATGAGTGTGTAAAGGAGTATTAGAAATTCTATTTATTTTAGTTAAATAATGATAATTTCATGAGTTTACTCCTCACTAAATTTTTTTTTCTTTTTTCAGTACTGGGCATTGAACCCAGGGCCTTCACACTGAACTATATCCCCAGTCCTATTTTTTATTTTTTATTTTGAGACAGGGTCTCGAACTTGATCTTCCTACCTCAGCCTTCCAGAGTGCTGAAAGTACAGGTCCGTCCTCCACTCAGTTTCTGTGAGAACAGTTTGTAAACAGTGAAGTTGTGAGCTTTGTCTTTTCTCCACCCTCTCTCCTCTGTTCTGCCTAGGCAGGCAGCAGGCAGGGGGCTGAGGCTAGGTGTGCAGGGCCAACTTCTGGGTAACAAGTTACCGGGTAACACACGTGCCTGTGTACTTGACATAGCAGGGGGACAGCTCCAGGCTGATGAGGACTGGTTGGAGGAGGTCAGTCTGGTCACCACAGTAGGACCACCGTAGGCAGAGCTGACATCCAGCAGTGGCCAGCGTGAAGCAGAAGGGGACCTCAAGCAAAGGTAGGAGCCAAGATGGGCTCAACAGAGGTGAGGATGATGGCCCTTTGACAGTGCATATCTGTGGCGAAGACCTTCCTGTCCTGGCTGCTCAGAGTCCCCTCCTGGTCTCCAGTCTGGCTCTTGACTGTGTGCCTGTGTGCCCCATGGCCTTCAGTGTCATCATCCACAAAAAAGGCTGTGTCCCCTCAGATTGGAAAGCCTCTGGTGTCTCCATATCCTCAGGGATTTCTGGTTCAGAGCCAAGCAGGCAAGCTTGGCTCAGTGGAGGAATCCTACATTTTTATTATCAGAAACTTCATCTGCAGTGACTGTGCCTGGGACAAGAGTGCTGGCAGCAAGCTCGCTGTTGTCATCCAAGTAAGACAAAACCAACTGGAAAGCTAGGAGAGTGGTGTGGGCTGCTCACCTCACTCCCTGCCTCGCCGTCAGTCCAAGGAGGTCAGTGCAATAGCTCAGTCAGTGCCCAGGGCCTTGGGTCTCAACCTAACATTCACCCATACCCAGAGATGTCTCTGTGGAGAAAAAAAAATCAACCTAAAAGTCAAAATTGCACCCAAGGAAGATTATCAAGAAGTCCTAGTGCTTTGAGTAAAGAACTCTGGGTAGGGTTCTTCAGCCTCCCTGAGGTTCCCAAAAGAAGAAAAAGAAGCTCAGTTGGTTATTTCTTGGTGTAAGTCAGGGCTTACGAATTGCCCTCCCGGGCCCTGTTTGGTTAGCAGGGGTGTTTTTGTTTTGTTTGTTTGTTTGTTTGAGACAAGGTCTTCCTATGTAGCCCAGGCTGGCTTCTAATGCACAGTGATCCTCCTGCCTCGGCCCAGAGTGCTGGGATTATAGGTGTGTGCCGCCTCATCTAGCTAGCAGGAGTATTTTGTTTGCACTTTATTGTGCCTGTGCAGTGTTTTGGAGCAGTGGAAGAGAAATTGGGGTGACTTGTTGAAAGAGACACTTGAGCTGTCCCTAGGTCTGAGAGGGTGTAAGAGCAGGGCCTTGGACTGGGCACCCCAGGGCATTTGATGAGGAAGCTGAGAAGGTACTCTGGTTTCGGGGTGAGAAGCTAGTGAACCTCGAAGTGAGCCCAGGGACCACGGAAATGCTCTGAGGAGGGAGGCCCAGCTCTAGCAGGGTGATTCAGGAAGGGTTCCCCGAGGGGTTTGGAATGGGCATGCTAGGGTAGAGGATGAGCAAGCCAAGACTCAGAGGCCTCAAATCTCCAGTGACATTCAGGAGAAAACCCAGCAGGCCAATCTGGCTGAAGCAGAGTCTGAAGTAGAGAGAGACAGGAGTGGGCACAAAGAACATATGGTCTTGAGTGGACCCAGGCAGGAAGAGCGGCTCCAGATCAGAAGCCTGTGGACTTCAAGTCTCCTAGGCAGATGGGGGGGCAGTTAGAGCTGAGGCCGGGCAGCCTGAGGCTCCATCCTGCAGCAGCCCCACCTCTGTGGGCTTGCTTGGACCTCTTTTCAGGACAATGAAAGGATTCTGTCAGATAAGGAAGATGCAGGCTTCACACAGATCTGCAGCCCTTTCATCTTCAGTATTTATTTTGGCCCAGGAAAAATATGTAGGCTTCTCTGCCCCACCCCCAGGTTTCCAGGACAGCTGCTGCTCACCCCCTCCAGCCTCCTCCGATTGGCTGGCAGGGTGCGCCCTGTTCTGATGGCTTTTCTGTGACTTGAGGAACGAAGAACTGAGCTGGCTCAGGGAGGTGGGCCAGGGTGGGTTTAGCTTACAAACCCATTTCCCCTCTGCTTCCTGGGGGACTCCATTTAGCAGCTGCGTGTGTTGGTCCCCTCTCTCTCAGAAGAATGATACCCTTCCTTCCCTTCTTCCTCCCTTCCTCCCTTCCTTTGGTGCCAATACCTTCATACTGAGATACATTTCCCCTCCCCCCTTTTTGAGAAAGTCTCTTGCTAAGTTGCCCAGGCTGAGTTCAAACTTGCAATCCTCCTGCCTCAGCCTCCCCAAATGCTGGGATTACCTGCAGGTGGCACCATGCCTGGCTGATGATCTTCCTTTCTTATGCCACCTATGGACTCCTTTGACCTGAGGGAAGTCTGGGCCTCCAAGAAACAGAAGTCCTGCCTTTCCACAGAGAAGACCTCAGTTTCCCCAAGGGTTCCACTGTGGACAGACAGATCACTGTATTTGTGAGAAAAAGGCATTGCATTTGAGTCAGCACTTTCTTTCTTTTTTTTTTTTTTTGTGACATGGTCTTGCTATGTTCCAAGGTGACCTTGAACTTGCAATCCTCCTACCTCAGCCTTCCAGACTGTTGGGATTACAGGCATGTACTACTTGCGCCTACATTTTCTGTAGCAACTTTTCTAGATGTGGTGGAACAATTAAAACTTACAGTGTTTATGTTGTGGATACAGTACAGGGCCGTCAAAGAAAATGGGCATTACATACACTCCTTCCAGGGCCTCACATTTACAATGGACAGACGAGACACCTGAAGCAAATGTGAGGAACAAGAGGCTAAGAGCCTAATTTGGGAGGACTTGATTTGACTAAAACCTAGACATATACATCGTGCTGGGGATGGAACCCAGGGCTTTGCACATGCAAATCATGTGCTCTACCACTAAGTTACACCCACGCCCCCTAAAACAATTTTAAGGCCAAAGGAAGTAGATTGAAGGGAGACTTTTTGAAATTCCATTGGATTTAGATCATGGTACTGATTTTTCTTTTTCTTTCCTTTCTGTATATTTTAGGTTTTCTCCACTGAAACAGATTAATCATTGTCAAAATCCCTCCCCCGTAGCCTTCCCTGTTTGAGCAAGCTCACCCTTGGCCAGCCTGGAGGCAGGAGTGGTCTGTTTTGTGCACCTTTTATGCTCTACCTCTGTGCATTTCTCCCTCCCTCCATTCTTCTTCTGAGCTGTCTTCAGGCCTCTGGAACCCTGCCCCTCAAATTTCTGTCTCCTCTGTACCCCTTTTTCTCATTCAAAGACCACATCACATCCCAGCTAGTGCCCTGGGAGAAACTAGTCTCAGATTAGACTTACAGTAAGATATGTCCAACAGCATGGTGATCATAGAGTCATTTATTGAAAAGGACTTTGGAAATCACTTAGTTCAACCCCCACATTTTATAGATGAGGAGATGACAACCTATGAAGGGGAAGTGACCTCCCTGGTGTCCCAGGAGCAGAAGCTAAAATCCAAGTGGCTGGCTCCCAAGTCCCAGGAACCTAAATTTTGCCTTTGGTGACAACCCATACCTGCCCACTTGTAAAATCTGGAGACTTTGGGCAGTAGTGAGACAGGAAGAGAGGGTGTGCAGAACAGTCCTCAGAAACCTGCATGCAGACTTCAGGTTTTTGATAGGATGACCTGTGTGAGATGCCAGAGTGGGAAATGTAAAACAGGAACAGTCACCATTAAGTGCTCACTATTGTGCCTCTTCACGGTAGCCCACTATCTTAGTTACTTTTCTTGTTGCTGAGACAAAATACCTAAAAAATACCTTTAACCCAAAGTTAAAGGAAGAAAGGTTTATTTAGCTCACAGTTTGTAGAGGTTTCAGTCCATAATCGGCAGGATTCAAGGCAGGGAGGCACATGGGAGAGGGGCATTGTGGAGGAGAAACAGTTCATGGTGGGCAGAAGGTAGCAAGTAAGCGACCAAGCTTCTATCTCTTTTATATTCTATCTAAGCTACTAGGATTAGGGCGAGTGCCAAACAAATCAATGGACTGATTTAGTAATCACTCACCCTTATCCTAGCACCCTTAATCCTAGCATTGCATCATGAATCAGTCACACACTCTAGATCCAGGCACCTCTGAAGAAGCCCCACCTATGACTGTATGAGGCTTTGGGAGAATATCTAGACACAAACCATAACACCCACCCTATGCTGTAGGGTGTATTTGTATTTTTTCCTCCCTTTTTTCTTGGCCCAAGACTTGCTCTGAAGAGCCTGTTTTCCCCCTACCTTTCTGTTTTTCCTACCTTTAATAAATGTGAAACTTGGCAACCATTTATGCTTGTTTCATTCAATTCTTCGTCCAGGACAGAAAGGACCTAGAAATCACTTCTAAAAGGAGACTCCAGCACCCTAAAATCCAGAAATAATAGCTATGTCTCTGTCAACCTCCGTCCAAGCAATCACCTACTTTACCTCCCAAATGCATCTCTAATTCACCCATTTTTCTTCAACTCTACTGCCCTCCTTCTAGTACAAGCCGTCATCTCTTTGCTTGGACCTATCAAGATATGTAATCCATATTCTTACTTCCTTTTGAACTGTATAGAAAGAGTAATGTCTTTTTTCTTTTTCTTTTACATTATAATAAAATATTCATAGGATATACTATCATTTTTACCATTTTAAAAGCTGTGGTTAATAAAACCACTAACACAAAATTTATCATCTTTACCATTAAGTGTCGAGTACAGTGGAACTAATTATAGACACATTGTTGTACAAGAAACCCCTAGAAGTTTTTCTTTTTTTTTTTTTTTTTTTGAGACAAGGTCTTTCTGTATAGTTCAGGCTGGACTTGAACTCACTATGTAGCCTGGGCTGGCCTCAAACTCATGGCAATCCTCCTTCCTCAGCCTCCCCTGTCTTCTATTAATGGATATTTAGATTGCTTCTAGCCTCTTGGCTATGAGGTGATAATGTTGCAAAAAACATGGGAATGCAAATATATCTTTGAGACCCTTTTTTGCAGGGGAGGCTGGTGTTTTGAGACAAGGTTTCACTGTATATTCTAGACTGGCCTTGAACTCACTATGTAATCCAGGCTGGCCTCCAACTCATGGCGATCCACCTGCCTCAGCCCCCTAAGTACTAGGATTACAGGTATGCGTCACCATATCTGGTGAGACCCTGTTTTAAATCCTCTTGGATACATACTCAGAAATAGGACTACTGGATCACATATTAGTTCTATTTAAATTTTCCAAGGAACTTCCATAATGTTTTCCATAATGGCTGTGCCATTGTACATTTCCACCAACAGTACACAGGGGTTCTGATTTTTCCACATCCTCACCAATACTTGTTATTTTCTTTTTCTTTTTTTTTATGTTTGTTTTTTGATAGTTGGCCAGCCTACTATTTAGGATAGTGGGCTATCCTAATGAGTTCTCTGGTGATTAATGACATTAAACACTTTTCATATGTTTATTGGCCTTTTATATATATCTCCTGTGAGAAATGCCTATTCAAGTTCTTTGCCCATTTTTAAGTTGGGTTTTTTTTCCTTTGTCATTAAGTTGTACGAGGTTTTTTTTAAAAAAAATATATATCTTTATATATGCATTTCTGGACATTAACCCCTTATCAGATATATGATTGGCAGATATTTTCTCACATCAGGTAGAGTGCCTCTGTTGTTTACTGTGTTGTAGCACAGGTTTTGAGGTTCTCTTTTTCAGTGCTGGGAATCAAACCTAGGTTCTCATGAATGTGAGAGTGCTCTGCCATTAAGCTATATCCCTAGTGTCCCAAAGTTTTAAAGTTTGATGTAGTCCCATTTGTCTGTTTTAGCTTTCATTGTCTGTGCTTTTGATGTCATATCCAAGAAATCATTGCCAAATTCAATATAGTAAGCAAACAAATCAAACTGTCAAAATGGTTTCTATGGTTTCTCCTGGGAGGTGTTTTTGTTTGTTTGTTTTGTTTTGTTTTGTTTAGGCAGGGTCACTCTATGTAGCTCAGGCTGGCCTTGAACTCAGGGCCATCCTCCTGCCTCAGCCTCCCCAGTGCTGGGAATTCAGGTGTGCGCTACATGCCCTGACGGTTTTTGCTACTTTCTGAAGCAGTTCTGGAAATCCTCTTTCATGAGTGTCTTTAGTTGGGCTGTCATGGCTGCCTTGATGTCCTGAATAAATTCAAAACATTTACCTTTCAGGGTCATTTTGACTTTGGGAAGAACCAGAAGGGGCATGGTGCCAGATCCAGTGCAAAAGGTGGATGAAGACACACAGGCTGCCTTGCTGTTGCATGGCATTCACTGTATTTGGTATCATGCCTCATAAGGATATCGGGAGAGAAGACTGAAGAGCCAGCTGTGAGCCTGCTAGAGGGAGCCGTGGGCTTGGGAAGGAGCAGGTGCTTCCCAGGGGGGAGTGGAGAGCCACCCTCACGGTGCCCAGTGATGCTGCGATCTGGGTTTCCAGCAGATCTTGTGGGTGGACTGGCCATCAGACACATTGGTATGTGAGAAAAGTGGGGCTCCCATCAGTGTATATAGTTGCTGTAGTGAATCCTGATGGTACCTCAAAGGGCCACGTGTTAAAATCTTGGTCCCCAGCCAAGCCACACATTTGGCTTACATTCTTATCAACAATTTTCATTTTCTTTTACTTTGTACTTCGTTCCTAGAACCTGAATCTATACTTTTGAATAGAGTTATGTCACTGACCATTACTTAAATATATTTTTTGGTACAAAGATATTAAAAGATGCCAGGTGTGGTAGTGCACACCTGTAATCCCAGTGTTCCAGAGACTGAGGCAGGAGGATCGCAAGTTAGAGGCCAGCCTGAGCATCTTCATGAGCCCTATCTCAAAATAAAATAAAAGGACTGGGGACATAGCTTAGTCATAGAGCACCCTGGAGTTCAATCCTTAATATTGGGGAAAAAAACACGCTATTAAAGGAGACCTGTCATGGTGGCACACACCTGTAATCCCAGTGCTTGGTAGGCCAAGGCAGGAGGATGGAGAGTTCAAGGCCAACCTGAGCTACATGGTGGGAAAGAAAGATTTACAGGAAAAAACTGACGCAGGCAAAAAACTTAATCAAATGAAAAGATGACAAGGAGGAAGGAGAACAACCAGAAAAAAGGTTACTGTAACTGTTCAGGCAAAAAGTACACTGGGCTATGGGGGTGCCAAGGTAGGGGGCAGGAAACGGGGATGTGGACAAGCAGGGAATCTGCTGAAAGGTGGAACACAAGATAGTGGGGATTGTTGGCAGGAATCATCTAGGTGCCTGTGATATCAAAATAGGTAGTTTCGTGAGCTGGGGATTTAGCTCAGTGGTTTTGCCACCTGACTTGCAAGTGCAAGAACCTGAGTTCGATCCCCGGTACCGAAAAAAAAAAAAACAAAAACCAAAAAAAAATAGGTAGTTTGATACGGTGGGGTATGTGCGCGCGCACGTGCACACACACACAGAGCCAGATTGTGAATTTCCATGGATGTTTCTTGTAATCTGAGTGACTGGCTGGCTGCTTAGATTCAAATTCTTTTTTTTTGAGACAGAGTCTCACTCTGTAGTTGAGGCTGGCCTTGAACGCACAGCAATCCTCCAGCCTCAGCCTCCCTAGTGCTGCTACTACAGGTGTGTGCCACCACATCTGGCAAAATGTTTGTTGATTGAGGGTGTTTTTTTTGAGACAAGGTCCGGTCTCACTGTTCCAGGCTGGCCTCGAACTTTCTGTGATCCTCCTGCCTCGAACTTTCTGTGATCCTCCTGCCTCGGCCTCCCACGTGCTTGGATTACAGGTGTGTGCCACCATGCCTGAGGCTGTTTAAATTCTAAGTTTCAGTCTCCTTGTTTTCTCAGATGGGGACTGGAGTTCACAGGATTGTCGTAAGAACTAAGTGACTCACTATGTGAAAAATGCTAAACCCAGGAGACTCTTCCGGACGGGTGCTTAAAAGGACAACTTGTACTTGAAATGGAACGGTTACTTATTTTTATTTTATTTTGTTACAGTACTGGGAGTCAAACCCAGGCCTGTGCATGCTAGACAAGTGTTCTACCACTGAGCCCAAGCCTCTGACAAATCCTATTTATAAGGAAATATTGCGCAGCCTATATTGTAAAGGATGGGGAGAGGCCCCTTGTTCCTAGGGCAGTGGCTGTCTGTCTAATCTCTACCTTCTGCCTCACTAATGGAACTCTAGTTTTATTTAGGTGCCAGTGTTCTTAACTATGAGACATTTCTCAGTCTCTTTGCAAATGGAGGGAATCAATTAGATATAAGAAGAAATATTTGGGTAGAACTTCTGGGGAAGCTATTTAATAGGAGCTAATTCAGCTGGGAGGCATGGTATACTCTTTTGTTCTGATCCCCTTCTCCTTAATACTGGAAACAGGATGTGATTGCTGGAATTTCAGTAACCATTATGTGACTATGAGGCAATGTTAAAGATGCTTTGGGAAATAAGGTTTGCAAAGAAGCAGGAAAAAGAAGCTTCGGCCCTTGGTGACCACAGGGACACAGTATCTGCCCAGTCTGTCTGTCTGAAGATTCTTTTTATGTGACAGAAAAAGTAAACCTCTACTTTTCTTAAGCCACAGCTATTTAAGGCTTTTGTTTCTGGTAAACTATACTTCTTCCTGAATGATACACATCTTTTCTGAAAGATATTTAAGGAGTAAAAAACAATACCCTAGAGGAGGGATTAGAAAACTTCTCTGGTAAAAGGCCAGATAGTAATCTTTCAGGCCTTCCAAAGCAGGTGGTCTGTGTGGCAGCCATTGTGGTATGTAAGCAGCCACAGAAAATACAGAAATAAATAAGTATAATTGTGTACCAGTAAAAATTTTATTTATAGGTACTGAAATTTGAAATTGATATAATTTTCATGTGTCCTGAAGTATTAGCTTGCTTTCTATTTTCTGCAACCATCTACAAAATATAAAAGCCATCCATCCTTAGCTTTTAGGTCACATAAAACCAGGATTTGGCCCCCAGGTCAAACTAACTCTTGCTATACAGGATGTATTTCCCACAAACAGAACAATGTCAATCTTACTGTGTGTTTGCTAGTTATTTACATGCTTCAGTAGGTCTCAAAACCTTCTTGGATCTAGCAGAATTGGGCCTGTAAGATAATGAGATTGGTTGTGTGTGTGTGTGAGTGTGTGTGTGTGTGAGAGTGTGTGACTGGGGATTTAATCCAGGGCCTTTGTACTGAGATACATTCCCAGCCCTTTTTACTTTGAGATAAGGTCATGCTAAATCACTGTCTTAGTTACTTTTCTTCTGGCTGAGACAAAATACCTGCCACACAAGTCAAAGGAGGAAAGGTTTATTTCAACTTACAGTTTATAGAGGTTTCGGTCCATAGCTGGCTGGCTGTAAGGCAGGGCAGCTTGGTAGAGGGGTGTCACAGAGGAGAAACAGTCCATGGGGTGGCAGGCAGAAGGCAGAGAGCAGCAAGCAGATAGCCTGCCTTTCCCTTTTATCCCATCCAGGAAACCAGCCTTTTGGGTGGGGCCACCCAGAATGATGCTAATTCCAATCAATGGACTAATTTAGTATCACACACTCTTAATCCCAGTACCACATGCCCTAGATCCAGCCAGCTCCAAAAACCCCCACCTATGAGTTCAGGAGGCTTTGGGAAGACATCTAGATATAAGCCATAATAATCACTAAATTGCTCAGACTGGGCTCAAAATTTCAGTCTTGTTGCTTTCGCTTCCCAAAGTGCTGGGATCACAGGTGTGTGCTGTAACACCCAGCTATGAGACTAGTTGTTAAGTGACATCAAACATTTCACATCTAAATGAATGTTGCCTTCCCATTGATGACCAAGTGAACAGATCAACCCAATGATGCTCACCCATTACTATGTAAAGCTTGATTTAAATATTCTTAAGACACTTCCCACCCCATGCTAGAGATTAAACCCTGGACCACCTTGCATGTACTACCAGGCCTGTGTATGTTCAACCACTGAGCTATATTCCCATTCCCTGTTTGAAAAAAATCACTCATCTTACTTCATATCTATATTTTGTGAGCCCATATTTGTGTTGATTCTCATGATGTGAAGGTACCAAAGATCAATGTGAAGTAGTCTGCAGCATCGTGGTGCAGACCACCGACCTTAGCCACCTGGACTTCTCTGCTTGCCATGGCTGGTGAAGGCCAGCGGTGGGGGAGAAGCTTGCAGAAACAACAGAGAAGTGATCAAGGTGTTGGGGAAAGGGCTGAGGGGAAGACTAAGCATGGAGGGGAGGCAGAGACAGGAGGGTAGGTTTTTAAGAATTGTGGAGTGTGAAGTCTGATTCTAGGAGATAACTTTTCTGTTGGGAAAGGTGTAGCATTAGTGGAAAAAGAGGCGGAAAAAGCTTAAGAATTGAATGGAGAGGGGGATCGCAAAACTTTAAGGTAGTGTGGGAAATCCCAGTGTGTGTGTGTGTTTGTGTGTGTGTATGTGTGTGTGTGTGTTTCCAGAGCCACTGATAATTTCAGGGAAAAATTTAAAAATTGAAGTATGTATCCAACATTATGTGCTAAGTATTAGACTGATCCAAACGTCCAGTTTTTGGTCAGTAGGTGTGACAGGACATGTGCACAGGCCCTGTGTTGGGTGGTGACAGAGTGTGTATGTACTCTGGGGAGGTGGATGGTGGTACCAATAGAAGCACATGTGTGGAGGCTGGGGAAGAGGAAGGAGAGCATGTTGCCATGGGATTTTTGTCTGTGCAGCATGCTAAGAAAGCGCGGTACCACTGAGTCACCCCAGCCCTCTGTGCGTGATGGGCCTTCAGTCATGCTGATCTAATCGCTCAGCCTCATATATGGTAAGAACCGAGCAGCTGCTCTGCCTCAGCTTCTCCCTCACTCTCTCTTCTCCATCCAGCTGTGCAAAGATCTGAGCATGTGACCCTGAAAGCGCAACACCGAAAGCCTCTGACGGTGCCAAGAGAAGCCCGCGTAGGAAAACAAAGGCCAAGGCCAGGGCCAAAGCCAGCTGCCAGGGAGCTCCGTGCCCTCCCCAGCATTGGCACAGACAAAGAGCAGTGGAACTCCACTCCCCCACTGACCAGCCCGCCCAGCTCTGCCCTGCTCTCCCACCCTCCCGTCCTCACAGCTCCCAGGGAGGGCTGTGGGGGATCGCTCGACCAGGGATGCCTGGTGAGCTCAGCTTTGGGTGCTGGAGAGGAAAGCGACCCTCTGCAGGGTGAGTCCAGGGCGCCTGGCCAGGCGACCCACTCAGTACAGCACCCAGACTCTACACCGTCCTCACCGTCATGTTCCTAGTTCTAATGCAGCACTTCTGCCCACAAGCTGGAGAAAGCAGTCAATCTCCCCACCCTCTCTTTCCCCAGAGGCGTCCCTCCCCTCCCTACTTGTGGCTGTAGTCTTAGTTCTACCACAGGCCTTTGACCCAGATACTCTTGTTAGACTACATGTCCACAAAGCCCTTCCTGTCCCTTCTGAACCGGCCAGCTTTGCTCCCCTAGGGCTTGATTTTTAAAAATAATTATTTCTGCCTACTCTTTCTCTCAAGGATAAAATAAGATTAAAAAGTAATGAAAGAGGGCTGGGGATTTAGCTCAGTGGTTCTGGCGCCTGCCTCGAAAGCACAAGGTCCTGGGTTCAATCCTTCATACCAAAAAAAGAAAAGCAATGAAAGATACTAAAAATAAAAGCACCATGAAGGTATTATTAGATAAAGTGACAAATGTCACACACCCCACTACTAGTTGTTAAAACACTCAACAGCTTAATCCCAGCTACAAGGGAGGCTGAGGCAGCAGGAAAGTGAGTTCCAGGTCAGCCTGGGCAATTTAGCAAGGTCCTGTTTCAAAATAAAAATAAAAAGCACTGGGAATGTAGCTCAGTGGTGGAGCACTTGCCTAGCATTTGCAAGGCTCTGAGTTTAAGCACCAGTACAGCAAAACAAAACAAAAGTACTAATAGCACATATGTGATATTCCATACTCTGCTGAAACCTTACCCCACACCAGTGGTGGTGAACCTACAGCACACATGCTGCAGCGGGATGTTTGTATCATTGAAAGGTTTGCCATCCCTGCCCCACACCCTCTGGTGCTGGGTGCACTCTCTGTCTATAAAGTCAGGTCTCTCACTGATTTATTGGGGAGAAGGTGTGGGTGTTACAGACTGTAAATAAGCTCATGAGAACAAATAAACAAGAAGAATCTTTTCTTGAAGACATGAGAATGTTTAACAAGTGTAGCCCTCACATCTCTACCACACACTGATGTGTTTAAGAATACAGGAGGCAAATGACAGGACTAGGGCCACACAGGAACCCTTCCTTACTGTGGGGCGCTGGAGCAAGCCCTTTGACCCCATTAGAACCCAGGGCTTGTCCAAGGGGGCTGCTCCTTCCAGCCAGAGGCAACACAGGCCCTTTCTACCCCTCTCTGTTGTTACTGATTCAGGCTCCTTACCATTATTTCACACTAGCTCCTCCTACTCTTCTTCTTCAGTGCTTTTTTTTGAGACAAGGTCTTGCTAAGTTGCCCAGACTGGCCTCAAATTAGTGATCTTCCTCCTTCTGCCTCAGTCTCCTAGTCTTGGGATTACAGGTGTGCACCGTAATACCAGTATCATCAATGTTCTAATTTTTCTCTGCCTCATACTACCTTTACCCACTTAACAGTTTTCCCAAAGCATTACTGGGGCAGCGCATCTGTCTATGTACTGACTACCCTCAGCATCGCTTGGACAGGTGTCATTTCAGCCAGTTGATTCTTGTTTGCACAAGAGACCCTCGTACTTGTCATTTTTATATTTCCTGTTATATTATCTTATAAAAAGTAATGAAAAATGTGCGATTTTTTTTGTCATCCTGTATTTATTAATACTATTTTTTGGTTTCTTGAGACAGGGTCTTGCTATGTAGTTCACGCTGGCCTTGAACTCACTGTGGAGCCCAGGCTGGCCTTGAACTCATGGGGATCCTTCTGCTTCAGCCTCCAGAGCACTGGGATTACAGGTGTGCACCGCCATGCCTGGCATGGTCATCCTGTATTTAAATAATTGGACTGGTAAGCAGTTAATGGATTTCCCTTCCTGTACCCTCTCATAGTACAAGGACACCCATCCTGTTTCTTGCTCCCTGGGATCTTAGAGAGACTTGCTGCAAGGGCTCAGGGAAAGAAGGCAGGGTGGCCCAGTCCAGAGCAGAGGAAGATGGGAAGGTTTGGTTTTTGCACTGCTGACCTTCCCTCTATTTCTCCTCCTCCTATTTTATAGGTCTATCTTTCACGAACCCCACTGTCCTGATGAGCCCGTCTTTTTTATTTTGGGTACTGGGGATCAAACTTGGGACCTTGCCCTTTCGAGGCAGGCGGCAGAACCACTGAGCTAAATTCCTGGCCCAAGCCTGTCTTTCTTTAGGCTACGATACTCACCTGCTTTTTGTGGGTCACAACCCATGGAGGAGGCAGGGAAGAAAAAACCAAATTCGCCTGACTGCTAAATGATCTGAAACACCAGGGACAACCAGGGATATCCTGAGAGCAGATCAAACAGCAGTTCAAAACTGTAGGTTTTGAAGCATTCCAGGCTGGGCTCAAGCTTTTGAGAAGTGAATCTGGGAGATTCTTTGAATTCTCTGGGAGATTCTTTGCCACCCCAGAGTCTGGAGGTCAGGGCTGGAACTGTACTTCAGGTGACTAGAGACTTTTTTTTTTTAGAGCTTTCAGAGTAGGAAAGTTTTCCAACTGTTTAATTTTGTCCTGGCTGGACCAAGTGGGGAGTCAAGGGATTGAACTAAGGAGGATGGACAAAAAGAGTCTGTCGCCTAGGAGTCTGGAGAAGTCTTGGTAGCAGCGTGGTGGCAGGGAGCCATTGCTCTGGGGAAAGGGCAGGCAGAAGACGGGACTCGAGTTGCCTTTTAGGGAAGCAGCTGTACCAACAATTCCAGTTTAAAAAATAACTTTGCCGGCACTGACCAAGTCTTGGCTCCTTCTATCTGCTACACCACAAGGATTACATTTTGGAATTCAACCCTGAGTCTCTCTGACACTCCTTTGCCTACCACTTATGGCTTTTCTGTTGTAGGTCCCAAAAGTCTCAGAAGAAGAAGCCTCAGAATTGGATAAGATGGATAATTATTAAAAACAAGCTGTTCTATTACTCAAGGAATGAGAAGAATATGGGCCCCATCGTCAGGGGAGAAAGATGTGGCCGGATTTCAGGATGACCTTTCTGGTTATTGTTCTGCCAGATTCTTTCCCAACTAGCTCTTCCCCACATGCATGGCGGTGATGACATGAGGAAGAAGTCAGCCAATCAAGACAGGAGGAAACCTTCTGGTTCAGAAGATGGTCCTCCCTGAAAAACAGAAGCTTCCTGAAGGCTTCACTCCTGCATCTACTGCTGACACAGGATGAGCCTGCATTGGATGGAGCAGGTGAGTCAGCTCTGCTGTCTTGTCGGAGCACTCTGGGCACTGTATTCACGATGGAGATGGATTCAAAGGTGGGATTGTAGGCAGTAGTTGCCCCTGGTGCTGGGATGGATGAATTTCCGCAACCTCCCCTGAAAGCTGAGCTCCAGCCCAAGCTTCAACTCATGCCACAGGGAGGCTGTCCTCCAAGGTTCTTACACACGGTGAATCCTAATTCCTATGATTGGGCAGTATGTTTCTCTACAGTACAGTCTTTCTACTCCAACGTTTAGTTCTGCTTGTTTTCAAATTTGCTATAAAGCATTTCTCTTCAATCAGACTACATACACCTTGCCCTTCATCCCTACCCTCTTAAGTAGGCTCCTCAAACACTTGCTCAACAAACCGAATGACTGGAGTGAGCAGCACACCAGCCTTTTACTGTGTGAGATCAACTGAGATACCAGTGGTTCTCCTACCACCACATTCTCCCTCCCCAGCCAATGCACTTCCACCTTGGGAGAAGACAGTGCCATCCTCTGGATGCTCATTTTAAATTTCCAGCACCCTTCCCCTGCCCTTCAAGCCAGTGACCTGAGTCACACTTCATAGAGAACATTGGTGTGCCCAAAGAAGGCCTACCTCCTCTTTCCACCATCTGTCTCCCAGCCCTGACTATCTGTACCACAGATGTTCCCATTCCTGCCAGAAGTGTCTTGCCACTTGGACTCTGGAAACCATCCTTCCTCTCCACAAGGCCTTCACTTGGGTTTTCCTCTTGCAGCTCCAGAGTTTTAGTCTGCACTTCTGTCTGTCTCTCTGTCATCATTTGCAATTAAAAAGAAAAACTGGGACTGGGATGTAGAGCACTTGCCTATTATGCATGAAACCTTGTCAATCTCTCAGGAAAAGAAAATAATTGCCTTTATTAATACCAAAAAGGCTGCTTATTCTGTGCCAGAAACGGCTCTACTTCACACAGATGGAGCCATTTCATCTTCACATCAATCCTGCAGTAGTAGTGCTGTTATATTTTAAAGATGAGGAAACTAAAGGCATGGAGGTAAGTAACTAAGGTCATGTGGCTAAGAAGCAGCAGGCTGGTGGGGTGGGGGGCAGCGGCATTGATTGACTGATTGATTGAGACAGGGTCTTGTTATATAGCTCAAGTTGGCCTTGACATCACTGTGCAGCCCAGGCTGGCCTCGAATTTGAGGCAATCCTCCTGCCTCAGCCTCCCAAGTGGTGGGATTATAGGCCTGTGCCACCATGTGCAGCCTGTTGCCATCTTTTAAAGAACTTGGATGATTACATGTTTCTCTCCTGCCACCACCCGCTTTTATTTCTGCTTTTCATGGAAATACACCTCACAATTTATATTCATTGCTTGTATGTTCTTACCTGACATTTTCTCCTCAGCGTATTTCACCTGGCTCCTGTCCCCAGCGGTTCTCTCTGAGGGGTCCTCGAAAGGTCACTGCTGACCTACATCTGACAGAAGCCAAGCTAACTACCCCATGCCACACTGCTTGGCCTGTCAGCAGCCCTTGCGGCACATACACCCTCCTCTCAGAGAACTGTCCTACCTGGCTGTCGGGAAACCACACTGCTGCCATTTCCTCTTTCCTGTGTTTCCTTTGCTGACTCCTCCGTCTTCTGGTTCTCCCAGTGTCCTCTCTTTCTTCCTTCTCCCCTCCCCTTGGTGGTCTCGTCCAATCGCCTGGCTTCAGATACCAGTATATGCTAATGACTCTCCCACGTGAACTTTTACTGACCTTTCAGCTGAGCTCCAGACGCCTCTGTCCGTCTGTCCTGGTCTCTGTCTCTCTTGGTGTCCAATGACCATCTCAAACTCAGCATACCTAAAATAAAACCTTTGATCCCTCCTACTCCAAACCCATTTATTTCCTAGACTTTTGCGTCTTACTGCAGTGGCCTATTCGTGAAGCCTATGCATATAGATGCTTCTCGACTTATGATAGGATTACATCTCAGTAAGTTGAAAATGCTGTAAGTCGAAAATGTATTTAGTCAGGCGTGGTGGTGCATACCTGTAATCCTAGCACTCAGGAGGCTGAGGCAAGAGGACTGCCGTGAGTTTGAGGCCAGCCTGGACTATATATCAAAAAAAGAAAGAAGAAGGGCCTGGGATTTAGTTCAGTGGTGCCGCTGCCTGCCTTGTAAGTACAAGGTCCTGAGTTCGATCCCCGGTACCAAAAAGAAAAGAAAAAGAAAATGTATGTAATACACCTAACCTGTTGAAGATCACAGTGCACCCCAGAATGTGGGCTGTTGGCCCTGTAATTGTGGGGCTGACTGAGAGCTACAGCCCTGTGGTTGGCAACTTCTCCAGAGAGCCTCAGATCTCAGTAGCCCAGGAAATGATCAAAATTCAAAATTTAAAGTATGATTTCTACTAAATGTGTATCACTTTTGCATCATCATAAAGTGGAAAAGTCTTGTCAAGCCATCGTAAGTCACAGCTGTCTGTGCTATGTTTTTTCCTCCACTGTGTCATTCATGTGCCAGATTAAAGGGGTATTCATGTCCTGGGTAGGAATGGAGTGGGATACTGTCAGATCTCGCTATTCTACTCAATGATGTACAGTTTAAAACTTATGAACTGTTTATTTCTGGAATTTTCCAATTAATGATTTTTGGTTAACTGAAGTCACAGAAGACGAAACTATGGATAAGAGGGAGCTGTTGGAGATGAAACCCATCTTTACCCTGTTGGGCAAAAACTGCATCCTTACATTTCACCAGGGATCCATCCACGAGTCCTTTCCATTTTACTCTAAAAATGCATTTCACGGGCCAGGGATTTAGCTCAGTGGTTTCAATGCCTCCTGCACAAGCACAAGGACCCAAGTTCCATGCCCGATACCAAAAAAAAGCATTTCACAATGGGCCACTGACTACCCCCATTTTCTCCCACCCAGATTAAAGCCACCACCCTCCCTCCTTGGACCTAACTGGTTTCTCTGTCTGCATTTATTCTCTACAAAGCAGAAAGTGATCTTTCTAAAGCAGATCCTGAGCTGGGTGTGGTGGTGCATGTCTGTAATCACTTGGAAGGCTGAGGCACCAGATTGCCTGGAGTAGGAGGCCAGCCTGGGCCACCTAGGGAGTTCAAGGCCAGCCTGAACTACATAGAGAAGAAGAAGAAGAAGAAGAAGAAAAGGGAGATTCTGTAATAGCAACCCCTGAAAAAAACTGGACAGAATCCCAGTCCCTTCCCACAGCCTACAAGGCCCTACCCAACTGGCCCTGCCTGCTTTTGCAGCTCTTCCTCCTCAGCTCCTTGGGTCTGCTATGGCACTGTCCTGCTGGTCTTCTTTTTGTCTCCTGCACATGCCAAACTCTTTTCTGCCCCACTGTCTTCCTACGATGTCCCCTCTTCTTGGAACACACTTGTCCATTGCATCCCTCCTCTCCTTTCAGGTGGCAACATTAATGACACCTGCTCTGACAGGCCTGCTCCACCCCAGGAGCTAAACGATCCCCCACGTCACTTCCTTCGATATTTGGTGTAGCACTTACCAGGTCATGAAAATATCTCACAGAGTCATTATTTATGGTTCCCATCTCCAGCTGTCCCTGAGCCCCACATCTTTAGCTCTGAGTGTAAGCTCCTAGAGGTAGGGGCCAATCTTGTCCACTGCCTAGAACTCCACCTGGCACACAGAGGGTGCTGAATATCTGTAGAAGTCTCCTGTACGCCTCTGGCTCATGTCCCATGTGGTGAGCACCCTTCAGAGGAAAAGGAGTCCTCAGAAACTGAAGGCTGGCGTCTTGTTCCGACTTTCTCCTCCCCTGGGCCTGTGTACAACCTGTGGCCACCTGCCTCTTCCTGTTTTGGTTCCCATTGCTTAGTGGGGTAAGCCAGGAGCCAGCTGGGTGCTGGGACAGGGGCTCGGTGGGAAGGATGGGAACTAGCATGTCAACGAAAACGATCTGGATTGATGGTATCGTGTCTTAATGACTCCAGCTGCATTTAATTAAACATGCACTGAAAAAAAAACAAAAACAAAAAACAAAACATGCACTGGCTCAGGGGAAACTTGTGGCCCAGTAGTCTCATCTCGGCTCTCATTTCTGCTCTTTTCCAAGCTACAATTAAGGGAACAACAAAAGATTCCTATCATGAACCATGTGAGATGATCTCATCAGCTAAGACAAATATTTTTTTTTGGTTATATTTATAGAATGCTTTCTTGTTTTCTTGGACAAGCCTCGCTGCCATTATCTTGTTTACCTTCTCTTCATTTAGAGTTGGGTGTGTGGGGAGTGGCTTTTTATCTCTTGTTCTTCGGTGTACTAGATTTCCAACTCTTCTGTTTTCTCATCTTTTAGCTTTCATCTGTGTGGCTCTTTTCAAGTCAGTTTGTAATTTCCAGTTACCAAGGCAGTAACCAGAATTATTGAAAAAAAAAGAAAAAGACAACTTTGGCTCCAGCTGAGCACTTTTCGATGATTTTTCAGAGCAGGGTCCTGTGGCCGCCTGGGGAGGAGGATGGAACATGGACTTCCCTTCCCCTTTCCGACAGTCACATACTTCCTGATGCCAGGCCCCCCCTCCACCTATCGTGGAGTAAAAGGGCAGAGCGTCCCCACAGACTCCTGAGTTCCTCCCTGACCACCTTCTGAGGTGATTGCCTCTAACATAATCCTGCATCATCACAGGTAAGACTAACGTGTAGGACTTGGGCAAGAATCTGATTGTCCAGCAATCTTATCTCTTCCCCAGAAGTTCATTCTCTAGGTGCTGTCAGGGCCCTGCAGGCTGAGGAAGGACTATGTGTAGGCTGAATTCTGCTCCTGCAGACTGGCGCTGGCTGCCAAGGATGTTAGAAATAGGCGTCAAAACAAGATCCTTGCACCACACAGGGTCAGCCATGGTGTCTGTCAGCTCCTTAGAATCCATTTCCCCTTTGGATCGTAGCTTCTCGACTATGCAGTCCCAATCCCCAACACAGGAGGACTGATTCTTGGTAGATTGAAAAACATCATACCCTTTTATGTGTAAAGCATGATATGCATATAGCACACAAGTAGATATACAGTGTGCTAAAATGTCACGGGAGGAGTATAGATCAGGAAGATGTTTAAAAATTATTCTTTAAGCAAGTGATAAAGATAGAAAGGTCAAGAAACTCTGACCTGGTCCTTTCCTAAATGACCCTCTTGCCCTTTCCTCTTCTGATTCAACTTTGCTTTTATCAAAGAATCTAAAACACATTCCCACTACATGTGTGTGTTACAAATGTATGATAATAGTTTGAGGGGTATTTGCCCACTAATGGGATAAGAAGAAATGATGCTCTAATTGTGCAATTGTAGGTTAGAGCAAGCAGAAGGGGATGTTGCTTGTTGAAAAACTTGGATTCAAAGATACAGGCACATTGTCTGCCAAAAGATTGCTTTAAATTGATTTTAGATGTGAGAGGCTTCTTCTGAGGTGTGGTTTAGAAACGGAAATGTTAGAATTCCTAGGATAGTTTGATGATTTGTGGCAAACCAGAAGTTTTTTCAGTCAGGACAATTCCGGAAAAGCTAGGACTTGTGATTGTGTAGACACGGAGCCTTCTCAGTGTCCTTGAACTCAGGACTTCACATTTCGGTGGCTTTATCTCTGCAAACAATCCAAGATGGAGACCGAAGTGGCTGTGGGTGCATGGTTAGGAAGAGGGAGGGCGTTTTGCAGGGCTCTCCCTGGGCAGCAGCCACAAGTGTCCCAGTCGTCTCTGGCTCTGAGGATGTGAGTGTGCGCCTAGGGGGCACTAAAGTGAGTTCACAGCAAGCCTTAAGCCACGAAGTCATCCTCCCACTTGGCTTGGGTTTATCTAGAATCTTACTGGCGAACCATGTCCAGCTTTGGCTTTAAAAGTAAAAAAAAAAGAAAGAAAGAAAGAAAAAAAAAGAGCCTGAGAACAACTGGATACGGTCCAGATATGAACAAATAAAATGACTGAATGCTTGTAAAATAGATCTTATGCAAAATGCAATTAGGACTGCTTAACTTGGACTGAAGAGGGCAAAAAGAAGAGATTGTTTATATGGGGAGTAGTGATAAATTCTTCTCTTTTTCTGCCTTTTTGGAGGCAGATGGGATATAAATAATTTCATGTTTTGTTTATTTTTCTCTTCTAAGAACTGAGTGGAAAAAGAAACTGTGCTTGATTTGCAATTTTAGAGAGGTAGGGTGGACATAAGAAGGTAACTATATGTCGTTAAGATATTTCTCCTTTGGAGTACTTGGATTTGCTTCTTTTTTCTGGAAAATGTGCAAAAGCAACCCATATCCAGGATAGTTTTGTTGCATTGGAGCTAGTTAAATTTACCAACTGCCTGTGAATTAGGATGCCATAGAAGCCAGAAAATATACTGACTCCCTGTTTTCTGAAAGGTTTTGATTTTAGGATTAATTACTCTGATTCTTTTCATTCCGACAGGTTAAATGCAGCAGGGTAAAGTGAGTGGAAGGAAGACATAAACACTCGGCCTTGTTCTACCACTTACTTTCTGACCTTTCACAAACCATAGTTTCTTCGTTTATAGTGTAATGATAATAGTGGCTCTCCTGCTTACTTCGCAGGTCAAGTAAGATGACATATATGACAGTAAACTATAAACTATTGAGTGCTACAGAAATTATAGCCCATTCTTTAGGCTTTGACCAAAGGTATTTTCAGATGAAAGTATTGATGGAGCCTGATTCTCATGTTTAAATTCAAAACCTGTGAAATCCATCCATTTGAACATTCTATCTTTCTATCCAGCCACTCTTTTTCCAGAGAGTGTCTGCCATGTGGTAGGCATTGTTGTGTGGACAGGGATGAATCAGAGAGAGCCTAGCTTTAGGAGGCAGAGATGGTCGAGTCAGGACAGAGGAGACATAAACAGGAGATCACAGGCCTAAGGTGCTGGAGGACCCATGTGAGGACTCAAATTCAGCCTCGTAAGGGGACTTCCTAGAGGAAGTGACACCAACCCCATCTTGAGTAATGAGAGTTAGCCAAGTGAAGAAGTGGGGTGGGGAGGACTCTGGGCCATAGGAGCAGTGGGTGCAAAGACTGATGCCTTGTTCCAGGGTTTGCAGTGTTAAGATTAGACTGAAATCTTAGAAATGTCATTCTGAATTTAATTTAGAGGAATCCGAGGGGCTGGACTGTTGTCATGGATACCAGGAGGAAGGCCCTTGTAGCAATTCAAGGAGGACTGAAGGGGGCCTCACTAGGAGAGAGTAGGATGGCTGAGAGCTTAAATGCCACAGTGAGGCAGAGACGCTGGGCCGTGGAAAGGGGAAGAGTGAGGAAGCTGGAAAGAGAGGAGGCGGAGATCAAAACGGAAGACAAAACAGTGCCTGCTGATGCCCAGGACCAGGGTATGCCCTAGAGACTGTTACAGCTGATGTGAGTGGAGATCAAGGTCACTTTAAGTGAGGTCAGGGACCTGGGAGATTTCTTCCATGGATTAAAAAAATGGTGGTAAAACACACCTAACATAATGCTTCCCATTATAACCACTTGTAAATGTACTGCATTACAAGTGTGAAGTGGAATTAAGTATGTTCACAGTGTTGCACTACCATCATCACTACTCATCCACAGAGCTCTTTTGCTCTTCCAGAACTGAAGTTCTCCACTAAACCTAACTCCGCATTGCCCCCCACTCCATTGCCATCAGCCCTTGCACCGCCATTATATGAATTTATGTCTCTATGAATTTGACTATTTTAGGTGCCTCACATAACTGGCATCATGCAATATTTTTCCTTTTTTTATCTGGCTTATTTCACTTAGCATAATGTTCCAAAGTTTCAATCACGTAACAAGTGTCAGAATTTCCTTCCCTTTTAAGGCCAAGTAGCTGGGCACATGCTTCTAATCCTAGCACTCGGGAGGCTGAAGCAGGAGAATCACCATGAGTTCAAGGCCAGCCTGAACTGCATAGTGAGACTCTGTCTCAAAAAAAAAAAAAAGAAAAAAGGTCAAGTAGTATTTCATTATATTTCTGTCCCTTTTAAACTTTGATTATGGCCCACAATAAGAAATGTAATTTAGCAAGACCTTATCGCAAAAAAAAAAAAAAAAGGCTGGGGATTTATCTCAGTGGTGCCACCACCTGCCTCGAAAGCGCAAAGTCCTGAGTTCAATCCTCGGTACCAAAAAAAAAGTTGATTTATATCATGACCTATTATACATGCATATTTATGTTATTAAAATAATGTTAGTAGCATATGTCTTATATAATACATATTATTGAAATAAATGTTTTTCCCCAAACCACTTTTCATACAGGCAAAGGACTCTGACGTTGTAGTTCCATTCTGTTTCTTTAAACAGAAACGTAGTTACAATCCTCTAAATCAATTTCTTGACACACTAATGGGTTGTGATCCCTAGTTTGTAAACAGTTGGTCTGTTTCAATGTTGAAGCTACCCAGGATGATAGCAAGAGTTGGTGTGGAGTGGTGCCAAAGTATTTAATGAGGGTCGGGGATTTAGCTCAGTGGTGCTGCCGCCTGCTTTGCAAGCGCAAGGTCCCGAGTTCGATCCCTGGTACCAAAACAAAACAAAACAATTTAATGAATAAGAAAGGACAAAAACAGCTTCATGCATTTGTCTTCATGAACATCCTATAATTTCAGGGCAATCTATTAAGTTCAGGTCCAAATTATCAGTTTATATCTGGTTAAATAAAAGAACTCATGGATTTGATGATTTTTCCCAATGGTCCCCAACTGGCATGGGTGCTTTGCTTTTATTTATTCATTGCCAGTGACCATTCCCCTCCTTTTTTTTGCGGTTCCGGAGATCAAACTCAGGACCTCGTGCTTGCGAGGCAGGTGCGGTGCCACTGAGCTACATCCCCAGTCCCTCCATTTTTCTGTTTTAAGAAAGAACCAAGAAAACTGCCCTTCTTCATATTCCTGGGTCCCAGTGTCTGATCTAGGAGGGGCAGAAGGGATGGAGACCTCTGAAGCAAGTGACCGTGACCGGCAGACCACACTCTCTGGGATCCTTGGGGTGGGGGTGGGGGTATGGGGGGGCAGGCTGCCTGCTGGGGGTGCACCCCACCCAGAGGACAGAGCAGGGTCTGCAGCTCTGGAGATCAAAACTCAGTCCTCCCACGGCGTGTGTGTGGCGGTGAGGAGCTGGGGCCAGGGTTGCTCCGTGGTTTAGGAAGGTCAGAGGGTTTCTCCCTCCTCTCCCTGAGTCACTACACCCCAAAGCTATTTCTGTTAAACATTAACCCTTGCAAGTGTACAGAGAGCTTCATCATCATTAATTAGCTAATCGCTCTGGCATCCCCAAGGATGAGATCAGAATGATGGCCAGGACAATAGCAATGACAAACTAAGTGGGGATGGGTCTGCACTGCACGGACTGTTGAAGTTGTGATAGGTTTAATTTTTTTTTTTTTTTTTGTACTCAGGGATTGAACTTGGGACCTTGTGCTTGTGGGGCAGGCGCTGGAACCACTGAGCTAGATCCCTGGCCCTGAAGTTATCAGGAATAAGGCATGGTGTCTGTTTTTTTAAATGTTGGCCTAAGATGTGGGGTAGGGATGATCAGATCAAGAATTCTCTGGTGAGGACTTGGAGTTTGCAAAAGGCCCAGTGATAAGAAAGAACTTGGCTTACTCAGAAAAGTAAAAGCGAGGTTGTTCCCATCAAGAGTGGACTGCTAGGGTGGGGCTGATCTTGTCAGGATTTTGAAGAAGTTGGATGAGTTGACCATTGAGAATTACGGAGAACCCTAGGCTGCCTCAAAGCTTACGCTGGGCCATTTGAGCACCAAAAAATAGAGCCTGAGAGAGTGATAAAGGCAGGGCTGGTACCGCCCTTGCCTCACTTGTGCAAGCCCAGGGTCCGATTCCCCAGCATGGCTGAGAGAACTTAACAAGACTTTTATGAAACACTTTGTATTATATCAGCAATTGCATTTTATCTTTATAACTCAGTGAGGGAAGAGCAGACATTTCCTTATCCTAAGGCCTCTATTCCACCTCCCAGGCCCGCTCCTTTTCCTTGATAATAAAGGATCTGAGGATTAAAGGGTAACTTGCCTGGGCCAAGCACAATCCGAACCCGGCTGTCTTGACCCAGACCTAGGGCTGTGTCCACTACTCCAGGACCTGGCTTCAGGTCCAGACTCTCCACTCCAGCCCTGGCCCTTCTGTCCATCCCTTCAGCTCTCCCTCGTTAGAACCAAATGCCACAGTGAGGGCAAGGAACCCCTGGGGTTCCCCCTTGCTGGTCCTCAGAGGCAGCGCTGTACCAGCCCCACCTGTGTGTCTGCTAGGCACTGAGAACTCTGTCTTTCCTTTGATTCTACTTCAGGGAGCAAAGAATGGTCTCCTCCCCAGCCACTGACTCTCGGGATTGGTACCTCTGGGAGGAGCCTGGGGAGATGGAGAGATACAGAGTGTAGTAGCCTTGGCAAAAGAATTGTGGGTTAGAAGTGTCCCACTGACACTTACAAGCTGTAACTTCAGGCATATTCCTTAGCTGTTACAAGGGTTTCAATCACTTGGTAGTACAGTACTAATAGATACCTTAGCAGGACTGTCAGGGTTAAACCTGAGCTGGGTATGTGGTGTGGGCCTATAGCCCCGGCTACTCAGGAGGCTGGGGCAGGCAGATTGCTTGTGCCCAAGGAGATGGAGACCAGCCTGGGCAACAGAGGAGGAGGAGGAGGAGGGTGAGGAGGAGGAGAAGAGAGTAAAGAAAGATCATACCCGACCCACAGTCCTCCTCTGGAGGATAGTTTCCTCTGAGGCCCTGAGCTCCCCCTTCCTGCTGTCCCGCACTGCTGAGATTCATCCCTTTGACCAAAGGCACTTGGGTCCCAGAAAGGCCACATCTGGCCCCAGGCATGTATTTCCAGGGTAGGAAGAGCCTCCAGGGGCCTCACACTCACTCCTGCCCCTGTGTCTGAGCTGATAATGCCGCTGAGGGAGTCGACTTCAAACACCTCAAACACCAAGCAGATCAAGAAGGCTCCAGCTGATGTGTCGTGGCATTTTGGTCCCAGCCTTATTTCTCCAACCTGCCCAAAAGACTGCCTAGGATGGCAGAGTCCCATCAAGTCTCCTAGCTAAATACTGATAGTCTCCACATCTCTACTTTGCTTGCACAAATCCTATTTTTCGAACTGGATTTGCATCTCACCTTTACAACCTCTCTGAGGTATTGCATCAGGTCCTCAATTCAGGTGGGGGCTTGGGTGGATGGGGCGCAGCTGAGCCAACAGAGTTAGAAAGGGTGCTGGCTGCCAACACCCTCTTGATTTAGGAGGAGGACGAGAAGGAGGAGGGAAAGGAAGGTTGTACCAAGGACTCCATGTGCTCTTTTTTGGCAATCCAGAGAGACCTCGGTGTTTTCTTAGCCAAACAAGTACCCAAGGGGAGCCTTGGGGTGGAGGGTGAGGAGATGGCGTGAGGGAGGTGGAAGGAGGCTTGAGGTCATGGGTAAAATTAGTTTTCCAGGAAGTGATGTGCTTTGTGAGAGAAAATTGGCTTGGAAAATTGAGACCAGTGCCTTTTATTTTACCTTGCTGGTAGAGACTTGGTTACTCATTAGGCCAAGGAATTCTAATTATTTATTCATTCAACAAATATCCCTGGGACTGACACCCTGGATTAGGAGATGGAAATAGGGTCAGAAGTGGTGGCACATGCCTATAATCCCAGCACTCAGAAGGCTGAGTCAGGAGGATCATCTCAAATTCAAGGCCAACCTGGGCTACACAGTGAGTTCAAGGCCAGCCTGAACTACATAACAAGATCCTGTCTTGAAACCAATATCAAAACAAAACCAAACCAAAACCAACTAACCAACCAAACAAAAAGAGACAAGAAAAAGAAAAAAGGAGTTGGAAATGTAGAAATAAAGTACACAGCTGAACTCCATGAGAGTTAATGGTTCTGTGGGTATTCACTTCAGCATACAGCATAGCTAGCAATAGAGGTAAATATAGAAATACAGTAAACAAAGGAATACGAGCCAGAAGAACTTAATGTATCTGAGAGAGGAGAGAGAGATTCAGGGATATCTTCCCAGAAGAAGCAATAGATTGGGCCGGGGATTTAGCTCAGTAGTTCTGCCGCCTGCCTCACAAGCGCAAGGTCCCAAGTTCGACCCCCGGTACCAAAAAAAAAAAAAAAAAGAAGAAGAAGAAGAAGCAGCAATAGATGAGCAGAAGTCAGGGGGATTCAACATTCCTGGAAGGAGAAGAGTCTTCTGAGAAGAGAGTCATTTGCTCAGAATCGCAGGCTCAGAGAGAGCAGAATGGGCCAAGAAAATGCAAAGCGGGGTTGGTTACTGGAGCTGTGGAAGAGGGAAATGGTCTTGAGAAATAAGACCAGGCAGGCAGCCAGAGGCCGGGTCCCCTAAGAGATGGACGAGCCCAGGCTCAGGAACGGGCTGCAGGCCATGCCAGCGGAGGCAGAGCCAGGGAGGGGAAGCCAAGTGGGCCGAGGCATACGGCCACTGGGATGGGGCATGACTGTGGTACTCTTGGATAGGTCACTTTGCCTGCCTACGTGTCAACAGCACCTGTGCTTTGCACAGTTCCAGGCAGGGCCATTTGCCTCTTGGGTTATATCACATACTAGGTGCCTTTTCCATACAAGACAAGGTAAGTGGTGTCCTCTGGAGCTCTGTAATCTGCTCACCTTGGTTACAGTGTTGGACCCAAAAGCCTTCAAAGCAACCAGTCTTTTAGGGGACAGTGTTGGCCTTCTGGTGGATGCCAAGTTCTCAGACTAAAAAATACCTCCTTGCATTCAGGTCTCTGTATTCCTGTTGACCTGAGGTTCTTCTCACTCAGAGCCCTCTAAAATTTTCCCAGGCCTCTCTCTCCAACGTCACCATCCACCACGGCCCACCATGAGCTCGAGGACGGGCAGATGGAGGACCCAGACGTGCCATGTGCCATCCCGACTGCCTGCCTTGCTTCTGGGTCCCTCCTGATGGGGACACCTTCTCTCTACATCGGAAAGCATCTGAATACCCCTTCTGCTAGGAGCCTCCTTGCCACTCCAGCCCTGTGACACCTCTCCCCCGCTCTCTGAAATCCTCTGGCCCAGATCACTCCAAACCACTGCCGAGAAACCGTGGCTTCCCGTTACAATGAAAGTGAAATGCATTCTTCTTATCCTTCCGAGGTCCCGCACCATTTGACCCCAGCCTCGGCCTCTGACATCAGCTCCCACCAACCTTGCCTGGTGCACTGTCTTCCAGCAGCTCGGCCTTCTGTTCTCAGACCCTCTGGACTCGCATCCACCTTCCACCTCCGCACCTACCACTATTCCCGCTGCTCAGACCCGTCTCCCCATCAAGGCTACCAGAAAGCAGCATCTAGGAGGGCAGAGGCTTTTTCTTTTGCCACATCCCTGTCCTGTCCGAAGTGGCTCAGACCAGTGCCTGGCACATGGTGGATGTTGTCAATAAACAGTGAATGAAAAGCACTCATCACACCCTGCCTCGCCTGCTGTCTTCTTCACTTTGCCCCTCTGTGCTCTGTGCCTCCCTCTGATTGGAGTCTCCTGAGGGGAGAGATCCGGCTTCGGCTTCGGTTTTGCCTCTCCCTCAGTGCCTAGCCCAGTGCCTCTAGTGTGGATGCTTTAATAGACATTTCTTGGCAGAATGAAGACAGGGCTGGTGCAAATCCTCCTTTCATCTCTTTCCTAGCAGGTGGGCTCAGAAGCCTCCCAGGCAGAGGAAGAGTAACCCTTGTCCTCCCATGGCTGCCAGCCTCTGGAGCACTCCTGACGCTTCGAGCAGCTCCACACCAGCTTCTCCCCGTCACCTCCATCACGTTCCAAGCTGCTCAGACTCAGAAAAAGGGCATCTGACCTCTTAGGACTGCAACTGCCCTGCTGTCATGCACCTCATCCTAGGAGAAAACAGTGCTCCACTGAACTCATCACTTGATCTTAAAAAGTGAGATCTGCTAGAGAGATTCATCAGGACTTTGGTGGCTACAGTTCAAAGACCGGGCAGATGTTTAGGTGATAAGAGTTAAATATTTCAAACTTACCTCATCCTCCCTCTCTCTCTCAAGGGTAAGCATTCTGCTCCTCTTCCAAGATCCAGTCCTTCTCCATATTTGGGAATCTGGAATGGGCACTCAGGGCACAGCCCGGTCTCTTCTCAGTGTCTGCTGGGAGCTGTAGTTCCCAGTGAATGGCGGCTGCTCTTCTATGAGCAGCAAGCGGGCTGTCCTTTCTCAGGAGGACATCTGTGAGCAGGAAACCTGTATACAGTGGGAGGGAAGGGGGCTAGCAGGAAGTTTGCCTTCTATCTTCAGCTCTGGTTTTGAGCAAGGCCCTGTAACTGTGGCTCAGTCTCCCAACCTGGAAAATGGGAATAATTATCTCTCTCCTTTCTTAGCTGCCAGATTATTTGTTGGGTGGAGTAATGAGCCAGCATCCATTAAGTGCTCTGAACTCATTCCAGCAAGGAGTGCTTTATAAATAAAAATTGTTATCTCTAAAGGGGGAAAATATTACTTTTGATGGTCTAATGGTCTTTACAAACCAACTCTTTGCCTATACGTCCAAAAGGTGTAATTTATTTCCTTGTGTCTTCCACCTACCCGTGTTTAAATCGTTTTCTTGCCTCTCATTCTGTTTTCTTTCATCATCTCCAGTTTTGTATCCTCAAAAATAAACACTCTCTCCTGCCTTTCTGAAAGGAAAAGAATGAGACAGACTAACGATTCCTTATGACAAAAGCACAAGAAACTCATGATGAAGGGATGATTTGGACCTGATTTGAGGGCCATGAATTTTGCCTCCTTTTTCCCAGCTAGTGCATGATATGACAAAGAGCTCAGCCTCTAAGGAAGAGGCCAATTTCACTGCAGAAGGAAAGATTTTTGAAAGTTCTTAAGAAGAACTCCCCATTCTCTGGAGTCTTGAGAGTTTGGACACTGCCAGCCTTTAGTTGGGAGACAGGGACTGGCACATACAGTGGAGACTGCAGCAAACAGAACCAGAATCAGAATGCTTAGAATCCTGGCTCTGAGACTGCCACAAATCATTTAACATCTCTGATTTCTCTTTCTGTAAAACTGAGATCACATCCCAAGACTCAGGAGGCTGAGTTCAAGGTTAACCTGGGCTACAGAGCAAGTTCAAGAACACCCTGAACTGCCTAGCAAGACCTTATCTCAACCCCTATCCCCCAAAACAAAATAGAAAAAAAGCCAAAATGGGGATAACAATACAGGGTAGAGTGTTTTGCAAAGCGCTGTACAAAGATTACTTATTGTAAGAGGCAGTACAATGCAGGGGTTCATAGCAGAGAACATTTTTTTTCTGTATTGGGGATCAAACCCAGGGTCTTTGCACTGAGCTACATTCCCAGCCTTATTTTATTTTATTTTATTTATTTTTGAGAAGGGTCTTGCTAAGTTACTAAATTGCCCAGGCAAGGCTCAAACTTGCAATCCTCCTGCCTCAGTCTGCCAAAATGGTGGGATTACAGGGATGCACCACCACATCTGGCTAATAATAGGGACTTTTGGCCACACACCTGGGTTAGAATCCCACTGGGATCAGCTGTGGTAATCTGATCCAATTCCTGCCTAAGCCCTAGTCACGCCATCTTTAAAATGGGGTAATGAGGCATTGGTGACACAGTCATGCAAAGGATGCAGCACAGAGCTTGGCATACGCTCATTTTACAGCCAGTGTCATTACAGGTATTATTATCACTGTGACTTCGATTATGCACCTCACTTGGTGACAATCAAATAAAATGATGAGAAAGTGCTTGTTACATTGTAAAGTACAGTACAGATGAGAGGGAGGATTACATTAAACACACAAAGAAGGGAAATGGTTCTTTCAGGGTTGTCCTGCCAGCTTCAGGATTACAATTGTTTTTTAGCTACAAAGAACTATAAGTGTGTAAATTGTTAAAACAGTAGGATTTTTTATTTCTTGCCTTAGGTACTGGGCAATACAAATAGTCCTAAAGAATAATAAAAAGGACTCCTGTGACATACTGTGAGCAGGATAAGTCGGATTATAGGACAGCATAATTGTGAAAACTTACATGTACAGACTATTTATGAAAAGACTGAGTATTTATGTTCATCAAAATGTCAAAAGTTGTTATTTTGAATAGTAGGATTTCAGATTCTTATTCCCTTTGTAGATTTGTGTGTGTGTTGTTTGAATTCTTTTTACTCTGAGTATGTGTCATTTTAACGAAAACAATGAAAAGGCAAAAGATAGCAGATATTGTTGCTCATGGTCCCACACACCTATAATCCCAGCTCTCTTGGAGGTGAGGCAGGATCACAAATTTGAGTCCAGCCCAGGCAACCTAGTAACTTGGCAAGACCCTGCCTCAAAATTGAAAAAATAAAAAGGATTGAGGATGTAGCTCAATGAGAAGGCCCTGGGTTCAATTCAAGGACTCAAAAGAAAAAGAAAAGACATTCGGATACTCAGACCTCAGGCTGTAAGTCATTGGAAGGACCCAGTGGCTGATCCTTTAGGTCCTAGGTCCACAGAATGTTTTCTTAGGTATGGAAAATGGAGTTTCTGGGAACAAGAAGCAGTTCATGGTAAAAAGTCAGTGGGAAAATAAAGAGGAAGAGAGAAACGCCCTTTCATCTCTGTTTGTTCCATGTGCTGTAATAACACGGTGGTTTTGATCATAGGCTGTGGATGCATGAATTTCCTTGTTTGCTATGGTAACATGGGATTCCTGTTTTTCCACCTCTATTCTTTCTGGTCCCTTAGATTCTGGCTGTGGGAGAGAACGGTGAGCTCACTCTCCATTCCCATTGCCCAGGTAATCACCTTTTGTCGTGAAGGATTAGGGGAAGGGTGTGGTGAGCCTGTCTGTAATATGCTGCCATGGTTCTTTGACGTTTCAGAACCAGATCCACGAGGAACAAACATGCTTCTCAGCAGGACACAAAATGGAAGGGATGGTGGCAGCACGCCTTCCCGGGCCTGGTATTCCTCTCCCCAGAGAACTTTCCACAGGCAGGTCTGCGCGTGCTGGGAGGCCGCTGGTATGCCGGGCAGCCCATCCCCACCCTGCTGAGCACAAGAGACTGGATAGAGTGACGGGCAGGCTCTAAGTGTCGCCACAGACAATGACAGCATCCCTGGGAAGACTCAGCATCCAAGCCCACGCTACTGTGGGGTGAGGACAGACAGGGCTCCACGCCGGGCCTTCCAGGTGGTAGAGCAGCACAAATCTGGCAGTGCTGGGGGGTCAGCGCCTCTAGACCTGTATCATACTAATCCTAGGAAGCATGATTTTCCAGGCATACTGACAGCAGAGAAGGAGATCTTTGCCAAACCAAGTAGATCTTTGCCAAACCAAGAAGAGGAGCTAAGCGGAGCAGCCTTTAATTTTTTGAACTGAACTGAACAGTCATTGGTTAAAAAAACATGTTCAGACAGCTTACTTTATTAATTTTTACTGTTCCTTCTGGTGTCATTCTCACTCTAATGCAGAAGCAGCTGTGGAGTGGCACCTCAGTTTCCCCGACCGCAGTATAAGAAGGTTCCTTCCAACTCTTTCTCTGACTCACAGTGACTGGGTTGATTAGGTTGTCTTCTAAGAAACAAGGAAGAACACTGTAGACAGGATACAGCAAACTACTACTGGTCCAGAAGGCAGACTTTGGTAGCATCACCTGGAATCATCTCTAAGTGTCTCTCCCTTCCCAGGGCTGGGGTGGGGCCCGTGTCTTCAGTTCCCAGCGTTGTCCCTGGTGCTCTTCGGCATAGTGCCCAGATGTGCAGACCCACTCAGGACAGGGGCCCTCTGGAGCTTTATGTGCCTGTTGCTTTGCACCCTGTGGGACAGCACAGGGACCCAGAAATGAGTAGGACCCTGTTCCCAACCCTGGCAAGGGTGCGGCCCAATAGGAGAAGAACACAAATAATTAAAAAGTAACATGGAAATTGAAAAGGACCCCCAGGAGAGGCCTCAAAGAGTAAAGCACAGATGGGAGTCTGACAGAAGCAATGATCATGATGAGTTAGGTTGGATCTAGAGAGACAGAAGAGGAGAGAGAGCAGCATCTTGATACCCTTTTGTGATAGAACCAGGGCCGAATTATCTATTCTTCAAGACCATCTATTACTTTATTCTGAACAGCGGTTTGGCCTCGGAAAGATTTGTTCCACCTTCGGTGAGTAAATCTTCTGACACCTGGGATGGCTGAGAAAAGGTCTCACTAGAAAGACATCCCCAGTCACCTTCAAGGTAGATGAAGAGGAGCTATGAATGCCTCTTTGGGTTTTTTGTTTGTTTGTTTGTTTGTTTGTTGTAGTGCTGAGGCTGGAGCCCAGGGCCTTACACATGCTAGGCAAGTACTTTTACCACTGAGCTGCACACCCAAGGACTGATTTTTATGGTGGTTTGTTCACCTACTGGGGATCAAATGGCCCCCAGGCATGGGACCTGCTAGAACATTCCAGTTATGGTCCAGCTTTGCCATTGGAATCACATGGTTAGAGCTTGGGCAGAGTTTCTGACCTTTAGTTTCCCATCAATAGGATATTAGTAATAATTACAATAAGAATGTTACCTTGTTCACAGGTTTTATGTCAAGCTCACATAAGGCAAATGAAAGTATCTTACACAGGCAGTGTGTATGTCCTAGTGAAGAATAAAAGTCTCTGGGCCCCAGTGCCTGGTTTTCAGTCCTCCCTTGCTATGCACCTATTGTGTGACCTTGGGCAAGTTACCTAACCTCTCTGCATCTCAGTTTCTTCATCTATAAGAAAGGCTCCCAGCACCATTGTCATAAGATGGTTGAGGATTAAAATGAGTTAACTGTTCAGCACTCAGAAGAACGCCTAGCAGTCAATACCATGCTATATAAATAGGGCTCGGTTATGACTAAGACGATTACTTCCCAGATACAGAAGCAGAGTTCTGCTATGTCTGTGTGGAGAGGAGAAAATAGGAAGAATTGAGTTTGCCCTGAACTCTGGGTCCAGGGTTTTAAAAGCCATAAAAATGCCAAGTAACTGACTAAGGTCTGGAGCCAGGGAGGCTCAATCCTTGGCACCTAGAAACCGTGTCTCCACCTTGCCCACACTTACCTCCTTGACTTGTCTCTGGCCAAAGGTCCACACTTTGCATGTTGTATTGCCTGCAGTGTTGCCACAGGTGTCCCTTACTGAAGGCTCTGGCCTCTGGCCAGGTGGGACAGATTTGAGGGAGCAGCTATGGTTGTTGTGGGGACATGAAAGGCCAGGCTGACCACAGATAGGGGCATCTTTGGCCTTTGCATGAAGGGATTGAGTTGGATTCCAGGTCAGAAAGTAAGATTATTGAACATGGAGGTGGAGAAAGATTCTTCCTGCTCCTATATCCCTTCATCTAGTACACCTTACTCTTCAGCCTGAATGATTCCAGAGATTCAAGGGGTCCCATGGACTGTCATAGCCTCTCTTCTGATCCTCACAGCCACCCTTGTGGTGGATTGGCATCAGTGTCCTCAGATAAAAAGATGGATGTCAGCTGGGAGTGGTGATGCATGCCAGTAATCCCAGTTGCTCAGGAGATTGAGGCAGAAGGATCATAAATTCTAGGCCAGCCTGGGTTGGGCAATTTACCAATCCCCTGTCTCAAAATAAAATAAAAAGGGACTGGGGATATAGCTCAGCATTCCTTGGTTTAATCTGCAGTATAAAAACAAAAGGAAAACACTGAGGCAGAGAAGTGGGGTGGGAATCTTGAGAGCACATGGCTTCCTCACAGAAGGACTCAGGATACTGTTGTCTCACGTCTTCTAGTCTGGTGTTTTTTCTGCTAGAGGAGAAACAACTCGTCATCGGCTACAGCAGGTCAACCAAGTGTGTATCTGCAGATGGAGGTACCCTGCACACTTTGCCAAGTGAAGGGAAGAATATTAAGTTCCAGAGCTTCAGTAGGGGTTGGGAATGGATCATAGTAGGAATACTGATGTCTCCTTTGCTCTACTGGTTTTCCCACAACAAAACAATTCTAACAATGCAGATATGGACATGGGCCAGACCTTATAGACTGGGGAGAACCATCCTTATTTCTACTCCTTCCTTTACCTCAAGGATGAGAAAATGAGAGGAAGACCAGGCTTCCCAGCTTACATCCTGAATGCTCAGTCAGGAAGAAGGCTGGTGCGTTAGGGTACGGATAATACCTGTTTACTCTCCCACAGGTGGAGAGAATTAGCTTCCGTTTAGGAATTCTGCATCTCAGCTTGAGAAGTTTTGGGTACCCTCGCACGTAGATGGTATATCACAGTGGCTGCGGGTTGAGAAATCGATTTGTGGGTGAAACTGTTCCAAAGGTCAGATGGTTACATACAGGCCACATGAAGCCTTGTATGTGTAGTTGAAAATTCAGTGAAATCTAAAACTGGAGCTCAATCTTACTTTATATGATTTTTAGCACTTCCCACTGCTGCTTTAAACGTCTTGACCTCATTCTGGCTGCCTCACCACTACACAGGCAAATTTGTTTCTGGCAAGGCTGCTTCCTTTAAGACTGTGCTGCCATCTACTGGAAAAATTGTGCGTAGCATGAACGTCGCTACGGATTAACTACGGAAGGGGCACTTCCAGGCAGCAGTAATTTAGAGTAGTACTGTGCCTGGGGAACGTGGTTGCCCTGGTGATATTTTGGCCTAGGCCTATGTAGCTCTATTTTTGCTGCTCTTACTCTTTCTTTGATTGTTCAGGGCAGACTTTTAAATTCTGTTCTGAAAAGGATCCATGCTTTTATGTTTGCAGCCTGATAATTATGTTATTACTAATGACCCAGTCAAATCTGAGGAGGAACTGAAGGCACATCTTGGCAACCTCGTATTTAGAATGACTCATACTTTATATTATATAGCTGCAATTTATCAAATACCTGATCTGGTTTCAGTAATTTTATTATTTATTTTTTTTGCTACCGGGGATCAAACTCCAGACCTTGCCCTTGCGAGGCAGGTGGCAGAACCACTGAGGTAAATCCCCGGCCCATGGTCCCAGTACTTTATTGTAAATGGCTTTCTGTGAATGGCTTTTTGACAATATCCTTTTTTCTTTCTTTGTTTTTTTTTTTTTTTTTTTGGAGATAGGGTCTTACTATGTGGTTCAGGCTGGCCTTGAACTCAAGGCAATCCTCCTGCCTCAGCCTCCCAAGTGCTGGGATTACAGGAGTGCGCCACCACACTATTTATATAAAATATCCTTATTTTATATATATAAAGGTTCAAAGAGAACGTTTCTTTCTTAGGTGATAGCCATGCATACCCTGAATACAAAGATTTAAGTTCTGTCCTAGCAGAACACAATAGTGGTTAAATCATTTTTGCCTTTGAGCCAAGAGTGTGTTGGTTTGACAGCGTTTTTGTCATTTATGTTGTGTGACCTTCGGCAAATTATTTAAATAAGTCCAACTTCCTCGCGTGTAAAATCACACACACACACACACACACACACACACACGCACAGCTCTTAGCAGTCTTGGGCCCTTTAAGGGCTGAACAAATGCGCGCCTTCGGAAAAGGTGTCTCCTTTTCGTGCCGGTCCTAGTCTTTTCTCCCGATTTTTTTTTTTGTACCAGGAATCGAACTCGGGACCTTGCGCTTGCGAGGCAGGCGGAGGAACCACTGAGTTAAATCTCCGGCCCTTCTCTCCTGATTCTTAACTGCCACCCTGCAGAAGCTCAGAATTTCGACTGAGGTTTCATTAAGGGTCTATAAATCCCTATCCTGCGACCCCAAGGCTGGCGTGCTTTCCTCCCTCGAGGTCGGTGACAGTTTTTGGCCTGTAGCATGCTGGGGATTGTAGTTTGAGCTCTCCCTTCTGCTCCTAGAGCGCGGCGGAGACGAGAGCAGAGAACTACAACTCCTAGGGTCCCGCGCATCGGCATGGCATGTGGCCGGGCGCGGAGAGCGTCCAAGATGGCAGCGCCCATGCTGAGGGCTTGGGCGGCTAAAGCAGTTGGGGACGCGGCTCTTAGTACTAAGGTGGTTCTGGCGCGTGCCAGGTACTCTACGGATCAGAAATCCTGCAAATCCGCCGTATAAACCCGTTGTCCGGTGACAGGCTGTTGACGAGTCCAGCCTTTGGCCTTTCCTTTTTCTTCTCTGGGAATCGGCCTTGGGAAGAATCGTAGGCAAGGGTATGAGGACTCTCTCTTTTCCCAGGTCGATTCAGGACATCTGGAGCCATGAAGAGTGATGCCGCGATCTCTGCGGGTCCGCTGAAGGGGCTCGGGGGGCCTCTGCGGAGCAGCGAGCGGGCGCGTACAGCCATGGCGGCGTCCCCAGTGGTTCACTTGCTGGAGGAGGCCGCCGACCTCCTGGTGGTGCACCTCGACTTCCCCGCGGCGCTGGAGACCTGTGAGCGGGCCTGCCAGAGCCTTGCCCGCGACGCCCTGGGCGAGGAGCCCGCGGCCACGTACGTGCTGGACTCTGTTCCTTTCCTGGTGTTTTTTGGGGGAGGGGACTCAAGGTCGCAGGATTTATGTCATTGCCAGGTTGTGTTAAGTGTTGAATAGCAACTACGTAGGTTCAGTAAAGTGGCAGAAGTCTTTCCCAAGGTTTCCCTCGCCCCGAGTTATTCACTCCTGATCATGGCTGATCATGGGGAATGGGGGTCAAGGTAGGAGTGGTTCAATGGTCCTGTTGCAGGGATGCAGTAAAGAATTAATCTCGGGTACGGGGCCGGGGATTTAGCTCAGTGGTTTCGCTGCCTGCTGCGCAAGCGCAAGGACCCGAGTTCCATCCCCGGTACCAAAAAACAAAAAACAAACAAAAACAAAAAAAGAATTAATCTCGAGGAAATCTTGGTCCTGCAGTGCTGCTTTTTTTGGAGACCGGGGACCGAACTCAGGATGTTGCTCTTGCCAGGGAGGCACGGCGCCACTGAGCTAAATCCCTGGCCCTGCAGTGCTCTTTCTAATGCCACCAGGTGTCTGGCAGTTGTGGGTGTTATTTTTCTGTGAATTGTAAAGTTGGGTTAAGCCTCACCAGGGAGATCATAGCTGACCGCAGAGAATCTATCGGGAGCCCTGGTTGTATATTTAGGGGACTGGAGGAGCTTGTGGCAGCGAATGTGGAAGGCTTTACTTCTGGGTTCCTGGGGGTGCCTTACTTTATGATTCTAAAAGGCCAATTGTGGAGTTCCTATACCGAAATGAAGCCAGAAAACTTACTCCAAGCCCATTTCTTCACTAACCGTATCTTAGCTCTTATCCTAAGTTCTCACCTTTGACAGATGCGTCTGTGCTGAGTGTTGTCGTTTTCCACTCAGGATTACCCTGTCTGTTCACTCAAATTTGATTTCACCTGGGCCAAAGCCAGTTTGGTGCTAAGAGATTTGGGGGTTGAGGAGAAGGGGAGCCTGTGAGATTAAAGGAGAAGATAGAGCTAGTGGCTGCCGAGTTGGGAGATGGAGAACAGTCTCAGGGTAAAAATGGAAGGGAACCACTTTAAAACCTGAGTTTGTTTTTCTGTTGACAGCTCCTTGGAGGTGAAATGCTCCTTGTGTGTTGTGGGGATTCAGGCCCTGGCAGAAATGGATCGGTGGCGGGAAGTCCTCTCCTGGGTCCTTCAGTATTACCAAGTCCCTGAAAAGCTGCCCCCCAAAGTCCTGGAGCTGTGGTAGGTCCTTGTTGCTGATTCTGGATTGGTGCTGGAACAAGAGGATTTTCCTGTCCTCCCCTGAATCAGGGGCTAGTACTTCCCTTTTCCCTTTCCCTACTGTTTCCCTCCAAAGCCAGTTCTCCCCTTTTTTTTCAGACCTCAGAACATAGCAATAAAAGATGACTCAGGAAGAGTTTAGTAGTGGGACAGAGGAAGAGAGCAGACATGGAATAATGAAGTGGGATGAATAAAGAAGTGGACAGAGCTGAGAGTGCTGCTACTCCTTAGGCATTTCTAGTTCTCTTTTTTTTTTTTTTTTTCTTAAGGCAAGATATATTAATTTTTTTTTTTTTTTTTTTTTTTTTTTTTGGTACCGGGGATCGAACTCGGGATCTTGCACTTGCAAAGCAGGTGGCGGAACCACTGAGCTAAATCCCCTGGCCCTTTTTCATTTCTTTTTTTGAGACACGGTCTTGCTGTGTAGTCTAGGCTGGACTTTATCCCAAGTCTTGGAATTACAAGTGTGTACTACCACACCTGGTTAAGAGTTCCTAATTCTTAACAGTGTCAGCATTCCACAGAGAAGGGCTGGAGGGCGTGGGAGGTATGAGAAATGAATCACTATGGAGCCCTGACTCTTCTTTTTGGGGGGATTGGATTATTTGGGGGTGCAGCATTCTTTTATACAGCAAAATGCAAGAGCCTGGAGCCATGCTAAATGTGGTCAGTGCCTGGCTCCAAGACCCAGACAACCAAGGTCTTCCAGAATATGGCATCTTGGCTGAACTTCACCTGCAGCGGGTACTGCTGCCACTGGGCCACTTGGCAGAGGCAGAGGAGCTGGTGGTGGGCTCTGCAGCCTTTGGTGAGCAGCAGCGGCTAGAAATGCTCCAGGCTGTTCGTACAGCGAAGCAGCAGCAGAAGCAGGAGCGCTCAGGCTTCCAGGAGGTGCTGAAGACAAACCAGGAAGGTAGGACCCTAGGTCTCTGTAGAGTGGAGCTGTGGGGTTTCTGTGCACCTCAGGTCCTTCCAGACTTCACTAAGAGCTTGGACCCAATTCTTGGTATGACCAACTCTTTCATCACAGATTAGGAAACCTGCTGAGTTGTTTAACAAAGCTGGGCCAGGCTTTCTGAGCTTGGCAGTGGAAGGAGAAGCTCTGTGTGGGGAGGTGTTGGTGGATTTCCAAACCATGACTCCTGTCTCCTGAATGTCACTGTACTAATCAGGGGTCCTCACACTGGATCTCTTGCTTCCCCCATACTGGCCTGGGTGTGATGTCACTCCTTTAAATGCTGCCGCAACATGGGCCCAACTGAGACTTGCTTGGTGTTAGCCAAGAAACTAGCAATCACTTGGTAACTTGACTTAAGAAATAAAAATTACTTATCTTCAGTTTCAGTGTCTGTACCTGGCAGCGTCCTGTCTGCCTTCACTTAACTAGTAGTTTTTGAGTGGTTTTTCAGCTGAGGTCCACCCTGCTCATTAGTGTGCAGTTTTACTCAGTGACTCTGTGCTAGCATCATAATAAGAGGCTTCTACACAGAGGTGGGTGTGGGGAATTGCTCTGTTCCAAGGAATGTTATTTATTTATTTATTTATCAGAGAAAAGCATGTTTATTTCTATCAAACAACCATAACTGGGCTGAGGATTTAGCTCAGTGGTTCTGCCACCTGCCTTGCAAGTGCAAGGACCTGAGTTCGATCCCCGGTACCAAAAAAACCAAACAAACAAAAAAAACCAACCATAACTCACACTAGCATGTACCAAGTACCCATAAATCATAGCTAGGAAAATTTGTGCCAGCCCAGTGATCTCAGGCTTGAAAGATGATGTAGCACACAATACTCTCACCATCAGTTCCATGAAATGATTACGTGTTCTTCACTCAGTGCTTCTAGAATAGAAACAGTTTGGAAAAGTGTGCATCAGGGTCTTCTGTGAATGTTTGTATCAAAAGCAAGTTTGTTTGTTTGTTTTCTCCTGTAGCAAAAGGTCACAGAGTAACCACCCGTGTCACCTGGTAATTGAAATGACCCTGAAACTAAATAATATTAACAACCACCGTGGTACTTTTTAAAAAACTTTCCAAGTGTTTTCACAGATGTACATTACTTCATCTTCTCTTTGTTTATCTCCATTTAATTATGGATGACTTGTGACAATAATCTGCTAGTTAGAAGATAGGATGCATGACATATACAGGAAAATCTCCCAATTTAGTGGTCAAAAAGGTAGAATCAAAATTGTAAACTATTTACTTTTCATCGTAATTTTCTTTTAAAACAGAAACATGCATCACATCTCTGATGCTACCATCTATCGTTAATGCTCATAAGCATAAAAGTACAAATAGTTTAGAGTATACTAAGAGATTGAGAATAATTTTTATTTAGAAAAATCATTGTAAGAGAACATGATTAACTAACCATTCACAGACATCTTGAAATTTTGTGGCAAATCCAAATAGATCCTAGTTTTTCTACCTTGGACAGCTTCTGCTTTTCTGAATTCACCTTCATCATAAATACTTGCCAGGCCAGGTGTGGTGGTGCATGCCTATAGTCCCAGCACTCAAGAGGCTGAGGCAGGAGGATTGCCATGAGTTTGAGGATACCCTGGGCTACATAGTGAGTTCAAGGCCAGCCTGAGCTACATAGCGAGACCCTGTCTCAAAACAAAAACAAAAACAAAACAAAACAAAAGAAATACTTGCCAGGGCCAGCAGTTTATCCTCCTGAGTTTTTCGGTTTTCTGATGTTTAATTTTCTGTTAACAGCCAAAAGGAAAGGATATTAGCACTAGAGCCTGTATTTCAATTCCGTTTGAAATTTGTGCAAATCTCATTTATTCTCCAGCCAGTGGAGCTGAGAGTGCTAAAGCTAGCTAAGAGGCCAGGATGTGGGACTCAGATACACTGAAAATCCTGCTACTTCCTGCTGCCCAGCCAGGTGGAGGAAGGTTCAGCTCTCTGTCTCTGCCTGGGGCTTCGGCACTGTCACCCCAGGCCAGGCTACAGCTGAAGCAACTTCTACATCCCTCTACTCCAAGAGCTTCCCCAGCCCCTGAATCATTTTGCCTCCTTTTCCTTGAGTCTCTATGTGAATACTTCTAAGGACAGAAAATTAGCTGTCTCCTGTAGCAGTATATTCCCTGTGTACATTTAAGTTTTTAACCTTGTAGTCTTTATTCATTGATTCCTGTTTTTCTCTTGGTAGCATATAGAATAGGCCTGTTCCTTTTCTTTTGTGTTGTTTTTTTGAGACAGGGTCTTGCTATGTATCATCCCAAGTTGGCTTTGAACACGTGATCCTCCTGGTTTAGCCTCTTGAGTGCTAGAATTACAGGCATGTGCTACCACACCCAGCATGTTTTTTTAAAACTTACATGAAAGCTTTGCTGTTGTTACTTTGAGACTATAATCTTCTCCGAAGTATTTTTTTCTGTGTGCTTAAAAGCATCAAGTTGTTGAGATAGAATCATTCTTTACTAGCAGGTTGTTGGCCTTGGGCGTCAGCCGTGGAGATCCAGGCCCTCTATCCTGCATCTCCTGGAAAAGAGGTGGGAAGAGGAATTCGAATGTAAATCCAGTTGGTTCCATCAGGGCTGATACCACTTGTTTTGGGGCTGGTATTCATGTTTGTGTTCACAATCCAAGGCTTTTGAATTCTTTCACTGTGTGTATTAGATGCACTTCATTTCACTGCATTAATGTGACAACCAGAACTATGGTTCTGTGTTGCTCTGTGCTTGTGTCAGGCCAGAATATAAAGGATACCATAGAGTAATGAGGCTGTTAACAGAGACATTAGATTTGCAGGCTGACCCAGCAGAGTAGGTGTTGTCTGCACATGACAGGGTAGTGATAAGGCCTGTCCTCAGAGCAGTTTTGGAGCTTTTAGAATTTCCTTTTGAACCATTCAATGAGCTACATGAAGAAAATCATCCTCATTACCTTTTCTCAGCTCTTATAATCCAGCCTGAAGCTCAGAGCCAGGGAAGCCAGTTCTCCTGACTCATCCTGAAGTTGTGCTCTCTCCCCCTGACCAGGCTCCTTCTCTCACAAGTTCCTGTCGCTGCTTATGTTGCTTCGCCGGCTTTGGGACTCTGCAGTGAGCCACTTCCTTTCTCTGCCCTTCAAAAAGAGCCTCCTGGCTGCCTTGATTCTCTGTTTCCTGGTGATGAGGTTTGACCCAGGTGAGTGACGGGTCTCCAGCTTGCTGACAGGGGCCCTGCAGGAGCAGGGGCTCTTTGCACCCCCACCAAAGCCAGCTGTGGTTGCAGGCACCACCTGTGTCGCTGCTCCTGAGCCTTTTTCACAAGAGCCTTTTCCACAAGTGTTAGTGCCACCTGGAAGAGACCAGTCACAGAGTACGCAGGGGAGTCTGGGGAAATCCCTTCTGCCCTGTTGCCAGGTGTCTGCTTTATCTAGGTTCTGACCAGAACCTCAGAATTAAAAAATAAACAAACCATGTTCCTCATTATAGGAGGAACATTATATCTAAAAATATGTCAACCCAACTATTAACACATTCACAGCTGTAATTCGTATGTCTTGCTGCTTTGCAGCTCTGAACCACTGGTGATATATGCACAACTGTCTCATTAGGAGTCATGGGACAGTTCTATCAGGTGGTACAAGGCACCCGATGGGACAGTCATGCGTGTTCCAGGAGTGGTCCAAGCCTGCAGGAATGTGTTAATCTCTAACTCAAAACATGAAATTGTAAATGAAATACTCATATAGTACATTTTAGAAAATGGAAAACAGAGGAAAGTATAAATGAGAAAACAGATCTCCTATATAAGTCTGCTAATGTTTATACTTTTAGTTTTTGTCTACTGTAGACTTTCTCTATAGAGTAGGCTATTTTTTGTGTCATAAATATTCTTTCAAGCATGGCTTTAAATAGCTAAGTATTGCCGGGGATTTAGCTCAATAGTTCCACCACCTGCCTTGCAAGCGCAAGGTCCCGAGTTTAATCCCTGGTACCAAAAAAAAAAAAAAAGCTAAATATTATTCCAATTTACAAAAAAGACTATTATTGATGTAAGTGTTGAAAAAGATTTTTTTGAGACAGGGTCCATTATATGTTTAGGCTGGCCTTGAGCTTGTGATCCTCCTGCCTCAGCCTTCCAAGTGCTTGGGAGGCCACCAAATATTGAACAATTTGATGATGATTTCATTTTCTGCTTTGCTGTGAGGTACAAATGAGTGATATGTGGGAATAGCCATGGTTATTTTCTAAGAAATTCAGATGTGTCAGGACTGAGCCAAGTTCAGGTGACCGGCCTTTAGATCTTTTTTATGTTACTTTCCGAATCATGGTGTAATCTCTACTCTTCCCATGAATTTACACTTAGAGTTTGTCTTAGTTACTTTCTCTTCGCTGGGACAAAATACCCAACACTCAAAGTAAAGGTGGAGAGGCTTATTTCGGTCAGTGTTTTTAGAGGATTTAGTCCATAGTCAGCTGGATCCAAGGCAGGAAGGGCATGGTGGAAGGGTCTGGTGGAGGAAAGCTACTCACCTCATGGCCGTCAAGAAGCAGAGTAGGAAGAGAGGAGCATGGGAGGGAGATACACCTAGGTCTCATCCCCAGTGTGACCCTCCTCTTGTGACTAGATCTCATCTCCTAACATACGATCAACTCTGAATTCTCCAGTGGGTTCCCTGATGATCATAGTGCCCCCATGATTCAACCACTTTCCAAAAGCCCAGCCTCTAAAAATATGAGCCTTTTGGGGGAACATTCTAGGTCTAAACTGTAATAGAATAATATAACTTTTTAAACTGAAGGGAAAATCAGAAACCCTTATTCTTTTTTTTTTGGTACCAGGGATCGAACTCAGGACCTTGTGTTTGTGAGGCAGGCATGGTGGCACTGAGCTAAATCTCCAGCCCCAGGAACCCCTGTTCTAATCCTTTAATTTTCTTTCATTTTTTGGTCCAGAAACCTATGAACCAAAGAGGTAAAGTGACTAGCCCAGGGTCATACAATTTATCTGATTTTAAAACTGCACTTTTTAGTTCAAGGCCAGCCTGAACTATGTAGTGAGACCCTGCCTCAAAAAAACCTGCACTTCCTGACTTAAATATTTAGATCTTTCCTATTTGCCTTTTTTTTTTTTTTTTTGGTACTGGGATCAAACTCAGGATCTTGTGCTTGCAAGGCAGGTGTGGTGCCGCTGAGCTAAATCCCAGCCCAAGGTTTTTTGTTGTTGTTGTTGTTGTTGTTTTCTGATACCAGGGATGAAACTCACAACCTTGTATTTGCCAGGCAGGCACAGCGCCACTGAGCTACATCCCCGGCCCTATTGGGTCTTATATTTAGCTAGCTTTTCTTTTTCTTTGTTTTTTTGTTGTACTGGAGATTGAACCCAGGACCTTCACCCTGAGCTACATCCCTAGACCCTTTTTAAATTGTTTGAGACAGAGTCTTGCTAAGTAGCCCTGGCTGGACTCTAACTTGCAGTCCTCCTGCCTTGGCCTCTCGCAGTGCTAGTGTTACAGGCTGTGCTGCCATGCCTAGGTCCACTTTTTCTTTTTAAGAAAGATACATTTGGGCTGGGGATTTAGCTCAGTGGTTTCGCCGCCTGCTGCGTAAGTGCAAGGACCCAAGTTCGATCCCTGGTACCAAAAAAAAAAAAGAAAGATACATTCCCTGTTTTAAAAAAAAATCAGTAATTCAGAGAAAATAAAACAAACCAATAGATGTTGCTTTATCTTATTTTCAAAATAATTAACTTATAGCCAGTTATGGTGGTGCATTCCTGTAATCCCAGTACTTTGGGAGGCTAAGGCAGGAAGATCTCAAGTTCGAGCCCAGCCTGAGCAACTTAGCAAGACCCTGTCTCAACGTTCAAATATGGGGTTTGGGGTTGGCTCAGTGAGAAGGTCCTGGGTTCAATCACCAGTACCAAACACACACAAAATTAACTTATGGCAAAAATAGATAACACTGTTAAATCCTTCCACTGATCTTTATAATTTCCTCCCTTGTATGAGCTTTGGGGTTGTCCTGCTCTTCTTTTTCTAGAAGCTTGAGGTTCAGCATCAGGTTGTTTAATTG
>NW_004624735.1:9237997-9251967 GCF_000247695.1 Heterocephalus glaber | reverse complement strand
TATCAGAGTGTTCCATCTCATTTCCCTTTGGGGTTGCTGTAGGTGATCTGGAAGTCTGGTTTTGAGACTTATCTACATGTTTTCTCATTTCAACTGGCCAGGCAGGGGGGGTTGCGGTTGGCGCCCAGGCAGCTCAACTCCTCTGAGCTGGGAGAGGTGGGACAGGGGCCGGGAGCGGCAGTAGGGATGGTGGCCAGGAAGCCCCTTCCTCTGGACCAGGAGCAGTGGGATAGCGGCTCAGAAGCCCCTTCCTCTGGGCCGGGAGTGGTGGGACCTGTTAAATCCTTCCAAGTGTAAAAGTTATAGAAAGATTTTTAAAATGCAGTGAAAGTCCCCCAAAATTCTCCCTAGAGGCAGGCACTTTTACCAGTTTCATGTATATCAGAAAGTTAAGTGAAAATATAATCTGGATTAAAGTCTCAGTGAATTTAAAAATCACTGTAACTTGAGAAAATACATTCCAGAGAAAGTGAAAATGCCTTTTATTGAGGAGGATTCAAATGACACAAAGCACCAATTTGTTCATTAAAACCACTGTGCATAATCCCCAGGCATTAGTTTCTGAGGACTGAGCCATGGGGCTGAGAGAAGAGAGGAGTGAGAGCTGTGTTTGGTGGTGCAGGCTTGTAATCCCAGCTGCTTGTGAGGCAGAGGCAGGAAGGTTGGAAGTTCAAACCCAGCCTGAGTGACTTAGATAATACCCTGTCCTGAAATAAAACGGGCTAGGGACAGAACTCAGCATTCCCTGGGTTCAGCCCCCAGTACTGAAAAAAGAGCAAAGGAAGAACACTCACAGCAGTCTTCCCCTTTCTCTGCAGCTTCTCCTCCTTCCCTTCCCTTCCTCTATCAGCTGGCTCAGCTCTTGCACCGGATCCGGAAGGCCATGTTTGCTCATCTCTACCAGCTCCGGCTCCGTGACTGAGTGGTCTTCCTCATGTGCCTTGGCCTCTCACTCCACATCTGCACCTCAGGAGCAGGGTAGCAGGCCTGGCTCCTGTTGCCAGCTGGGCTGCTGTGGGAGTAGGGCCAGCACATCCTAGGAAAAGCTGACCCAGGCAAGTGAACTGTGCGTCACTGTGGCAGCGCCCTCCCTGCTGTGCCCCACTGTGGCTGGCTTAGTGGGGCTGTAGGGCACAACTGTCCAGAGCAGCACTTCCTACACCCAGAGGCCCCTCGGAAAGGAGGGGTTTGGGGAACAGGGAAATGGGAACTGGGAAATGTCCCTTAAACATTCCATGTTCTTGCCAAAGCAAGGGATGACTTTTTGGGCTAAGGTGTTAGCAGAGCTGGAAGTTCACAAAAACCCTTGACCTCTCACTGCCTTGAAAAATTTATTTCTGACAGTTGTTCCACAAGACAGTACCTTAACTAGAGAGAGTCTGGGACAGCTGCTTTCTTCTCTCCTATGCGCCTCTCAGAGATCTGGTGTAGTTAATGTGTCAGTCCACTGTCCCACGGTCCTACTGTAGAAGTGAGCCCTCCCGGTGCTCGAGGCTCTCACTGTTCAGATGGGAAAGGCTTTTGGAGCCACTCAGGTGACTGCTGTAAGTGGAGTGGGCCTGCTCAGCCCTTATCAGTGGGTAAACTGATCTTACTTGGAGCCGCTTGGTCTTCAGCTGTTTTCCAGTGTGTTGGTAGCCAAGGCCTGCTCTATTACACTCAGTGTCTGCCCACTCTTTCTCCTGCCGGCTCTGCCCTCCCACCCTACAAACTGCCCCATGGCTGTTTCTCTAGGTGGCCTGCTTCCTCACCTCCTTGGTGCACAACATGGCTGCCCCCACCTCCATGTCCTGTGTCCTAGATATGTCCTGTGGTTTGTAGAATGCCCAAGTTTTTCTGCTCCTATGGCCTTGAAAAGTAGGCCAGCCTCAGAGGCTGATGAGCTGAAAATGGAACTGGGTAATCAGGTGAGCTGGAAGGGGGCTGGTCAGAGCGAGATGTGGGCTCTAAGGCAGTGAACAGTAAACCTTGTGGAGGAAGTGCTGGAGTCCTGGGGTTGAGGAGTTGAAATGCTCAGTGTTTCTTCTCACCAGCCACAAGATTCTTACATGCTCTGTGTAAGTAAAAGGGAAGCACTGCTGGTTGTCCGGACCATGAAAACTCCTTGCCAGGCTTGCCTCTTCTCAGCCAAAGGCCAAGCAATCCAACGTGCTGGGACCCCATTCAGTGCTGATACCAAGAGTATGTGAGGTGTGTGTTCACTGATCAGTTTGCAGAGATTGTGAGTTAACAAGATTTTAGAAAAAGAAAACTTCACAGGCCTTTGGAATTAAATCTGAATTCCTGGGACATGGTCCAACTCTGTAGAAAATAAATCTATACTTTATATAGGATTTAAATAGAACTTAGGTCCCTGGGGAGAGGAAGAGAGTCAGATAAGGTTTGATGTCCTCCTTTAGAATGACTTTATTCTCTTTCTCTCTCTGTCTCTGTCTCATTTGGAGTCTTACTATGTGGGACTTGTGCAGCTCATTTAGGATTTCTTAAAATGAAAATTCTGTCCCATTCACCACACTGGAGAAAATTCTGTAATGGTTTGATGGCCACTGTATAAAATCTGGATTCTTCTGCATGGAACCAAAGCCCATTATGTGCATGTTTTGGCTCACACTTCCACTTTGCTGTGCGGCCTCTTCCTTGGGTACGCTGCCTTCAGCTGCTGGACAGACAGGACTTCCTGAATCACACACTCCCTCGACCTCTTGAGTAGTCACCTTCTTGCTTCAGGGCCTTGCTCCCACTCTGCCTCAGTGTCCTGGACTTGCTCAAGGGGTGCCTCTGGGAATCCTCTCCTGAGTCTTTCTTCATCCAGGTCCCTGCTTCATAGCCCTCCTGCGCTGGTACCCTTGTAGTTATGGAATTCCTCCTTGCTTTCCATGCTGTGCACTGTGGGGTGAGGCTGTGGCAGCATTTAGTCAGGCTCAGATCCTGCTCTGCTGTGGTGTGTGCATGCATGTGTGTGTGCATTCGTGCATGCATGCGTGTGTGCATGTGTGCGTGCGTGCGTGCATGTGCGCGTGCGTGAGCTAGAAAGGGATTTACCTTTCTTGGCCTCAGGGTCATCTGACAGTTCTTAGCTCATGGGAACTTTTGGGTGAGTGAATGAGATGGTGCTTAGGAAGCGCTTAGCATGTTCTGCCCTGAGGGAGAGCACCTGTGGGTGATCACTCACCTCAGGTCCAGCTGTACCCAGTGCCCAGCTGGGAGCTGGGAGTGAGAGGGGCTCAGAGGGGTTAGTCAGTGGATTTACCCAACTGATATATGAAGGCCATGTGCTTGTGCTTTTGGTGAGTTTGCATTGTTAAAAACCTGAGCATAAAGATTTGATTATGCCCATCTCACTTCTCTCTCTCAAGTTCCCTTGTGTTCTGCTAACAGGCCTTTAGGGTCTGTTTGTCCTGGACCTTTCAGGGCTGTCTGGTACCCAGCCCCAGCTATCTGCCCAGTCAGGTGAGGGACTCTGAACCCAGAACTCTGAACTCTGCTGCTGTGACCTTGACCCTTTCTAAAGAGGCAGCCTGGTGTTTATTTTGGTTCTTAACACTGAGCTTAATGCAGCTAAAGTGAAGGTAGACTTATACCTGCACTCTCTTGTTAGACTTACCTGCCCTGTCCAATATAGCCAAATGTAACTTTTGAGCATTTGAAAGGTGGCTAGTCCAAATTGAGGTGTTTTGTCACTGTAAAACACACACAGGAATTCAGAGACCAAATACTGAAAAAGAATGGAAGCCAGGCGTGGTGGTGCACATCTGAAATCCCAGCACTTTGGGAGGCTGAGGCAGGAGAATTGCAAGTTTAACCCTACCCTGGGCAACTTAGCAACTTAGCAAGGTCCTGTCTCAAAATAAAAAACAGAAAAAGGCTCGGTCGGGATGTAGTTCAGTGAAGGCTTTGGGTTCAATCTCCTATATAGGATTGGGGGTGGGGGTGAAAATAATTTTATATTGATTCCATGTTGAAATGATAATATTTTGGATATATTACATTAAATAAAATCTATTAAAACTAATTTCATCTGTTTCTACTTTTTGTCTCGAGTCTTCTGGAGTATTTAAAATGACCTGTGTGGCTCACGTTTGAATAGTGCTGTTCAACACACACCGTACACATCAGCCAGTTCAGAGGGGCTGGAGCTCAGGGAAGGACCGTGCAGTGCAGGATCTGGGGATGTCAGGTCAAGAGCCTCAGTCATCGATCATATCGATAGGCTTCTTTTTCAGTTAAGGAAACTGAGACCCAGGAAGGTGAGGCCATTGGCCCCAAGTCACAGAGCCTGCAAAAGACGCGGGTCTTAGTCTCTGAGGTCTAGTGCTCTCTTTGGCCCCCTAAATCCTCACTGTCACTCTTGGGGTGAAGTTCACTGCAAAAGACAACAGGATGGTCATGGAAAAGAAAGTCTGGGTTTTTTTTAATCCTGTTTGTTACCAGTCCCCCATTCCTGCCCAGAGGCAACCATTGCTGTGAATCTTTATCCTTCCAGACATTCTCTGAGATGTTTTTCTTTCTCCTACACAAATGATGGAATGCCATACTTTTGTGTAATAACTTAAATCAGTTTGGGATCTTTGCTCCCTGTCAACACATGGAGAGCTCCTTCAGTCTTTATTGCTGTGCATTATTTCACTGTATGATAAGATCACAAAGTATAATACTTTCTATTCTTTTCCTTTAAAAAACCTTTTTTTTTTAGATAGGGTCTTGCTAGGTGGGTTAGGCTGGTTTTGAACTCCTGGGCTCCATATCCTCCCACCCCAGCCTCCTGAAGAGCTGGGACTACAGGCAGGTGCACCTGCAGCCTCTTCCTCTCTGACTGTACCCTGAAGTCTCTCCACCCTTTCCTCAGGGTTAGGACCCACAGGCAATAGTCATCTTATCATTGTCACTTCCCTGCAAACACCGAGCAGCTGCTCAGCCTGCCCGGTAAGTACCCTAGCTACATGGGCTAGAATCTTCATGTTCTGGACAGCAGTTTTCCCTTAAGTGCATTTTAGTGGTCCTTGCCATCTGGTTAAACAGCCAGAAGTGGCAGAAAGAGAAGGGGCCGGCACAAACTGTAAATAGGGCACTGCTCTTTTCCCTCCGTGAGTGGCAAAGTGGCCAGGTTGATAGACTTTGACCACTGCCTCCCGCAGGTGGAGTTGTAATTGAGTTTACCTCTACCTTAGTTAAGTGAACTGCCTCCCGGCTGAGGTCTGTCTCTGCCCTAGCACCTCCCTGGAGCTTAATACAGGGAGCGTTTACCAGAAAAACATAAGGCCCTTTTTCTTCTTTTCCCCTGGAAACCGTAGTGTTTTGGAGTGGAAAGAAGCTGGATTAGAGAGTGGGCACAATGCCTTTAGGTGCTCATCACACCTCCCTGTGCCATTTCTCCAGGATGAAATAGGGAAAAAGTAAGGATGCAGACACTCCCAGCCTCTAGACCTCTTGATAAAACAACTATTTTCTTTCTTTTTTTTTTTTTAAATTGCATGATGTTTTATTCTTTGACGAATGGTTCTAAAACATTACACTAAGGCCGAAAAACAAAGTTTGAGGTAAACAGTTTTGAGGATGAGTTATAACACATGTAATGCTTGTTCATTCTAAGAAATCCTGATCTTGGAGCTTATGATGCACCAGTTGGCAGTAGCACCCACGTTTCCAAGAGCTGGTCATTATTTTTCTCCTGTTTGCATAGACTTCTCATTAGCTGCCTTCTGCTTTTGTTGCATGATCTCAGAGTTCCTCTGCTTTCACACTGTGCTTTTTTTTTTTTTTTTTTTTTTTTTTCTTTTTTTGTACCGGGGATCGAACTCGGGTCCTTGAGCTTGCGCAGCAGGCGGCGAAACCACGGAGCTAAATCCCCGGCCCCTCCTTCTGCTTTCTTTGAGAAGTAGTCACGCTATCCTCTTTTCTTTTTCCCTTGCTAATTTCTTGGGTTTTCTTCATATTCTTCTGTTGGGCGAGTTCTCGTTGATTGCCACGGGCCATGCCGACCACCCGGCGGAGCCTGGAGGAGAGCAACTCAGACCAGCAACGGTTCTCTCTCACGCCCGGAGGCCGCCGCCCCCCGTCAATCTGGAAGGCAGAGCTCGAGCGGGCCCTCAGTGGGGCGACACCTCTGCTCTCTGCTCTCTCTTTTTTTTTTTTATGCTCAAATGGAGACCAGGACCTTACACATGTCAAGCAAGTGCTCTACCCGAGAGCTGTACTCCTTTTCTTATCTTTTTTTTCTGGTACCAGCGATCAAACTCAGGACCTTGTACTTGCCAGGCAGGTGCAGTGCCACTGAGCTAAATCCTGGCCCCGGCTTTTCTTACGTTAAAGTAAGGCTTAAAGTAGTCCCCACTTCTCTGAGGTTCTGCTTTCCACAATTGCAGTTACATTCAGTAAATCTTGGATAGTGCTGGGCTCTATATAAACAATACAGGGAGATATTGGGGGGGGGCGGCTTAGCCACATAGCTTTTATTACTGCATATTGTTACAATTGCTCTGTATTATTACTAAGTATATTAGGTTCTCTAGAGGAGCAGACTCAATAGGAAATCTATGTTTAATGATGCTAGGGGATTTCCTGGGTGCCAGGGTCAGAGCTGGGAGAGTACACAGTGGCTCTGCAGATTACAGGATCGGAGGGGGAAAGACTCTCAGAGTCGCCAGAACTAACTGTGCTCACTAATCTGTTAGGTGTGTCTTGATCCATTCATGGTGATGTACCCTGATTAATGGTCATACTAGGCATTGTTATTAATCTCTTCCTGTACCTGATTTATAAATTAAACTTTATCTTAGGTATGTATATATATGGGAGAAAACAGTAGATACAGAGTTTGTTACTACCCGCAGTTTTAGGGATCCACTGCGAGTCTTGGCATATCCATCTTGGATAAGGAAAGGGAGACTGGGCTGGGGATTTAGCTCAGTGGTTCTGGCGCCTGCCTCGCAAGCGGAAGGACCCGAGTTCAATCCCCAGTACCAAAAAAAAAAAAAAAGGAAAGGGAGACTACTGTATATCTATTTTAGACAATATTAAAATCGTGTAGAGGAAGTACAGGCCTTTGTGATCTCACTCAGATGTAATCACTGTTAATACTGGTTGCTTTTCTGTTCGTTTTTGAAAAATGTAAACACCTAACCTTGGCAGCCCTTGAGAATCTGTGGAGGTAACCGCCGTTTGCAGACAGAATAATTTGTGCCTTCGAGGGCCCGTCAGACCACTGGTGTCCTCTGTTCTGCAGAGGGGACATGATCTCTGAAAGGCAGAGTTGCTCTTCCCGGTGAGCCTGAATAGCTTGAGACGCACATGGGATCATGGCATGCTCAAATGTGCCTGCTCTTGCCACTGGGGGCAGATCATGACACATGGCTGAGCTCTTGTGGCCCACTTCTAATTTGAATGCTATTGACTGAAGCTCAGATTAGCTGTTTCCCAGCTTCTGTTTGGCAGTAGCCTCTTTGAAACTTCTAACATCCGTTACCACTTTTGTACCATCTGAGGTGGGAGCCTTAAATTAGGTGGAGACTGACAAATATAATATTTGGAGAGTTGGTTGAAAATCAAAAGTATTTTTGCAGAAATGTATCAATTTGGTTAAAAAAAAACCCACAGAACTTTATGGAGACATTTCTTAGGCAGAAAACCGATTTGTATGGTCCATAGAATGTAACCAACAGGGATCTTAAGTTCTGAAAAAAAAATTATACTTTCCTTTTTTTTTTCATTTGAAGTTCTGGGAATCAAATGCAGGGCCTCAGGCATGCTAGCCAAGTACCTTTCAGGGAGCTGCACCCCCAGTCCTCATGTTTCATAAAAGACTTATTTTCCAAGGGTCACAGATCATCAGCCCTAGCGTGGCTCCTCGCTCCATCTCTAACCTGACTCTTGGTGGCCTTGAAGCTTGGAGTCAGTGCATCCTCAAGCTCTGCCTACAGCATTTTTCTCTCCCTTGGGGAGTTGTTCTACTTCTGCGGATTGAGTATCACCTTTATCTGAGTGTCTCTCAGTCTCCAGCTCCACCCCTGACCACTCAGGATTTGTCTAATTCCATTTCTAACTGCAGAGAAAATTTGGATCAACGGTCTCCCCAACATATCCCCCCACCAGGGCTCAGCCTCTGCTCTTATTGGTGGTCAGCTTCATCCCCAAGCCCACTCAGGCCCAAGTGCTCTTCCCTGTACTCTGTTTCCCCATAGTCTATTTAAACTCATTACTCAGCTGGATTTCTCCTAGGAGGCCTTTGCTGGACACTCTATTATAATACCTACCTTTCTAGCCATTCTCTTGCATTTAATAGTCAAATCGTTCATTTCACGAAGTCAGTAGGCATTTGTTTTGTTCTTTAATGGTTTTGAGGGTTCATATCTTGTCTCTCCACTTGTCAGGAAGGCTTTGTGTGGGGTGGGGACCATGTCTTTCCTGACAGTTAGTATTTGTAAGGTGTTTGCCATGCACCTGGCACCTTTCTAAGCACTTTGTCTATATTAACAAATTGAATCTTACAGCAAAGCAGTCAGGTAGGTATTATTATCTGACAGAAGAGACACGGAGGGGCTGAGAAATGTCCTCAGCGTCCCACAGCTGTGAGGTGTTAGAGCTCGGTTTGAAGCCAGGCTGACCAGGTCATGCTATCATCTTCCTTGGAGCACCTAGAATGAGGCCATACGTGGAAGAGGCCATGTAGTAAAGACGTGTTGGACGAACTTTGATTTTTGGACTTGGCGATTAGAAGAAAGAAGAAAAACAAGGCACAGGAGTTGGGCAGCAATGAGAGTGAGTGACAGGGCTAAAGGCGAGGGTAGGGGAGAGGCGGGGTCCGCTTGGGCACCTGTCTCAGCAGTGTCCCTGATTCTGCTCCCCAGAAGGGGAGAGCAGCAAGTGTTCTTTGTCAAATGTTCTGGCGATGACAGGCAGCCTGGTGGGTGACCTTCTGCAGACATAGATCCAAGCTGGTGGTTCCACCCGATGACCCATGGAATGAACCAAGCTCCTGGCTGCCCGTTCTGTAGCTGGATCCCAGCAGCTGGGATGCTCTCTTGGAAAGGAGATGCTGCACCTTTGGTCCTTTCCAAACTCTTGTCTGCGAGTTTTGCTCAGTCCCCAGTCCAGCGCCGCCTGGGACCTGGCAAGATGGCCTCATTGCTCTACAGGAAAGCCCCTCCGTTCCCAGGCTCCCTGTGTCTTTGGGCTCTGGCAGCAATGGCAGCTTCCTTCCAGCCGGACCCACTGCTCTGGTATGCTCTGAAGATCCTACTTCTTCCCTCGTAGTGGTTACCAGCATTCTGTCCTGTTCATAGATTTCATGATCTGCTAAAGACAATGGCTAGAAAACATTCTCCCAGAAAAAGCATTTTTCCAAGCCCTTTTGTTGGCACTAGGGCTGGAACCAGGGGCCTTGTGCATGCCAAGAATATGCTGTACCATTGAGGTATACCCCTAAGCCCTGCAAAGCCCGTGTGTGTATGTGTGTGTGTGTTACTAGAAATTGAACCCAGAGGCACTCTACCACTGAGCTACATTCCAGCCCTTTTGGTCCTACTAAGTTGCCCAGGTAGACCTTGAACTTGGAGTCCTCTTGGCTCAGCCTCCTAGGTAGCTGGAATTACAGGCATGTGGCACCATGACTAGCCTACAAGGCTTTTTTTTTTTTTTTTAGAAACAACGCCTAAACCCAGCGGAATGGCCCAAATGACAGGCAATGTGGAATGATATTTGAGTATGGACCCTGAGACCATAATACCCAAGTTTATATCTTGATTCCCTTCCTTTTTTTTTTTTCAACGGTCTCACTGTGTAGTTCAGGCTGGCCTTGGAGTCACTATGTAGCCTAGGCTGGCCTCGAACTCACAGCAGTCCTCCTGCCTCACCTCCTGAGTGCCTGACTCCCCTACTTTGATCTTGGGCAAAACACCTTTCCTGTGTCTCAGTTTCTTGTAAAATGAGGACGATAACAGTACTTACTTTATAAATTTGTTGATAGGATTTCGGTACTAATACACGTGAAACACTTAAAAGTGCCTGGGGTGTTGTGAGCAGGTGCTGGTTATGATTACTGTTGTTGTTAATTAAGTGCAAAATGGGGAAGGTAAGTCAGAAGTGTTTCCCATACACATAGTGCAGGAAAAGTGGCATATTCCAATTCCAAAGAATTATGCTTTGCAGATGGCTGTAATTACCAGAAGAACCATTAAGCGTTTTTTAAATAAATTAATTTAATGACAAACTTAGCTTTTTCAGGGGGGGGCTAAGGTCTTACTATGTCTGTGGTCCAGGCTGACCTTGAAGTTGCTATGCATCCCAGGTTGGCCTTGAGCTTGAAATCCTCATGCTGCAGCCCCCTGAGTGCTGGAATTACAGGTGTGTGCCACCATGCTTGACTAATACTTAACTTTCTGAACAAGCAACAAATTCATATGGTCTTTTAAAAAGTATGAAAAGTGGAGGCTGGAGTGCAGCTCAGTAGAAGAACATGTGCATAGCACACGTGAGGCTCTGGGGTCAGTCCTCAGCACTGCATGTGAACACACACACACACACCCCACACACGATGAAATAAAAATGATTGTACAGGCCTGTAATCCCAGCACTTGGGAAGCCGAGGCAGGAGGATCACCATGAGTTCAAGGCCAGTCTGGAGTAATTAGCAACAGAGTGAGCTTAAGGCCAGCCTGAACTATATAGTGAGATCCTGTTTTAAAAAACCAAAAAACAGGCTGGGTTTGGTGGCACACACCTGTAATCCCAGCACTTGGGAGGCTGAGGCAGGAGGATCACCATGAGTTCAAGGCCAGCCTGGGGTACATAGTGAGTTTAAGGCCAGTCTGAGCTACATAGTGAGACTGTCTCAAACCCCCCCCCAACCAAAAAAACCCCAAACAAAACACCCAAAATAACCCCCCAAAAGAAATAGAAAAGGGAAATAGATACTAATTTTTGCATTTTGGCACATTTATTTGTGCTGTTTAATCAAGTGCTAGGCCAAAAAGATAGTATGCTCTCTGCCTTGCCTTTTAGTTTAGGTTTGTAGGAACAGGATGGGGGGGCTCGTGGGTGAGTGGGGAGATAGAATTTGTGAGGCTTCATATATACATACAGCTATGCTAGTGACATATACCTCTGTAGTCCCAGCTGCAGGGAGGCTGAGGTAGGAGGTTCACTGGAGCCTGGGAGTTGGAAGCCAACCCGGGCAACATAGTGAGATCTCATCTCTTTTTTAAAAAAGCAAGACTTTCACTGCAGGAATCCATATACAGGTGAGGAGGATTTTGGTGGGTACTCGAATTTAAAAACTGACTTTGTGAGGCAATATTGCTGGAATCGAAAGACCAAAACATTAAATTGACCAGAGAAACAGGCCGAGTCCTCATCTACCTCCACTGTCACAAGGATGGCTGACTTAAGACATGAAATGCTTTGTATGCATTCGAACAACCTTGCTGAAAAGAAGAAAAACAGCCTAAAAATAAAAGATACTATCTTCATTATACCTCCATACGTGTTCACTACAAGTGCACATCAGCTATTTTGAGTTCTGCTTGTTTTTCACTTGCTGTCATCCTCTATTCAGCTTCGACTGATAGCTACATCCTTAATTATGTGTTTATTCCGTGGGACTGCTGTAACAAACAGATGGCTTCAGACAACAGGTATGGAGGCCAGAAGTCCCGAATGAAGGTGGACTACGTATTCCAGGGAGAACCCTTCCTTGTCTATTCCAGCTCTGGCTCTAAGTGTCTTTGGCTCGTAGCAGAGTAATTGAAATACCTGCCTCTCTCTTCATTCAGCCTTCTGTCTCCATGTCATCTTCTCTGTCTTATAAAGATACGTGGCACTGAATTCAGGATCCACCCTCATCCAGAATGACCTCATCTTGGCAGCCCTTAATTATGGCCACAAATATCCTTATTCCAAACCCTGTCATATTCTGAGGTTTTCGGTGGACAAATCTTTTGGCGGGCCACAATTTAATCCACTGCTTCATATGAATAACTGTGAGGTATTCCTCCTGTTAATACGTTATGTTTCAGTTCTTTCCAACTTCTTTCTAATGTGAAGAATTTAGCTCTAAAGAGATTGTATATAAAAATATTATAATCACTTAGTGGTGGGCAAACCAGTTCAGATGACAATACTATTTTGGGGGAAGGAGGGGGTATTTTCTTAGGTTAAAAACTATCCCAAAGTGGATTTATAATATTCTGAGAACAGTTTTCCTGTTCATGTAACCTACCGCCATGATGTGGTTGAAAAAGATTGGATCATTTTGTAATCCCCATAGCAATAAGTGAAATACCTAAAAAAAAATGAGACAATTTGACCAATTGTTTCAATGTCTGATAGGAAGGAAATATTAAGAAAGGGAAAAAATGAACTACACACAATATTCCAAGGCCTCAGAGAGAAGGAGATAATGACCTGACTCCCTTATCTTTCCCGTGGTGCCACTTTATCCCACATAGCCCTCTTGGTGCCGCTTTCACAGCTGGCAGCTGGTGAAGGTGGTCACCTGAGCTACAATGGAACCTTAGATGCAGCGAGGTAAGGGCTTAAGCATTGGCCTCTAATCTGCTTGAACGGTTTGTGAAGGAGGTGAGTTTTTTCTATCCCTCAATCTTTATGGCCTCTGTACTTTGCTGTCTGTCCTGGACTCCCAGCTCCGAGTGCTCGCTGTCTCACATTCTCTTCTGCTGAGTTCTGTATAACTGATGGGTGTCATTTGAAAGCTGTAGCTGCCCATCCAGGGCAGGTGAGTTGAACCTGGAGTATAAGCTAATGCTAGAGTGACCAGGCCCTGAGAGTGGCTGTTTCCGACGTGATCCTGGAGGGAGTAGCACAAGCAGTTGAAAAATCAGGGCCTCCCCCAACCCAAAAGAAAATAACACAGGTCCCCAAGGCTGACTTTTGGAATAAAAATTGCCTAGAGAAGTGCCAGCTGGATGGTGTGGTGCCATAGTTGTCCTGAGAGAGACCTTGTCTTTGGTGGCCTCTTGATGACCACAGCTGCTGAACTATGTAGACCTCAGGGAGCCACTTTGCCATACTCTGGCCAAAATTCTCTGCAGCATGTGAGACGAAAGATTGGAATATTAACATTTAAATTTGAATGCACATGAGGGGCTGGGGATAACCAAAGCTAATTATGTATGGGAAGTACTTCAACCTAGATATTCTGCTGATAAGATAGGGTTTCTCTCTGGACTCACAGGCTCACTCTGGCAGTGTGGGTGCCAGGAGATTGACAGACCTTCCTGAGTCTCTTTCTCTGGGCTCCCCGGCTCCCTCTCCAGGGACAGTTCCATCTTTGCACACTTGCCACTCTGCAGCACCACCCTAGGTATTTGAACTGTTAAGGTCTAAGCTAAGAGAACAAGGGTGAGCCCTCTCTAAGTTTGCCCTCCTGCTTCCTGGATTAAATATCTGAGCTCAGACTCTCATGTCAAACTCCTTGGGTGTAAATTCCAGCTGTGCTTCTTGCCAGTTGTGTTATGAGGAGTAAGAGTTAGCATTTCTAAGTCTCAGATCCTTCATCTGTCAAATGGGGATAATAGACCTGGAAGGAAGCTCCCCGCCTCCATCCCAGGCTCCTAGGGCAGAGAAGCTGAGCCAGTCGCAGCACCCAGAAGGAAGCTCCCCACCTCCATCCCAGGCTTCTAGGGCAGAGAAGCTGAGCCGGTCCCAGCACCTGGAAGGAAGTTCCCCACCTCCATCCCAGGGTCCTAGGGCAGAGAATCTCAGCCAATCCCAGCATCTGGAAGGAAGCTCCCCTGCTGCCATCCCAGGCTCCTAGGGCAGAGAAGCTCAGCCGGTCCCAGCACCTGGAAGGAAGCTCCCCTGCCGCCATCCCAGGCTCCTAGGGCAGAGAAGCTCAGCCGGTCCCAGCACCTGGAAGGAAGCTCCCCACTGCCATCCCAGGCTCCTAGGGCAGAGAAACTGAGCTGGTCCCAGAACCCAGAAGGAAGCTCCCCCACTGCCATCCCAAGCTCCTAGGG
>NW_004624735.1:9217251-9234982 GCF_000247695.1 Heterocephalus glaber | reverse complement strand
TAAGACCCAAGATACTCATGTAAAGGTACAAGATCCCAATGATGAATGTAACTGTATTTTATACTGAAAATGTACCAATAAACTTAATGGGAAAAAAAAACAAATGGGGATAATAAAAATTTAACTTCAAAAGTTTGTTGTGAGAGCCCTTGGTATAGTGGCTGACATATAGAAAGTGCTTCCTGTCAGGAAATATATAAATATATTAGTTAGCGTTCCCATCACTGGAACAAACTACCTGATGCCCACAATTTAAAGGAGGAGAAGTCATTTGGCTCACAGTTTTAGAGGATTCAGTCCCTGATCAGCTGGCTCCAAGGCAGAAACATCATGTGAGGGGGCATAGTGGAGCAAAGCTGCTTAGTTCATGAAGGTCAGGAAGAGGAGCTGGGGAATTGCACCCAAGAAGAAGGGGCAAGGGACCAGGTATAGTACCCAAGGTCACACCTCTGAGACCCATCCAGACACACACACAGTATGCTTTACTAATCCTCTGTGTGGCTCCCAAGCTATGTAAGTGGAAAATTAAGCTTAACTGTCATAACACATGTCACAAAGACGAACTCTTTTCTTGGTTGATCGGTAATAAGTAGCTTACTTCCTCTTCAGATGAATATGACTCAACTTTTTGTTTTTGTTTTTGTTTTTTGTTACTGGGGATTGAACATGGGACCTTGCTGACTCAACTTTTTGGATCGTCAGTGTAATTATTTGATAGTATAATCCCACTGAACAAAAATTCATGCATGAGGAAATATACTCACGTATACTAACGAATTTGGAAGAGGTAATTTCTTTAAAAGGCCTTTCTTTCTTTCTTTCTTTCTTTCTTTCTTTCTCTTTCTTATTTTTTGACACAGGGTCTCTGTACAGTTCAGGCTGGCCTTGCACTTACTATTTAGCACAAGCTAGCCTCGAATTTGCAGCTATCCTCCTGCCTCAGCCTTCCAAGTGCTAGGATTACAGGTGTGTGGCAAAGGCCTTTAAAACATGGTATGGGTGGCTGCTTTTTCATAATCAGCTTGGACTTGACTTCAGTTTTCCATCTGCAAAAAAGGGTTCTCCAGAGAAACAACTAACAAGAGATATCTTCCTATTATCTATTTATCTACTGTATTTGCCCCCACATAAGACCTAATCAGAAAATAAAGTCCTAGCATGATTTTTGAGGATGCTTGCAATATAAGCCCTACCCCCAAAATAAGCCCCACCCCCAAATAAGCCCCAGTTAAGATGGTCAGCTAGATGGACACATTTAGTACATCCATTGCTACACATGACAAATGTATTAAATTATAAAATAATAATATGTAATTAAATATAAATAAATAATATTATTGACATTAATACTTAAATGATAATATAAGTTATAAGTATTTGTAAATCCCCAAGCTTTTTGGACAAGAGGCAAATGCCTATGTAAACAGAGGAACTTGTATGAATCTTCCTAATTCAATACGTTGGGTATTGTAATGGGCATACTGCACTCATAGGAAATAAAGAAACGTTTTCTGAATTGTGGTGCCTGCAATTTTTCATCACTTTTGTGGGGACCATCATTCTTAACTGTCATCATTTTGTTGCCACTCCTGTCTCATAAGTCTTCAGTGGACACATGATTTATGGAAACATTGTGAAGCCCAGCCTGCAAGAAGTTGTAACTTGGGTGAAGAATTCATGGGATAAAGTCACTGACAGCTGTGCTGCGAATGCACTATGAGCAGGCCACATGGACAAGCAGTGCTCATTTGAGGAGAGCTCTATCGCTGGATGTGAGAGATTGGAGCCTGTGGCTCTACAGGAAGTGGAGTTGCAAGAAAGTCAGGCTGGAATTCAGGATCTGGAGAGTTATGAATATGTTCCAGAAGAAGACGACATGACTGTCTTGAATAAATGTAGATTTTTGTACATGAATAAATAAATAAATAAATGTAGATTATTGTATATGAATATGTGTAGACTGCTGTGTAAGAAAGAATAAGACATCCCCTGAAAATAAGCCCTTTTACCTTTTTTGGAGCAAAAATTAATATAAAACCCAGTCTTCTCTTTTCCCTCCGCTCCTGAGTTACAGGGAGGGAGAGGCTCAGTTGTGTTCAAGATGTGGCTGCACCGGCATTACTCTTGAAGGTGGTTTTTGTTTGTTTGTTTGTTTGTTTTTGATACCACGGATCAAACTCAGGACCTTGCACTTGCAAGGCAGGTGGCGGCACCACTGAGCTAAATCCCTGGCCCTGCTTTTGGAGGTGTAATGGTCATCAATACTGCTTTACAAAAGGTGCTGAAGACTGCCCTCATCCGCGATGGCCCATGTGGGATTCACAAAGCTTCTGGAGCCATCTTTGTGCGCTTGTCTCCAACTGTGATGAGCCTAAGTACGTAAAGTTAGTGGAGGCCCTTTGTGCTGAGCACCAAATCAACCTAATTAAGATTGATGACAAGAAGAAACTAGGGGAATGAGTAGGCCATTGACCAAGAGGAAAACCCTGTAAAGTGGTTGGTTGCAGCTGTGTGGTGGTTAAGGTTTATGGCAAAGAACCTCAGGCTATGCATGTCATTGAAGAATACTTCAAATGCAAGGAATGAATGAATACAAATTTTGGCTCACTTAAAAAAAACCCATCTTATTTTGGGAGAAATACAGGTAGATCTAGAGATTAATTTTTATTTCTTTTTACAGTGCTGGAGATTGAATCCAGGGCTTCGCACATGCTAGGGATGTGCTCTAACCCTGAGCTACACTACTAGCCATACAGAGATTTATTATGAGGAACTGACTCATGTAATTATGGAAGCTGAGAAGCCCAAAGATCTGCAGTTGGAGGAATGGAGGCTCAGGTGAGCTGGTAGCATAAATTCCGATCCAAAAGGCAGGAGGAGACCAGAGTCCTGGCTTAAACAGCCAGGCAGGCAGAAGCCCCCTATTACTAAACTTTGTTCTGTTCTGTTCTTCACTTGATTGGATGAAACCCATCTACATTAAGGACGATGATCTATTAATGTTGTCTACTGATTCAAATGTTAATCTCATCCAGAAACTCCTTTATAGACATATGTAGAAGAATGTTTGACCAATGTCTGGAGATCCTGTGCCTCACATCGTAGGGGCTAAATTATATATCCTTTTGTCTTTCCAAACTTCTACTCTGGGAGGAAAACATAGGGTGGTGGGTGGGGGAAGTATCAATAGCAGATCTGGAGTGTCCCAAGTCAAGAAATTTTAAGAGAGAGGCCATAAGTAAAAAGAGCTGCACAGTTTTTCCTAAGGTCACTGTCTTAGTCTGTATGGTTGCCATAGCCAAATACCACAGACTGTGCAGTTTAAAAAACAGAAATTTATTTTCTCATGGTTCTGGAGGCTAGAAGTCTAAGATGAAGGTTCAGGCAGGTCTTCTTTCAAAACCTCTTTCCTATGTGTGCAAATGGCATTTCCTCAGTGGGAGCACACCCCTGGTGTCACAAGGTCGCTAATCCTATTGGATCAGGGCCCCAACCTTATGACCTCATTCAACCTTAATATCTTTCTCACTTAAATCTTTTTTTGGTTTGGTTTTGTCTTGGTTTGGGTTTTTTTCTCACTTAAATCTTAAGGGTCCCATCCTCAAATTCAGTCATCTTGGGGGCTTCAACATGTAAGTTTGGGGTGGGAAGGGACACAATTTGATATATAACAGCCAACCTTTTCTTTATCTCCTGGAACCAAAAGTGCTGAGTTGGCATTTAAGGTGTAACCATGACTCCTTCAAATCACATAATGAGAGGGCCCAGGATTTAGCTCAGTGGTTCCAGCGCCTGCCTCAAAAGCACAAGATCCCAAGTAACAACAACAACAACAAAATCACATAATGAGAAAAATGTGATGGTTCGTGCTCTCATCATACTGAAATGCAATTGAATGTTCTCATCATTTCTAGTATCATCAACTTTATCCCAAGACATTAAGAACCTGTTCATAATATATTTGCGGGTTTACAAAGAGAACTTGAAAAATCAGCTTCCTCAGTAATGCTTATTGACTACCTCTGATACACTTAACCAGGGACTTCTGGCAAGGAGGGCTGTGGTTGCGTAGGAGTGTACACACACACACACACACACACACACACACACACACACACACACATGCCCATATTCCAAAGTAGAAAGTGATAAATGCCATGGAAGAAGTAACAGTGTTGGAGTTTGGAAGAGAAATAAATACAGGGTGTCACCACATCTGGTTTAAGCAGCTGGTGGTTGATAGCTGCCTGAGAAAAATGGGAGAAGTCGGAAGCTGGGTTACAACTTTTTCCATGGTGGGGAGTTTGGGGGAAGGCAAGGGGAAATGAGAGCAGATCTGATAATGTGGCCAACAGGTTCTACAGAGGCCAGGACTTCTTCCTGCCATCCCTGCCCAACTAGAGGGCAGAAAGGAATTTCCTTGTCTTTCACCACCATCTGTGAAAGAAGAGGTCCAACTACTGGGCAAAGAGGCAGCTGCAACCTGATAGTAGTTTGGTACAAAGGAAAGGTGACATTTGCACATTTGAGACTTAAAAGTTGGAAGGAATCAAGCAGGAATGGAGCAAAGGGAGAGAGCTGGAAGTAGTGAAGAAGGAGGTGCACTGGGAGAGTAGGCAAAGCAGGAGCAGGTACATTACCAAGCACCTGCTGGGTACGGCTTTATGTGTGTCCTCCTACTTGAGACTCCACTAACCAGGTGGGCGTCGGTGGGGCGGAAGCGGGCTTCCCCGGCAGAGCGCAACGACCTGCCCCGGTGCACACTGAACACAAGCAGCAGAACCCGTGAGCGCCGCGTCGCGCAGGAAGAGAATGAGGGTTTGGGGGAAATGCCTCCTAGAATTTTGGTCCAGTAGAATTTTTACATTGCTTTCCTGGGCAGCTGGATTTGTTACAAAGGCTGACCTGACAGAGCGCTCTCCTCGATGCGGACAAAGTACACTTTGCGCTGTGGGAATCGGACTGCCTCCCCCGCGGGGCGCCCTGGAACCCAACTGCGCAACGTCCAGCGTGAGGGACCAGAGGAGCCGGTCGGGTCCTCGCAGCCCGGTGGACTGCAGCTGGCCCCGGAGCTCTGGGCGCCGGTGGGCGGGGAAGTGCCACTGTGACTCGCCCAGGTCCCTCCCCTCCTGGGCACTGTGATGCTGCCCGGCAGCTGCTGGCCTGGCACGTCTGTCCCCGGTCCCCTCCGGCCCAGCGTGTCACAACCGCGCAGGCGGCGGTATCTGGAGCAGTCGGGGCGGGCAGGCCCACGAGCGAGACGAGCGGGCGAGGACAGCGGCCGCGATGGTGAGTCTTACCGGGCAGCCGGGAGCCGCGCACAGTGGGACTGGGACCAAGCCAAAGCTCTCGATTCGCAGAACTCGAAGTCCGTGCAGGGCTGTCAGTCCGGGGTCAGGAGCGCGCACCCTCGCGGGGGAGACGCCCGGTGCCAACCAACTACCCTTTATCGTGTGGGAAAAGTGGAGTCCAAGAACGCGTCGCCCCTAAAAGGGACCTGAGGGACAGATGAAGGGAGGAAAGACGTGGGAGCCCGGTGGAGGAGGAGCTTCTGGGGAACCCCCGGATGGACAGCTTGGGGACCAGAGCGGGAAGGAAGGGAAGGACAGGGATTCCAGGCAGGTGGTCGGGACCCGGGCGGCTGGGGGAATGGATGGCCAAGTCCACAACCTAGTCGGTGCAACAAGGGATCTAGGGCCTCGCAGTCCCCCCAGGTTTGGGTCTTCTCTGTTCGCGTCCCCGGGCCATTGGCTTGGGTTTTCTGCACCCACAACCCCAGCTCGGTGCAGCTTCCCAGGCGCCAGCACCCATCCAACTCCCCACTTGGTGAGTGGTGAAAGCCAGATCTCTGGCACTCCGAAGTATCCCTCCTGGAAGGCCAGGGCCCCTCCGCTTTCTTGCTGTGCTCCCCACTCCACGTCTGTCTACGCTGGAAGAGCCCCTCGAGGCCCGGTCACTCCACTCCTCCCACGGCGCCCAGGGTGGCTGAAATTCAGCTCCAGCCGCCTTCCCTGAACGTCCGAAACCCAGGAACCTCTCCCAGAGTCCTGGTATTTTGGCAGCAGGGAGGAGGGAGGAAAGGTTAGGGGTGGAGAGTGGGGGCGGGTTAAGAGTGTCTGTGGACCAAGGTCGGGTTCTCTGAGAGCTCTTGCTGCAGGGGTCAGAGAGAACCTCCCCTCCTCCCGCCCCCGATCTTCTGGGAAAGTGCCCAGGGCTTTCTGGCTCGGTCCCTAGCTCTGCTGCCTCAGCGTTCGGTATGGTTCCACGTCCTTGCTCTCAGTGCTCCCGAGACACCCGGGAACGTGAAGATTTGGGGAACATGAGAAGGAGTGGAGCGGGTTAGGAGGTGGGAGCGGGACAGACCCGTTTCTGCCTGAGGCCCTGGTGCGGGGCATAGAAAGCGCCCAGAGATGAGGGATTGTGTTTCACAGGCCAAGGCCCCACATAGATTGTATTATTTTTGACATAAAGAAAGAACTTCAAACATATACAAGAGCAAATGGTATAATTATTATACACATCATCCAATTTCAAAAATGACCAACTTACAACCAACCTTGATTCATTTATTCCTCCTTCCATTGTTCTGAAGCAAATCCTACACTACCTGCTCTAAAACTTAATATTTATACTATCTGCCAGGCGTGGTGGCACACCTGTAATCCCAATTACTTGGGAGCCTGAGGCAAGAGGATTGAGAATTTGAGACCACCAAGTCATGGAGGGAAGGGAGAGGGAGAGGAGTGGAAAGGAACATAAAAATAATTTAGATGTGTTAAATACAAGTACCAATTCCTCACGAAGAATGTCATCATTATATACTGTACACCTACACTAATGAAAATTAAAGAAAAAACGGAAGTTCAAGATCAGCCTGGGCAACTTAGGAAGATCCTGTTATTTTTTTCAAAATAAAAATATGTTGGGAATGTAACTCAGTGCTCCTTGGATTCAATCTCCAGTACTGCTCCCATATATAGATATAGAATTTAGCTGTTGTTTAATAATTTATAATTGCAGTTATAAATTATAGTTTTCAAAATGCTTCCCTTTGCGTGTTTTAATTTTGATCTAAATGTCACAGTGACTCTCAGAGTGGAGCCTAAAGGAAGCTTACAGAGGTAGGAGGAGGTATATATAATCCAGCACTTTAACAAACTTCAATGTGTGTTCAGTAGACAAGTTTCTGAAAATACCTGGTAAATCAAAAACTTAAACAGTAATATAACTTATTCTAAACATGTGTAAGAACAATTTTGAAATGTAGGTATGAATTTTGAAAACCCAGTGGTGAAAAAGAAATATCTTTATTTAGAACACTGAATTTTGTATAGTAGATTCTATTGAGAACATTTTCTTATGTGCCCAGCACTGTTTTCACGGGTAAACATTTCCCATTCATAGAACATCTTTTTAAAAATCCTTTGATTCATTCTTTCCTCCTCTGGTGCTAGAGATAGAACCTAGGGCCTCATAAATGCTAGACAAGTGCTTTACCACTGAGTTGTATCTCCAGCTCCTGACTGGTTCCTAAAAGGGTAGAATGGTGCATCTGTAAACCTTGACCCCCAAGAATCCCACCTCCCTCCTAGAAAGACATTACTTCCTCCAGGGGGCTGGACTTCAGGCAGCTGTCTGTCCCTCATACTCCCCTTTCCCTGTGGGGGGTGGGAATCTAATTCTCCTTGGTGGTAAGGAGAATTAGATTTGGCATTTCTGTAGGCTTTCGGTAAGAAATACATCTCTAACCCCCATGCACATTTTAAGTGCATTCCTCTGGTTACTGGGCAGCTGGGGATTTGCTTGTGTGTGTTGCCTCCCCTGTCCCCAGTCACCCAGTACACCACTTAACCAATATCCTTCAGCATTTCCAGACTAGAACCTGAAGTTACACAGCTTATAAAAAGTCTCTAACTTAAAACTGCTCATTCCAAACCCTCTGTTCTTAATGATCAGATCAGCAGGCTAATTCTGTAACCTAGCATCCCACCTGCTTCCCTGTGACCTTCTAGGAAGCACCTCTCCTGGGAAGTATGCCACCTTTTTTGGGAACTAGTGTGGAGAATCCAGGCCAGGTCAATGATACTTGGGTGCAGAGGAGGTTTCTGTGGTCTAAGGGAGGTGCGAGCATCTACAACACAGCTCCTTAACTCCATTCCTTTTGTGCTAGGGAGCACCGGGTGAGTTCTGGTGGAGATTGGCATCAAATAGCAATACAGATTGTCCACCAGCAAAAATGGGTGGTTAAGAGGGCAGGGTGTTGGGGGAGGGGGTGGAGTGTGAGCACTCCCCTCTGTGGTCCTTTGCCATCTGCCCCCTGTGGGGAGGCGTGGCTGCGCCCTGCATGGTCTGACCTCAGGGATGCCTAGGGGCTGCAGGTCACTCCTACATGCTTCTTTCTCATCACCAAGAGCAGCTTTCCCCAGGGGTCCTTGGGTACCTGCTTCTGTGTACAGGAGCCTTGATTAACGGCACTGGCTCTGGGCAGAGCAGCTGGGTAATTGAGAAGCAATTGGTGATGTTTGATAGGAAGTTTCCAGGCTCAGGTCAAGCCTCTGCAGGGCTGGAGTGTGGGGTGTGAGTGCTCCTGCCATGTCCCTTCCGAGGGTGCTCTTGAGCGACCTTGAGAAAAGGTGAAAAGTTAAAAATAATTTTTGAGGCGGAAATAGCTGGTGAATAGAAGGCTAGTGAAAGGCGGTAGGTGGGAGGATGTGGCATTCTCAGCGGAGGAACTGGATCAACTGCTCCTTCTCCTGTGGGCCACCAAGGGATCACAACAGTATCTGTGTCCTTTGTGGTTGGCATTTCCCACATCAGTGTCTCCCTTTTAGCATTTCTCCCAGATAATGAGCTGTGGAAGGGAGTGGGAAAATGCAGTGGGCAGAGCGTGTCATATCAAAGCTCCTGAACTGTTGCCTGCACTTGTCCCCAGGGTCCGCTAAAGCCCAGGAGCCTTTTGACACCACAGGGTCAGTTGTGCTGGGAGTCTATTTACGAAACACCCCTGTCGCTGCTAAAACAAATGCAGGTCAGCCCTATGCTATCCTAACTACAGTCCTTTCCCCGGCCACTTTCATGCACAGATGTTAATTTAGGTCGACTCTTTGTTCTCTATTCTTTGTTCTGAGCTATGCCAAATACACTGTAATTTGAAGGGTTCTGAGCAGTGATAATTTAGTTTTTCATGAATCACATTTGTTCTTACTTTAATTTTCTCTCCGGAACATTGTGGGTCTACTTTTCACTTGCCATTCCTGACCTAGGTCCTAAAATATATGTAATGTATTATTCCAGCCTGACAACTAGAAATAATTTGGTATAATAATAGGCTTCCTGAGAGCAACTGTGCTGGATTTGAGCACACAGGTGGTCAGAGACATGGCTTGGTCTCAGGTTTTCACACGGCACACACTGCTGGCCTGTGCTGTTCCTTTCCTAGATAATCTGCCAGTTTTGCTGTCTCATGATACCTTGAAATGGTTTTTAAAGCCTCAAATCCTTCTTCTACTGAGGATAGTGATTAGTTCACTTTAGCCCTCTGAGAATAAAGCAAAAGGAAAAGAAATTAAAACGGAAGGAAATATTTTAAGTAGGGTTGGCATAAGGATTTCTTGCTGTGGAATTCTAAAAGCCCTGCAAAGTTCTACAGTTTTCTTTTTTGGATATTCTACAACGCATCCTCTCTCTTCTCCATGGGGGTTGCCCACAGGGAGCAGATGCCCCATCTGCTCTGCCCTCCATGGGCCCATAGTCCAGACAAATGGCAGTTGTGGGACCTGCCCTAAAGGGTCCTGCCTTTTATTCACATGGCTACTCATCCCACCTACAATGCCCCCAGGTCACCCTGGCATGATTGAATTCTTCAGGGCCCCTGTGAATATTCTTCTTTGAAAAAAACAGGCCAGCAGTTGCCTTTTCTGCTTTTGAGCTCACTTACCCTTGGTCTGTGCACCTCTTAGGCACTGGCTGCTCTCCTTGTGAAGGGGGCTGTGAGCCTGGATGAGGGCTTCATTCTAACTGTTCTCATGGTTACTGAGCCCTAGCTGCATTCACATAGTGCTGGGTGCTGAGGATTCAGCTGCTCTCTCTACAGGAGAGTCCAACTACAATATGGTGTGAGGAACACAATGATGGTGAGGAAGGGGCTTCTAGGAGCACAGAGCAGGGGCCCTATGCTGGCCTCCAGTTGTCCAGACGTCCTGCCTGTAGAAAGTGAAATTTAACTCAAGACCTGAGGGATGAATAGGGGTTGGCCCTCTCCTTTTTGATGCCTTCTTTCATGTGGTACCACAGAAAACATCTGTTGTAGGAATGAAGAGACTAGGTGACTTTCATAGGTGTCTCAGCACTAGGTGTGTTGAGGAGGCTGCTGTACTTTTCTGGAGAAGGACTCCTAGATCTCTCCATCTCCCTGTCTTTACCCTTGGATTGTTGGGCAGAGACTCCAGCAGCACACAGGGGACTCCTCACTTCATAGGGACCCAAGAGAACAGGAACCTCAAGGGGGTCTCCATAGGCCCAGTTTCAAAATAGAACTGTGTATGTGCATGAGAGAGAAGTATTCAGGAGAGCAAGCACTCTGGTTGGCTAAAGAGGGGAACCTGAAATATGAGTTTGGAGCAAGCATATAACTTAAATATCCTCTGCTGGGTCAGCTTTCCCTGCCCCCCGCCACCCCGGTTCTGAGAAATAGATGCCTGGTTCTACCAGAGGAGGATGACCCGTTTTCAAAGAGGTTGCCCTGATTGTTTCTGTTTCTCTCTGCACTGGAACTCTGTCTGTCAGCTTGGTCTTAATGTCCACTCCCAATTATGATAGATGGGTGAACTTTCTTGGGCCTGACTGGGTCTGCTCTGTGATTATCGTGTAGATCTTGCAGGCAGGAAGATCCGATAGCAACTGGAGAAGGCTCCCCAGTGCCTGAGCTGGAGGTGCTCCATGGAGGAGCTTTGGGCTGCTCCTAGTTCCCTGTGTGGTGGTCAGCTTTAAGTTATTGGAACAAAAACCTGAGGTAATCCTACTAGTGCAGTGAAAAGATTTATTTTGCCTCACAGTTTTGGAGATTCCAGTCTTTGTTCAGTTGACCCTGTTGCTTGGGCCTGGGCTTTGCCGCAGTGTGGTGAGGGAGCTCATCATGGCAGAACACGAGGCGATGCAGAACCACTTACCTCACAGCCATGAGCAGATTGAGAGAGAGAGAGGAGACTGGAATCCCACAGCCCTCTCTGCCCACCAGACCCCACACCCTAAAAGTCCCACCACCTTCCAGTAGTGCCACCCTTTAAAAGGACCACTCCTTTACACATGGGCCTCTAGGGAACATTCCAGATCTGAGCTATGGCACCCTATCTGGTGCAAAAGCCCAGCGGGGGGCTGAGGATATGGGGATCTCAGGGTTCTGTCAAGCTTCATATGATTTGTGATTTCTCTGGCAGCTTCTTATATAACTTTGAAATCATTCACGAATCAGCTCTTAGTAAATCTTATTTGAACAGATGACTACGTGAAATCGGACATGAGGAGCTTGGGTCCTCAGGACATGGTAGTTACAGTAAATGGAGTCTCTAACTCTTTTTTCTTTCTTCCTTCCTTCCTTTCTTTCTTTCTTTTCTTTCTTTCTCTCTTTCTCTTTCTTTCTTTTTTCTTTCTCTCCTCAGGATCTCACTATGTAGCCCAGGCTGGGACATGGTAGTTACAGTAAATGGAGTCCCTAACTCTTTTTTTTTCTTTCTTTCTTTCTTTCTTTCTTTCTTTCTTTCTTTCTTTCTTTCTTTCTTTCTTTCTTTCTTCCCTTCTTTCTTTCTTTCTTTCTTTCCTTTCTTTCCTCAGGGTCTCACTATGTAGCCCAGGCTGGCCTTGAACTTGTGGCGATCCTCCTGCCTCAGCCTCTGAAGTGCTGGGATTACAGATGTGCACCACAGCGCTTGGCTGTTTTGCTTTTTACTAGTAAAACTTTCAAGTCTCCAGGAAAGCAGATATAATGCCACACATCTAGCTGTAATCAAAAATTGTTTGCCATATTTACGTACCTGCTGTGCTTGTTATTTTAAACCAGGTTAGGGGATATAGCTTAATGGTCAACCCCTTGCCTGCATGTGCAAGGCCTTGGATTCCATCCCTGTCACTGCAAAAAAAAAAAAAAAAGCACAAATAAAGTAAAAGTATCCTTATATTTTTCTTTCTTTTTTAAATTTTATTTTCTTCCCCATTAACTTTATTTTTCTTTTTTTTTAGTGTCATTATATTTTTAACTCCTAGATACTTTAGATGCAATTATAAAAAAACAAGGACATTTTCATATTTTATCATGCTCTACAAAATTAATCAATTTCTCTATGTGACCCTCAAATTTTTTGATTTGTTCAAACCAAAATTCAACTCCCACATAATATATACAGCTGTTATGTATCTTGTTTCTTTTCATGTGGGACAGTCCTTCCCATTACTTTTCTTTTTCATGAACTAAAAAGATTGTAGCGGTTGCCTTGTAGACAGTCCTGCTTGGTTTGTTGTGTTTTTTCATGCCACATAATTTGTGCCCCCCACCCCTGTGTTTTCTGTGAAATGGAAGCAAAATATAAAGTGTTTAGTAAATTAGGGCTTCAGGGGTGGGATTCTCTTTTTTTGGTACCGGGGATCGAACTTAGGACCTTGCGCTTTCAAGGCAGGTGGCAGAACCACTGAGCTAAATCCTCAGCCCATGGGTGGTATTCTATGTGTCACCCTGCACCACATCAGGAGGGCTTTAATGTCTGATTGCATCACTCTCTGTGGTGTTAAGTTTCTCCTTCTCTTCCTTCTGCTCTTTCTCCTCTTCCACCTCTCCTCTGCCCCTCATCCTTCTCCTGGTGCTGGTGATGGGACCCAAGGCCTTGCACATACTAGGGAAGAGATGTACCACTGAGCTACAGCCCAAGCTGCTGCTCCTTCTCCGCCTTTTCCTCCTTCTTTTGCATTACTGGGGATTGAACTCAGGACCTTTGCACAGAGCTATATCTCTAGCCTTTTAAAATTTTTGAGACAGGGTCTTGCTAAGTTGCCAGACTGGGCATGAACTTGCGATCCTCCTGCCTCAGCCTCCCAGAGTGTTGGGATTACAGTCATTGTTTCTTTTTGATGCTCATTTTTGGCAGTGGAAGCCTCTTCGGGTTGGCTTTTACATTATCTGGCACTCTGCAATGTTTTAGGCTTATCTTTTATGTTCCTTGTACCAGACCTGGAAACCCCCCTTTCTCCAAAGGGGATGGAGTGGGAATGTTACTGAGACCATCCTTCTCTTGATTGGTATAGTGACTTTTGGCTTTCGGGAACACCTACGAGCCTATTGGTCATTTCTGAGTCTTAAAGTTTGTATCTCCAAATACTCTTGTGAATTAGTTTAACAAGAAAGACAGTTCTTTCTTAAATGTGGGGGGGGGGGGGAGAGGAGAGAGAAAGGAGAGGGGGGAGAGAGAGGGAATTTTGAAGACACATGATTGTGAAGATGGGTGTTTTTCAGTAGGAGATTAAAGAAGGCATAAAAAAGTCTAAAAAATATTGCTGTCATTTGTAGGTGGTTTCAATCCCTGAGATCTCTTACTTTTCTGCTTTTGATCTTTGATCTTCCTGAAGTAGCTCTGCTTCTTCCTGGGAAAGACCCAGAGTGTCCCGGCAGGGAGGTCAGATAGGGACCAGCAGCACCCTAGATGGGGCAAGAGGGCAGTGAGGGGCCCAAGGCTCAGAAACCGGAGAGTCCAGGCCACAGAGGATATTGACACTTAGCAGGAAGACATATGGGATCAGGCTTCTTCCACCAAGGTTCCCCCAGCTTTAGATATCTCCCTGGGGAGCCACAGCTGCTTGCTGGCTGGGAGATGTGGTCTCAGCAGATGGCATGTTGTTTGTGGGTGGTTGCTGGACGTAGAACATGCTTTTCTTAGTCCTGAACTGAATCCTCAGATGGAAGTAGAAAATAGGCCCCACAGTAACACAAGAAACACAAGGGATGGGACCCTGAGATCTTTGGTTTCCTCTGCGTGCTTGTTGCAGGTGGAGAAAAGAGCTACAAGGTGGCATCATAATGACAATGGCCATGGTAAGGACGACAGTGACAACAGTCATGGCCAACTGATTGTTTTCAGGTGAGGGGAGGTTGGGTAACTCAGTCAAGTTCACACAGCACAGGAAGTGAACTGAGAAGGCAGATTGGAACCCTGGGTGTGGGCCACCTTGTGAGTGAAGCCTTTCCCTGACTCCAGAGAGCTCAGCAGATGGAGAGAAAGGGCTCAGCTGGAAAGCTGAACTGGTGAGCAATCGGTCCTGATGTCTCTGATCCTTGGAGACATTGCTCAGGGTGCCTGCGCCACCCACTATGTCCCAGGAACCTGAATTTGGACTTGAGCTCTATGTGTGTTCATGCCCAGCCCTGCTCTCCGGAGGCTGTGCTGCTGGTTCAGGTTACCCAGAGCTGGAAAATGCCAAGTCAGGTCATGGGTAAGAATAGAAACCCACAGGCCAGGCACATGCTTCCCTCCTGGGCTCTGGAGGCACAGGGCACCTTATGTGGGCTGCTGCTTCCCCACAGCCAAGGTGTGGGATGATCCATCTTCCCAGCCAAACTTCATGGTAGTTTTCTGTATACACACACACACACACACACACACACACACACACTAAAGGTGTTAGTACTTGGACCGATCAGGTAATGTCACTTCACATCAGAGTAACACAGAGATAAGGATACTCTAAAGGTTAACTTTATTTGTAACCATAACACTAATGGCACCTGTGATACCGGCCTTCAAAGCATATCTCTCCTATGAATGTTCATCTGCTCTGGGATGTTCTGAGACCGTGTGTGTGTTTGTGTGTGTGTGTGTGTGTGTGTGTGTGTGTGTGATGTCTCAGACAGTCAGAGAGTGGGCATGAATAGGAATGCCGTCCTGTGTGTGTCCCTGTAGTGGATTTAGGGATAGTTTCTGATGTTATCTTTGACTCTTCCTTTGTCCTTCTTTAGTACAGGGGTCCAACAGTGCAGAAGGAACCCCTTGTTTGTCTCTGCAGCTGCCCTTTCTTTTCTTTTCCTGGTCCAATGATTTATCCTGGAAAGCAACCTTTAGAGCAAGCCACAGAACAACTGTGTAATTTGGAACCAAGCCTCAGACTGTTTGCAGTCTGCCTGCACCCCTGAAACCTCAGACGCCCCTGGGGTGGGATGGCAGGGCTGGAGGGGTGGGTATCCTGGAGGGTGAATGCAGGAAGAAAGAAGTCCTCCCATGCGGGCCTTCCTAGTATCGGGGCCAAGGCCTCTGACCTTGACTCTGCCCTCTCCCACAGCGGGAATGCATTTCAGTGCACGTGGGTCAAGCTGGAGTTCAGATTGGCAATGCCTGCTGGGAGCTCTTCTGCTTGGAGCATGGCATCCAGGCGGACGGCACTTTTGGTGCTCAGGCCAGCAAGGTCAACAATGATGACTCCTTCACCACCTTCTTCAGTGAGACGGGCAATGGGAAGCATGTGCCCCGAGCTGTCATGGTAGACCTGGAACCTTCCGTCGTAGGTGAGTATGGGCCAATATCTGCTCCTCAGAAAACAACAGGAGACTGTAGAGCCTTTGGCCCACGGAAGCTGATGGAGGTGACCTCACGTGACTTTGGTGTCAGTTCCTTCTGGTCTCCACACTTACTTTTCTTTTCCTGGTACAAAGGATTAACCCTGGAAAGCAAACACAGTCATGGGGAAATCCTGTAATATGGATCAAGGATCTCTGCTAATCCAAGCAGCAAAGAGGCCTGCATGAGATAGACTGAAACTGCCAAGATTGTTACTAAATACGAAGGCTTTAAAAACCCACATAGCCAAAATTACAAGAAACCCCGACATAGTCAGTTTCACAAAGTGTATGTTCCTGATTCTATAATAATTGTAGTCTGTCCTCATGGATCTGGTCTAACCTCAAAGTAGCTTACCCAGGAAATGGTGTGATAGCAGGCATGCTCACGGCCAGAGGTGCTGTAGTTAGTTCCAGAAGGAACCTCATTTGGAGCAGGGAAAATGCAGAGGAATTCTGACTTGTCTCTGGGCAGGTTTCTGGGTGCTTAGCCCCTTTCTTTCCATTCTCCTCCCACTCACCCTGGGTCTGACCTCTGGGTCAGCCCTCAGTTAAACATCAGGATTTCCTCAGCTTCAAGGCTGACTCATTAAGGGATGAACAAGTTACACAGAGGTAAATGAACAAAGGCTTATAATGCTTGGACACCAATTTCTAGGGGCAACTGATGACAGGTACCCCACCCTTTGGTTGCTTTATACAAATGCAAAAAGTACAGGCAACCACCCCAGGCCACTGCACACAAGGATGGCTTCCCTGGAGGAGCGTAAAGAGTCGTGAAGGGGAGAGGTGACCCGGTGGGGTCTGAGGCTTCTTGGTCTACTCAGGGAGTCTATGCAGACTCCTGGAAATGAGCAGATCCCACCCCACCCCACTGAAAGCCTTTCTAAGTCTTGTGCTCCTCTAGGACTGGAGCATGGCTTTGCTTAAAGTAATTCTAAACTAGGTCTAGCAGTTGGGGGTTGAGCTCAGTGGAAGAGCATGTGCTTAGCATGTGGAAGGCCTAGGTTCTGTCCCCAGCACCACACACATGTATACCTGTGTGTGTGTGTGTGTGTGTGTGTGTGTGTGTGTGTGTGTGTTTGTGAATGTCTAAGACCTGCCAAATATTATTGCTGCCTTGAGATGAAGGCGAAGGAAGAGACAATTCCTGGGAGGGCCTGGGGTCTGGGTAGATCACCCTGAATCTTTTTCCATGTCCTTGGGTCACTTGAATGCAAATGAAATTGGGTTAAATTATTGGTACCAAGGTAACCTTACACATGAAAGAAAAAACAAGAGGAGCCTCAAGGTGGAAGGAGGAGAGGTAATTAAACCAGAGCTTTGCACTGAGCTACTTCTTATTTATTAAATTTTTTTTTCTGGCCCTTTTTATTTTGAGATAGGGTCTTGCTAAGTTGTCTATGCTGGGCACAAACTTGGAATCCTCCACCTCAGCTTCCCACAGAGTGCTGGGATGACAGATTTATGTGAGCATGTCTGCCTAAACTAAGGCTTTTAAAATGAATCCAGCAGAGCATCTGGCTTTTCAGTGCCTGCCTAAGCCCTAGGCTCTGGCTTGGTTAGTGCCTATGTTACTCAACAATTCTCTTCACCTTTTGCAGATTTATTCTGGGGTTGTCTGTGTCACTTGAGTGGAGTTGTATAGGCACAGCCAAAGAGAAGTTTATCATGTGGTAATCTAACGGGGAGCAAGGCATCTCCCTGGAACCAGGTGTTAAGATCTAACCGCCTCCTCTCTTCCTAGATGAAGTTCGAGCAGGAACCTACCGGCAGCTCTTCCATCCAGAGCAACTGATCACAGGAAAGGAGGATGCTGCCAACAACTATGCCCGCGGTCACTACACAGTGGGCAAGGAGAGCATTGATCTGGTGCTGGACCGCATACGCAAGCTGGTAAGTGTCAACAGGGGCAGGGGAATGGTGAGCCAGGCTAGCAAGCAGACTTGGGCTCATGCCTCTCTCACCAGCCCGAGAAGAGTCACGTGACCCCTGGCTATCGAGAAGACCTCTGAAATGTCAGGTAAAAGGGCTGAAGACCAAGACCAGACCAGGCCACAACAAGCCTTTATTAGGGGAATAGATCTGCCGGGCTGTCTCTGAACAAAGGAGAGACAAAAGCAATATGGCTGGGGCAGGGGA
>NW_004624735.1:9198890-9217151 GCF_000247695.1 Heterocephalus glaber | reverse complement strand
CTGTCTCTGAACAAAGGAGAGACAAAAGCAATATGGCTGGGGCAGGGGAGTCTTTTATGGAGACTGGGGTGGGGTTTGTAGGGGCTGAGGCGGGGTTGAGGGAGGTAGTGACTAGGAAATGGAGGAGCCGGTGATGTCACTAGGTGGTAGGAGGTGAGCAAGTATTAGGTTACTCTCTAGGCAGGAACAGGGGCATGCTGGGAAGAAGGGTTTATTCTTGGTGGGAGCAACCATCTTAGCCTGACATCACACAGGGGAGGGGGCAAGGCAAGACAGGAAGAGGGCAGCTGCTATCCATAATAGCTGCTGAGGTGGTGGGAGACCTATCATTAAGGTTTGGGAATTTCTGGTTGTTTTGCTTGTTTGGGGGATAAGGATTAAACTCAGGGCCCTGTGCATGTTAAGCACATGCTCCCCCACTGAGCTACACATCCCCAGCCCTCAGACTCCATTTTATAAGAAGCATTCAAGGAAGATGCCCCTTCCTTTACCTGGACACCATGGACTATCTTATAGATGGAGGCCTAACTATTAATACCTATTGATACTCTATGTAATATCAGGAGATCCCAGGTATAAAGAAGGCTATGGTCTTTGCTTCATGAATAACAAAGCATTTAACTTGGAAAAGGAGAGGAAGAGATTGCTGATACATTTGATCCCTCACAAATGCCATTACAAATGCCAAATGTGTACATTTTTTCATTTAATCCTGTACTAAATAGAGGAATCAAGGGCCAGTGTGGTTCAGTAACTTAAACCGGGTCACACAGCTACAGAGTGGCAAAGTTAGGATTTGAACCAGGTTGGTTTGACTACAAACTCTGAGTTGTAGATGAAGTCACTTTGTCTGCTTAAACTCCCATTTCTTTACCTGTATGAAGAAGAAGTGGGCTTGATCAAGAGTTCTTTTCCTGGGAGCTCAGAGTGCCAAATTTTTTCATATGTTCCCTTTTTCTGTTTAGAAGGGGTCATACGGGTCATTAGTCTCAAAGCTATCTGTGGTGCCCCAAAAGTTCAGAACTGTGGGATTAAATGATGATAAATCATTCCCAGTGGGACAGTGTTGTAATTCTATGGATCTCTTGGTTCTGATAGGAGCCAACGTTGAGTGCTTATTACATATCAGATCTTTTCTCAGAACATTATTTGGTATCATTTAATTATTACAATAATCTTTTAAGATGAGAATGCTTTATTTTCCCCACTTTAAGCAGGTGGGAAAAGAAGTTCAGAGAGGCTCAATAACTTGCTCAAGTTTTTATAACTGGGAAACTCAGGATGGGTTGGTTGGCTTGATTTGGTCATTCTACAATGTACGAAAAAATCACAGTATCCCACTGTACCCCATCAATACTCACTGCTATAATTTGTCATTGTAGAATTTAAAAAAAACAAACAAACCCAACCCTCAGGTTCCCTGAGTCTATTTACATTTCTGAAATCGGTACCCAGAGCCACCTTCCAAGGTTAGACTGAGATGTGCAGGTGAGCAATTCTCACAAAATCATATGACAAGGACAGGGGTACTGGGTAAGGTTGGGACTCCCAAAGGGCAAAGTGACAGACCACTGTGGCTCGGAAGCTCCTGGTTTAACCAAGCTCCCGGCTGAAAGCTTTGCATACCTTGAACTTGTGCAGTTGGCCGCCCCATATTTTAGGTTCCCAAGATTAAAACTATTCCTTTCTTGTTTCCTTATTCCTTCAGGGATGTTTGATTTCACTCACATAAAAATGTTGAGGGATGGGGTAGGGCAGACTGAGTGGGTTGCCTGGTTTTGTCCTGTTGGGGGCTTCTCAGAGACTTGTCTTCATGATTTCTTCCCATTTCCTGCTCTTCCCAGACAGATGCTTGCTCTGGCTTGCAGGGCTTCCTGATCTTCCACAGTTTCGGTGGTGGCACTGGCTCAGGCTTCACGTCTTTGCTGATGGAGCGCCTCTCCCTTGATTATGGCAAGAAGTCCAAGCTGGAGTTTGCTATCTACCCAGCACCCCAGGTCTCCACTGCAGTGGTGGAGCCCTACAACTCCATCCTGACCACCCACACCACCCTGGAGCACTCAGATTGTGCTTTTATGGTGGACAATGAGGCCATCTATGACATCTGCCGCCGAAACCTGGACATCGAGCGCCCCACCTACACCAACCTCAACCGCCTCATCAGCCAGATCGTGTCCTCCATCACGGCCTCCCTCCGCTTTGATGGAGCCCTCAACGTGGACCTCACTGAGTTCCAGACCAACCTGGTGCCCTACCCCCGCATCCACTTCCCACTGGTCACCTATGCACCCATCATATCTGCTGAGAAGGCCTACCACGAGCAGCTCTCGGTGGCTGAGATCACCAGCTCCTGCTTTGAGCCCAACAGCCAGATGGTGAAGTGTGATCCAAGACATGGCAAATACATGGCCTGCTGCATGCTGTACCGGGGGGACGTGGTGCCCAAAGATGTGAATGTTGCTATTGCCGCCATCAAGACCAAGAGGACCATCCAGTTTGTTGACTGGTGTCCCACAGGCTTCAAGGTGAGAGCTGATGAGGAAAGATCGTTGCACAAGCAGAGGGAGTCTGGGTGTAGGTTGCAGGCCTGCAATGCCAGCACTCTGGGAGACTGAGGCAGTCAGACTGTGAGTTCAGCCAGCCTGGGCAACTTGGCAATTGAGTGAGACCCTGTCTCAAAAATACTAAAATAAAAAGGGCTGGAGATGTAGTTCGGTGAGATGGGTCTAGATGCAATCACCAGTACTGGAGAAGGAGAGAGAGAGAGAGAGAGAGAGAACTAAGAATGGAGAGAATGAAATCAGCGTGAGGGATATAAACTACGGGTAATATTAACTTCATTTAGCTGTGGTCAAAACACAAGTCCTGTTGAAGTTTTGTCTGTTTATGCCATTTTAGAAAATGAATGAGTTTGGTACTACTTTAAATTGGTAGACCATCTTCAAATTTTTTAAAAATTGTTTTATTGAGGGACCTGAATCAACGCTTGGGAGGTGGTTGTTTATGATTCAATTCAATTTGCCTAAAGTTAGTTTCAGTGGATGTTTTATACTTCTGGGTGCATTTTAATTTTAAAGTTGACCAAGTTATTGAAGTTGCTAGACAGGTATAATTCCTTCCTCTAACAGAAGATGTATTCTCTTAATTTATTTTGAAAAATTAACTATATTTTAATCAATTTGGGGTTAACAATAAGATAATTTTTGTGGCAATTATATGATAGTAAATCACTTTGGCCATGAGGCCCTGACATTTTCCATTCCCATTAACTGGGATGCAGCTGTTCTCTGAGGAGAAAGGAATGTCACTCCCTTCTCCCTGCTCTATCCCTAACTACTACATACAGCATCTTTCTCTCCTAGACCATACCGATTTTTGCATGACAGCTTTGATAATTCTTACAAAAACAGTCAGGGTCTTCAAAAACATGAAGTTTCTTTTTGCTTTCCCAAATAGAAATTTTAAAAAGCTAGTAGGAGCCAGGCATGGTGGCTCATGCCTGTAATCCCAGCCCCCGGGAGGCTGAGGCAGAAAGATTGCCATGAGTTCGAGGTCAGTCTGGACTGCATAGTGAGTTCAAGGCCAGCCTGAGCTACATAGTGAAACCCTGTCTCAAAAAACAAAACAAAACAGGCCGGGGATTTAGCTCAGTGGTTTCGCCGCTTGCTGCGCAAGCGCAAGGACCCGAGTTCGATCCCCGGTACCAAAAAAACAAAACAAAACAAAAAGCTAGTAGGATAAATGAGAAAAAAGGAACGGTGGGAAAGTTGACAGAAAGGGGATTCTCCCTCATTCTCTCTCCTTTATTGTAAGCTGACCGCCTAAAGTCACATCCAGAATAATGTGGTATTATACTCTCTACTTGCATTTCAGCATGCACACCCCAGGGGAGAGTAGGTTGTTAAACTCCCTACTGTGCCATTCTCCCAGGGGAGATGGTCTACAGTTGACTCAGATTAAGGGACCTTAGTGTTCAGAAAGGAGAAGCTCCGGCTCTGCGCACAAACCTTATGCCGGTCAGGCCACGTCCAGCAAAATATGCGATGCGGCGAGCTTTCTACTCATTGAATTCTCCCTTCTCACTTCTGGCCCTCTGCACATCTCAGTGTCATCTCTGCCACCAAGACACCACTTGCTTCCCAGAGGCGTGATAAGGCTTCCCAAACTCAGGGTCACCGGCCTGGGCGGCACGGCCTGCGGCCACGCCCACCCCCAGCAGGAAACCCTGAGAGGGAAACAGTGAGTTTAAGAAGATGGGCCTGAGGGCGTGCTGCTCTGGGGAGGAGCGGCAGTCTAGGGCGGCGCCCCGGGTCTCAGCCTCCCCTGAATCGTGTGCTCGTCACCTTAGGCTGCTTTCAGTTTCCTACAATTCTTGGGGTTGGCTTTGGTTTGGGATATCTGTGTGGGGAGGAGAGTGATTTCTAGGACAGTAGGTCCATGGTTAGTTTGGGTGGGGGTTAGCAGGTGGGTCCCTGACCTGCTACCAGGATTGGGAAGTTGGCTTGTTAAGGCAAGACCTTTAACTGTCCTTGAATTGAGCTCTTGCTTTTCCAAGAAGCCCTGTTTTCCAGAGAGACACAGGGCCTGGTTAACATTAACACCATCCCCATCCCCAAGGATCTTTTGGATTTTTTAAATTTATTGCTCTGGAATATCCCTGTGACCTTTTAAACAGCCCTTCACCCATGGGAGAGAAATTTCCCTGAATTTATTTGCAATGTAACTAAGAGGAACTTCAGATGACAATCTGGGAAAGAATAAACTTCATAATAACTTCAGTTCTAGAAATTGATTTGTCTCTAAATGACAAGGTATTTCCCTTTTAGAGATAAACACATGCTGGAAGCCTCTCATGTACTAGTTCCATTTTCATAGGTGTTCTTGCTACTTTTCACTAGCATTTCTCCCTGTTACCAGCCCTGTTCTTCTTTTCCTCTTCAGCATTTAGATTCCCCAGCCTTTGTCCTTGAATTTGACTGTACCCAATCCTACCCACTTTCTTTTCTCTTCAGCACCCCCCTGCCCTCCCTGCACACCTTTCCAATCTCCTGATTCCTTCTTTTCACACCCTGTCTTGCTGTCCCACTCCCACATCCATGGCCATGACTTGCTACTACACCTTTGTTACCAAGACACGCTGGACTGGTGTGGTGGTGCACGCCTGTAATCCCAGCACTCGGGAGGCTGAGGCAGGAGGATTGCTGCAAGTTTGAGGCCAGCCTGGGCTACATAGTGAGTTCAAGGTCAGCCTGAATTACAGAAGGAGACCCTGTCTCAAAAACAAACAAACAGACACCAAAAAACAAGACATACTGTCTTGAGCTATCCTTTGGCTAACTTGCATATTCTTCTGTTGCTGTCCCTTTTTCCTTGTTCCCCAGGTGGGCATCAATTACCAGCCACCCACTGTGGTGCCAGGAGGGGATCTGGCCAAAGTCCAGAGGGCTGTCTGCATGCTGAGCAACACCACTGCAATTGCAGAAGCCTGGGCCCGCCTTGACCACAAGTTTGATCTAATGTATGCCAAGCGGGCCTTTGTGCATTGGTATGTTGGAGAAGGGATGGAAGAAGGAGAATTTTCTGAGGCCAGAGAGGACCTGGCTGCCCTGGAGAAGGATTATGAAGAAGTGGGGACTGATTCATTTGAAGAAGAAAATGAGGGGGAGGAATTTTAAATATACATGTTCCCCTTGACTGTGTCTGTTTATTTTCTTTCTTTATTTGTTTAGGTACCGGGGATTGAACTCGGGTCCTTGCGCTTGCGCAGCAGGTGGCAAAACCACTGAGCTAAATCCCTGGCCCATGATGTCTCTTTATGCTGCTCCACTGAAAGCACAATGAACTAGTCAAGTGTAACAAGATTAGATTTTGTGAGACTCTGCCTCAGAAAAAAGGTTGAGGATGCACCTCAGAGCAAAGGCCTAGGGTTCAATCCCCGGGGGCGGGGGGGGGGTGGAGAAAGAGAAAGAGAGAGAATCAAGCCATTTTCCCAACCTCAGCCTGATTCCTGTCTTACGTAGGGGGAGGGTTCCCACAGGTGACTGCAGTACCCACAGGTGACAGGAATGGCCAAAAATGGATGCTAAACTCTATCAGACCCTCCTTTGTCCCTTTGTCACTAAAGAAAATGAAGGTCACTGTCTTTGGGTGAGGGAGAAATCAAGTCACACACGAGAAGGCCTAATCAGGAATTTTAATTCTCATGGCCTGCATGCTGGGGAATGACCAGACACAACCTGGGTGTTGAGAAGATTCCAAGGAGGGAGGGCGCAGAAGCCACAACAGTGAATCTATAGCAAGGCCCAGGTGTGGACTGCACTTCCACACTTTCATTCTCTCATCAGATACTTGAGAACAGTCGTCTCCTCTTCTCCACAGGCTGCACATCCAAGACAACCCCCACTAGATGCCTGAATCCATGGAGAGTACCAAACCCTATAAAACTGTTTTCCTCAGGGGCCGGGGATTTAGCTCAGTGGTTTCACCACCTGCTGCACAAGCACAAGGACCCGAGTTCGATCGCAGGTACCAAAAAACCAACAAAACTGTTTTCCTCTATGCATACATTCCTATGATAAGATTTAACTTTTAAATTAAGCACAGAAGAGATGAACAATAATAACTGTTAATGAAACAGGAAAATTACAACAAAATACTCCCATAAAAGTTATGCTGGGGATGTAGCTCATTGGTAGAACGTGCTTAGCATGTGTAAAGGCCTGGGTTTGTTCCCCAGTGCGCGCGCGCGCGCACACACACACAGAGTTATGTGATTATGATCTCTCTCTCTCAAAATATCTCGTATACTGTACTCACCCTTCCTTGCCTGGGAAACCAAACCTACAAATGGTAAACAATAGACAAGAGGGGCAACTGCACATCCTGTCCGAGGAACTGTCCTAGGAGCTAGAGAGCTAGTGACAAGACAGATTCATTTCCTGCCTTCGTAACTGTAAAGTGAATGAGCTCCTGTCAGATGGGGTCACGTGATGTGAAATAAGCCTGCCAATGGGAGGAAATGTCCAGGGAGCGTCTTTGTGGCTTGAGTGGTCATAGAAGACTTCATGGGGACCCAGATGACGGGAGGAGTCAGAGGATGGGAAAATCAAGTGTGAAAACAAATGTCTGGGAACAAGTTTAGAGTTCTGAACAAAAAGGAGGTCACCGTGTTCTCAGGGGATGCTGGGAGAGGAAGAGGAGAAGAGATGGGACCCGAGAGCCAGCAGGTGCTAGCACACACCCAGCCTTAGAGAGCATGGTAAGGAGTTTAGATTCTTTCTGAGTGAAACACAGGCAATTAGAAAGTTTTAAACAGGGCATTAGTATAGCTTGTCTTTCTATGTGTGCACACCTTATCCAACCAACAGTCTCAGACATCCTGCTCCCTTGGCAGAGGGAGACACAAACTCAGAGCTGTTGTGCAGGTTAAAGGAGGCGTTGGGGACCAGGGCTCCCCAGGTCTGTCCTCGTGTCTCATCTTCCCTCCCCTCCCAGGTTCCCAGTGCTGCCTTGTAAAACAAGGAGTGGAGAGAAATAAATCTTTATCCTTTACAAAGGAGAGGATGAGTACATGGCTCTCTTCTCTGAAGTCCGTGGCTCAGACAGGATTTTAGGAACAGTCAAAAGGCTGCTCTTAGGAAGCTGCTGTTGCCGGGATTTAGCTCAGTGGCTCCGCTGCCTGCCTCAAAAGCACAAGGTCCTGAGTTTGATCCCTGGTACTAAACAAACAAACAACAACAACAAAAAACAAACCCCAAAACGAAGCTGCTGTTGAGCTACCCGGAGGTGCTAAGTGCTGACTTTCCTGAAATGTTTCAGTCCCTCTTCTTTGGAGGCTCCAAGATTATAGGGAGAATCTAATTTCCAGGAGAGGAAGACTAGGCAAGAAGCAATGCCACTCTCTCCCAGAAGACTGTTTCCAGAGAGCCCATGTTCTTGCTCTTCTCTGTGGGAATCATGGTGTTAAAAAAAGCAGGTCCAGATCCACTGTTTATTGGGAGCATTCTTCCCAGAGGTCAACCTTCCACCAGTTTCCCTGGGGGTCTGTCTAGGGGTCTGCGGTAGAAAATGAGGGTCAGCAGCTGTCAGCCCCAACATAGGAAGGGCTGTTTTCTCTCTGGACAGAGGTGAGACACCTGCTCATGGATTCAGGGGCCCCCCGGGTGTGACTTCAACCTTCTTAGGGAGATTGTAACACATCCCCTGGCCAGGGTCTGGGGTGGAGGCATGTTCCTTTCCTCTAGATTTATGGAAATGGAGTTAAACATGGATGTCAAAGACACAAAAGTGATGTCTAAGAGGTATATGTAAAGGTAGAAGAGGTGTAGGACTACTATCTAGAATAAATAAAGAATTTTAAAAAATCAGATCCCCCAAATTTAAAGACCCAATCCAAAGATGGGCACCTGAAATGAAAAGACACTTTTCAGATGCAGAAGTAGAAAGAGCAACTAAATATATGAAAAAATGTTCAACCTCACTGGTCATTCGAGAGATGCAAATTAAAACAACTCTGAGATTCCATCTCAATCCAGAAAGAATGGCTGCTATCATGAAATCAGCCAATAACAAATGCTGGAGGGGCTGTGGGGGAAAAAGAAACCCTTCTCAACTGCTGGTGGAAGTGTAGATTCATTCCTAATACTGGTGATTTGTCTGTTTTCTTTCTTTCTTAGTGGGCTAGCTAGAGGTTTGTCAATTTTGTTGATCTCTTTAAAGAATAAGCTTTTTGCTTTATTAAATTTTCACTATGTATCTGTTCTCAATTTCATTGATCTATGCTCATATATTTAATAATTCCTTTGGTCTACTTGCTCTTATTTTTCTAGTTTCTTATGGTGAGAGCTTAAATGATTCAAATTTTGTTTCTAATATAAACACCTCATGCTATGAATTTATTTCTCAGCATTGTTTTAGATCTGTCTCAAACTTTGTGAGGGTGGATCGGTGACCTAATAAGGTCATCTTGGCCAATGTTCCATGGGTGCTTGAAAAGAAGTGTTGGTGTTGGCTAAAGTGTTCTGCAAATATGGATTAGTTGGAGTTGTTGAATTATTCTATTGTCCTTGCAGATTTTAGGTTCAGCTAGTCTATCAATTGTTGATACTCTCCAAGTATATCTCTCCTATTCTAGGGGTTTTTGCTTCATATATTTGGATTTTGGATTCTGCTTTTGTTGTTGTTGTTGTGACAGGGTCTCACTGTATAGTTCAGGCTGGTCTCGAACTCACTATGTAGCCCAGGCTGGCCTCATACTCAGTGTGATCCTCCTGCTTCAGCCTCCCTAGTGATAGGATTACAGGAATGTGCTAACAGGCCCGGTGGAATCTATTATAAACATTTATGGTATCAGAGCATTTACGATACCATTTAAGATTTCTATGTCTCTGTGGTGGATTGGCCCCTGTACTGTTGTATAATGTCCCTTTTATTCCTTGCAATTTTCTTTGCTGTGAAATCTGCTCTAATCTATTATAGACAATGCTCTTTGTTGTTTGTGTTTTTTTTGGTACCGGGGATTGAAGTCAGGTCCTTGCACTTCCGAGGCAGGTGGTGGAACCACTGAGCTAAATCCCCAGCCCAGTGCTCCTTGTTTTTGCTTGATGTTTTACAATACATTTTTCTCCAGTTTTACTGTTAAGCCACTTATATCATTATATTTTAAGTGAATTTCTTTTCATTTTGTTTTTGTGGAACTGGATTCCAAATCCAAAGCTTTGTGCACGCCTGGCAAGGACTGTACCAAGTGAGTACTAAGTGAGTATCATGTAGGCAGCATTTATTCTTGGAGAGTTGGTACATATACATAACACGTCTTAATTCTTTTCCTTTTTTTTTTTTTGGTACTGGGGATTGAACTCAGGTCCTTGCGCTTGCACAGCAGGCGGCGAAACCACTGAGCTAAATCCCCGGCCCATATCTTAATTCTTTTCATTCCCCCTATTTCCTATTGGTTTTTTAAATATTTCATATTACATTCTTGAAGAATGCCAAGAGAGGAGATGACAAATGATCAACCACACGAGGTAATCAAATGTTAGTTAACTAGATGTGGCATTTCACAATGTAGGTGTATTTCAGAACGATATGTTTTGTTTTGTTTTTCTGGTACTGGGGATGGAATTTGGGTCCTAGCGCTTGTACAGTCAGAACAATATGTTGCATGTAGTAGAACAATATTATCCGTAAAAATCTGAAAATTGACTGTTTTTCCTCATTGCTGCTCTTGCGTTGAAGTTTCTCATCTTCCGTTATTGGCTTCGTGTTGAATGAATATGACTTAAGCAATTCCTGCTCGATGCCTGCTCCTCTACTCCTCATCTCTGGCTCCAAGCCTTCCAGCTTCCCCAGCCGCACGCTCACTGTCTTCCTTGTCCAAGTGGCCCTTGTCTCTGCGACAGCAGTCTTCTTCCCCTTTCCTGTTCTCTTGTCCACAACAGAGATGTCACGGGTGCGGCTGGCATCAGCATCAAAGGTGGCCTCCATGTGAGGAGCCCTGAAGTGCAGGGAGGGTGCCAGTGAGCTCACACCTGCCTGGAAGCTTGTGATCCCTGCTCAAGGCACCTTCACAGAACGAGGTGAGCACACCAAGCTCACTGTCAGAGAGTTACTGAAGGTCCGTGTCTGCTCGAAGAAGACAGGAAGGAAAGAGGAGAGACTTTATTGAGTAAAATGGACCAACATCGATTCATTGTGACAGATGTACCTTACTATAAAATACGATGTTCATAGGAAAACCTGAGTATGGGGGATATGAGCACTCTGTTTTATCTTCACAATAATTTTGTAAATCTGAATTTATTCTAGATTTTTTTTTTGTTTTTTGAGACAGGGTCTTGCTATGTAGTTCAGGCTGAATTTGAACTCACTGTGTAGCCCAGAAAGGCCTCGAACTCATGGCAATCCTCCTGCCTCAGCCTCCCAAGTACCAAGATTACAGGTGTGCACCACCACACCTGGCTAAATCTGAATCTATTCCAAAACTGAAATTTAGTAAAGCTCACTGAGGACAGAATCAGTTTTCAGGATGGCTTTGTCCTTCCGCTAGCTGAGTCTGCCTTCCACTCAGCAGCCTCGTCTAAGGGGTCTGCAGTTGCCATTGATCTCAGCACCTCCTATTCTCATATGAGTACCTATCTACCTGGAAAAGGAGCAGTAATTACCAGTGGTTATGGGTACCTGACTGTGCCACGTCATGTCCCCTTTGCTGGTCATGCATGACTGGTTGGTGACGTTTCCAGGAGTCAAGCTGCCATGAACTCCACCAGCAGTGTTCAATTCAGTTAACAACTAAATTGGACACAGACTGGCGGCTGCTCTTCTCTCATGGTGGGAACCGTAGTATTGTGCTCAGTGGACACACACATCTCAAAGTGACAGGGAAAGAAGTCACAGCAGTGATCCTTCCTTTAGTAAGTGCTCTAAGACAGGAGGTCAGGGGCCTGCATCAGGTGCTGGCTGCACAAACCATATAAGCTTTTATAGCCCTGAGCTTTTCCAGGTGGTACTCAGAAAGGGCCTGGGTTGTCCCCCCAGATGCTGGAGGCCATGCTAAAAGCTGGTCAAGTCTGTTAGGTCAGGGGTTTGAGGTATTTTTTTTTTGTACCGGGGATTGAACTCAGGTCCTTGAGCTTGCATAGCAGGCGGCCAAACCACTGAGCTAAATCCCCGGCAGGTCAGGGGTTTGAATAGAATATTTCTCCTGGAGGCTTTTTTTTTTTTTGCAGTCTTCATGGGTTAAAAAATATTTACTCAGTCTCACAGTACATTATCTCCCTTCAGATTACTAATTACAAGGTTAAAACTGTACTTTTATAGTGGAGAAGTCTGGCAAGCACCACTGTTATCAGGGTTTGCAAGGTGATAGATTTAATACAGGACACATAATGTACAGGATTATTTTATAAAATTCACCCAAAAAGTCAAATGGAGAGGACTACAAGAGATCTGTCCACACACTAGAGACCTGAATAATCCAGCCGAGGGCCTGGATCCTACAGCAATGTCCTGCACAAGTCCAGCCAAAGGCCTAGAGCCCAAGGCAGTGTCTCATGCAAGTTCATACCAAGGATCTGCACCAGGAAGGGCCAAAGGCTAGTGCTAGTGGAAATGTAAAAGCATCCCATCATTCTGGAGAAGAATCTGGAACTTTTAAAAAGAATTAAAGATGCACCTACATACCACACAGAAATTATATTCCATAAAAATAAAAGCATGTCTGCACAGAGAAACTACTCCATTTCAAAGAGCAGCTTTATTTGTAATGAACAAAAAATGGAAATAGGTCATATATTCTTTAACAGCTGAATGGTTAAACTGTGGTATATTCATCTTATGGAATATTACTCAGCAATAAAAAGGAATACACTATTGATATACAGTGGTACCTTGGTTCACAAACTTAATTCTTTCCACAATTCTGGTTGCAAACCAAATTGGTCGTGAATCAAATCAGATTCAACAATTAGGTTTCATGTTGACCTAATGGGGAAATTTGATTCAGTTTACAACCAGTTTGGTTTTTGACCAGAATTGTGGAAAGAATTAAATTTGTGGGCTGAGGTACTACTGCATTTAACTATCTTGGTATATCTTCATAGAATTATGCTGCATGGAAACAAAAATGCTAAACCCAAAGATTAATACCTGGGGGTCTATTTATATAATACTTTTTGAAATGACAAAATTACAGAAATGGAGATCAGATGAGTGGTCATCAAGGGTTAAGGAAGAGGTGGAGGCAGAAAGGAAACAGGTATGGCTCTAAAAGGTGCTGAGAGGGAGTATTGTATTGAAGGAAATGTATTTTGGCTGTGTCAACATCAATATCCTGGTTGCAATATGTACTGTATGTTATCTTACTGTTGGGAAAACAAGGCCAAGAGTCCACAGAATCTCTGTACTATTTCTCACAACTACATCTAACTCTACAACGATCTTAGAATATAATAAAACCCTATGTGAATAGATTATGCAGCGGATCCTGCATGGAGAAAAAAAGTTGCTGTAAAGGACAGTGTTGAGACAAGTGGCAAGATTCAAAAACTGACTTTATATTTTAGCACACTGTACTGTATCAACATCACATTGCCTAGATTTGGTTGAGAACTACCCTGGAGTTATATAAGAACATATATTTGATCCTAGGAGATACATACTGACTAACTTAGGGCAGAAGGATCTTGATCTCTCCAATTTATTCTCAAGTAAGCCAGCAAAAAGAAAAAAAAAAGAGACATGTAGATGTGTGCGTGTGTGTATGTGAGACATATTTGTGTATGAGATGTGTGTGTGTGCCAAAATGTTAAAAATGAGTGCAAAGTATAGAGTCGTTAACAATTTTCCTGTGTATAAAGTTTATTTTCCAAAGTACAGTATTTAATAATAATTTTTAAAATCCCCCCATTCATTCAGACAGGAAACTGCCAGAGAAAAGAGAATGATGGGGGAAGGTGAGAGATAGCATAGCGCAGTCTGTTTTGATGTCCCCTGAGCGTATGCCAGGAAAGTGAAACTTAAGGTTCCCTTTGGCTGCTTTGACTTAACACCTCCCTCCCCCTCTTAGGGTAATGTATTTACCTGAATGAATACTGTGAAGGGGATTTGATTTGTACCCTTTAAAAACAAACTTATGATTTATTCTTGGAACCACGCACAGTATAGTAAAATTTAAAGTACGCACACACACACACAAATCTAGACAAAACACAGGGAAGAAAATAGAACTGTGGAGAGGGAATGAGCAAGTCACATGGAGCCACACATGTCAGCAGAGAAATGAGTTTTGTAAGGAAGCACTACAACTATCAATCATTGATTATTTCTTTTTCTTTTTTTTTTTGGTACCGGGGATCAAACTCGGGACCTTGCACTTGCAAGGCAGGCGCCGGAACCACTGAGCTAAATCCCTGGCCCTCTTTTTTTTTTTTTTAACCATGCTGTACTCCTACCATATACAGCAAGCCCTGCCCTTTTCATTAGAATTGCTATAAATTATTCCTTGCCTCAGGGAAATAGCTTTTCTGTAAAGTAGCTTTCCACCTCCTTCCAGGGAGAACTAGACTATTTCATAAAGTCAGGCAGCATCTTCCTCTGTGACCAAGTTTTTAGGCAGAATTTTCAAGCGAAGTGGTTAGACGTGGCCTCTTATCTCATACTTCAGATTTTTAAAAAGGAGTAAGAAATTCAGCTGATGAGAATTTCAGTGACACTAAAAATATCAAAATAGGCAAAAACATGGTACAAGTTACAGAAAATACTTCTCAGGGCCCCAATTTCCCTTTGAAGCAAGCATTATGCACTCTCAATGTAAACTCTTGGCTAGTATTGAGAAATCTTTTAACCAATGTTTTTAAAAAGCACATTCTTGTAAATACTCTTCAGAAAAAAATACCCGACTATAAATGTAGCTCAAGAACTTTTTTCTTGAATCATTTGAGGCTAAGTTTTCCATGAGATGTCTCATTTCCCCCATTACCTTAGGGTGAAATTACTCACCACCTAATGGTCGCCACAGATGTCTCCATATTGTCTTTCACAGCGAAGGATCCAGTTGGGGACCTCGTGTTGCTTATAGTGATCCCTGTGGCCCCTGCCGGTGGGGAACAGTTCTTCAAACTTTTCTTTGATTTTCATGATCCTGACATTTTGGAAGGTTACAGGGGGCCTGTTTTGTAGAATGTCTGTCAGTCCAGGTCACCCCAATGCCTCCTCATAAATAGGTGCAGGCCAGCATCTATGGCAGAGATTTCACAAAGAGGCTTGTGTCCTTTTCCTTACATCCCAGCAGATGGCATACGACTGCAACTGTCCCATTACAGACTACAATTCCCACTGCTACCCACAGCTACTGGACAGGTATTTCTTTCCCCCTCTGTCACTGGTATTTACATTAATTACAGTATTTGTAGATATAATGTAATGTTACATATATCCTATTACTTATAAGTAATACTATATATTTTGTGGGAAAGTATTTTGAAACTATATAAATACCCTATTCCTCATCAGACTTTTAGTTTATTCACCTTTTTACTTAACGGGTTGCAACGTTATTACCCCCATTTCCTTTTGATGCTCAGAGTGTTTCCGAGTGGGCCAAAGGGAGCTCCTTCACACTGTTTGGCGCCCTCTGGACGCGTCCCCATCACTGCTGGGACAGCTCCTTGTGTTCAGGCGGGTGCAGACATCCCAGGCTCACCTCGTGCTTCCTTTGCTCTCACCTGGAAACAGCTGCTTCTCTCAGCAACTCTGGTCCCTTTCATTAGAGAACAGCAGAGGGAAGCTAGGGTCCGGGGCTGGACGTGCCTGTGGGCATCACTGGTCACAGACCCTCCCGGTGGCGGACCGAGTTAGGGGATGCATGCAGGCACACACACCTGCCCCTCTGTAGTTCCCTCGTTAGCATCTGTGTACACACATGAAGGTCAGCGATCCACACTGACGTCTCTCGTTCTAGTTCCATCCCTCAGGGCTCATTCACTCATTGTCTACCTGTAACTCCTTTCCCTGACAGTTTTAAACCTGGGGCCAGTTACCCTTAATAGATTTATCATTTTATCAGCCCCCTGCGTATAACCCATCTCCCATCTCTACCAGCATCCCTCCCTACATGGACACACTCCACTCCAGTGTCTGTGCTCCAGCATCCTTCACAATGTACCCACCACTCGGCACACCCTCAATCACCCGGGTTCTACTGGGTTCCACCCAGGTCCATCTGCCCGCTTCACGCAGATTTGGACACCAGTGCCGGGCGGTTCCTCTGTTGTGACGCCTTCCTCACCCTGCTTGGGGTCTAGCACCCTGCCCTGAGCCACCTGAGGGGTTTGGCACTGAATTGTGCAGGAGGCCAAGGGAAGGAAGGGGAAGGGGAAGAGGAAGAACCCCATGATAATGGAAATGGACCATGTAGCTCAGCCCCTGTTCCCAAGATTCATCTATGTAATGCCAGTTACTTCATTCCAGTGAACTACCAAGATTCAAAGAGAATTAATTGAGTTGACCTTTAATAATCACTGGGAATGAAAGAATTAAAAGCATCCTACCACAGCGATATATGCACACCATGTTTATAGCGGCACAGTTTGTAATAGCTAAAGCTTGGAAACAGCCCAAATGTCCATCAACTGATGAACAGATAAAGAAGATGTGGGATTTTTTTATACAATGGAGTACTACTCTGCCATAAAGAAGGATGCGCTTCACACACTTATAGTTAAATGGATGGACCTTGGGACCATACTCTTAAGTGAAATAAATTGGACACACATTGTTTCTCTGGTGTGAAAACCTGAAAGTGTAAATAAAGACCAAAATGTGTAACAGATATTGGCAAATGGGAAGAAAATGTTCATATGAGAAGAGGAACAAGGGAGGGGAGAGGGGGAAAGGAAAGAAGGGACAAAAAAAGAGAATAGAAAACAATGGAAACAAAGCTTTTGTAAATAAGAAGGGGAAGAAGAGTTGAAGGGAGGGTAGGGGAATGAGAAATAAAGAATCAAGATATATCATGTACAGGTACAAATTCCCTATGATGAATGGGATTAATAGGTAAATCTAAAATGCACCAATAAAATTTTAAAAAGGAAAAAAGTCACTGGGAGTAGCTACCAGTTGTTCGCTAGAACTCTACAGGCTTGAAATGGTTAGCAAACGATCAAATCTGGCAACAGCCTCTCTTCATTCCTTTCACCGCAGAGTTTTTGAGTTTCCTTTTAATGGACAAGGCTTAGCAAATATGAAGCTGGTGAAAGAACTGATTGGTCAGCAACAGAACTGAGGGGCTGCTCTGTGTTCACTGCTGTGTACCATGTGAGCATCGTGCTGTACACACACAACCAGAGTTCCAGAGGCAAACGCTGTGCGTGCTCCACTGCCCTCTATTTCCACAGACGGAAAGAGGACTCTTAGTTTACGGGCGTCTGCTCACACTTTCAACACGCACACTGTTCGCACATTTGACGGACACATATGTATATCTCCGGGTTGTGAGATTATGAACAGAATACATACCTTTAACTGCAGACCTTACCGGCACTCAGAAAAGTCCTGGCCACTTTGGGAGGGGGGCATTCACTCTCACATTTGTCCAGCGCTGAGTGGACGCTTGTCAGAAACACCGTAACGCGCACCTGTGAGGAGATCGCATTCTGATTCCCTGCACAAATTTACAGCAGCTGGAGTCTGAGGACCCTGCAAAGCCCTTCTGTCCGCCTCCGTGAGTCTGCATACATGGAATACATCTGCATTGACACAGCAAGTTTCAGGGGTGCATGCGTAGGTCCGTTAACTTTATCTGTATCTTCATGCCCACCTAGGGGACTCCTAATTACAACGATCTATTATTTTACATGAAGGGATGATACTGAAGTCAGGCTTGATAGCAAGGGGGTTAAAACGGAACTTTCTGGAATCAGATCCCCTTTAGAATTTTGGCTTCACCCCTCACAGTCTGGTCACTTTGGGCCGGTCATTTAACCTGTTTGAAATTTAATATTCTCTCCTATAAAATTGGAATTAAAAATAGAGCCTTCAGAGGCTTAGAGCTTAATGGAGAAGCCTGGCGAATGGCAGGGACCCAGTAAGCTTGAGATCTGAAAGGCAGATCCTCAGGACAAACCTGCGAGAATCGAGAATCGCGCTGGATTCACTTTTCTTTTCCTTGCGCTCTAGCACCGCCCACGTGGCTGGGCAGAGCAGGGGGACTTCGGAATAACCGCATACTCGACCCTGTTTCGTCGGACCTACAGCACGATTAAGAAATTATAGAATAATAATAAAAAAAGAAATTATAGAATAGCACGGGGCCGGGGATTTAGCTCAGTGGTTCCGCCGCCTGCCTCGCGAGCGCAAGGTCCTGAGTTCGATCCCCGGTACCAAAAAAAACAAAAAAAAGAAAATAAGAAATGATAGAATAGCACTAAGAAGGAGGGAAGGAAGGAGGAGGGAAGGAAAGGACAGAAAAGCTCTACGTATGTAACTGAAATGCCAAATGATTTTAATCTCCCAACTGCGGAAATCTTAAAATGTCAAACAGAAAGGAGCTGGTTTTCCTGGACTCATAGACCAGGGCATAGATGGAGAACACAGTCCGGGTTTTTAAACGCTCAACTGCACAGAGCAGACGCACCGGCGGCTCGCCCGCGCCTCGGGTCCCTGTGCACGCGCACGAGCCAGCGCGCTGAGTTTCACTTTCCTTTGGGTGGGAAACGAAAGCTCGCGGCGCTGCGGGCGGGGTGGGGCGGGGAGGGGCGGGGGGTG
>NW_004624735.1:9032913-9174358 GCF_000247695.1 Heterocephalus glaber | reverse complement strand
CTGCAGCTAAATGAAAAACTTTTTTAAGGTTTTAAAATAATCTCTGCATAAAATTATTCCAAACTCCTAATTTCAGCATCTTAATTTTCAGTAAAATTTATGCTTTTATACCTCAAAATATAAAGCATATGAGATTTCAACTCCAAGTTATATGTAGAATAATTGCAGCTGGCTATTCGGATATTAGCTGTCCAAATGACCTCCCTTTTTGTTATGTTGTGTAGCTACGATAATAATCAAAGTGGGTACTTGTTCTTGCATGAGTGGGGAACACCAGAAATGCTTTGGTGTGGCATTTGGCTGTTTGTCCTTTTAAAGGCTAAGGCCAAAGCTGATACCAAGGAGCAGATCTTGACTGAATAACAATGTTGAAGCCACATATTTAAGTCTTCAAGAAATGTGTAGGGTGAAGGGAGGGGAAGGGGAAAGGAAAGGAGGGAAAAGAAAAACTATGAGAAAAGGAAAAAAAAATGGAAACGATGTCTGTGTAAATAGGGAAGGGCGGAGGGGGTGAAGGATGAACAGGTAATGGGGAAAAAAATAAGAACCGGGATACAATCATGTACAGGTCCAAACACCCAATGATAAATGTAAACGAATTGTACACCTAAAATGTACCAATAAAAGAATTTAGAAAGAAAAATAAAAAAAAATGGGCTCAAATTTGAAAAAAAAAAATGTGTAGAATGAGTTTGGATACAATTCCACTTCAGCACACACCCTGGCCACATATGGGAACAATTGAGATACTCATATGACTATGGTTTCACATTCTATCTTATTACTTGTTGTTTAATGTATGCTAAGTTTAGTACTTGGTACATTACTGTGCAATTTTTCCTAAGTTCATTATTTTTTTTTTTTGGTACCGGGCATCGAACTTGGGACCTTGCGCTTGTGAGGCAGGGGCCAGAATCACTGAACTAAATCCCTGGCCCTTCTCTTGGGATTTTAGAGTTGAGGTTAAGTGGTTGTTTAACTTTTAACATGATCCCAACTTGTTTCCCCAAGAAATTAGACCATATTATACCCATAGCCTAGTAGAACATAAAAATCCTATCTATCCACATTCCTCCAACACTTGATTCAATCAGAATTCTTTTATATACACAGTATTATTTTAATTGACATATAAAATTGTGCATTTTTATAGAGTACTATAGGACGTATCAATACATGTATATAAAGTGTAATGATCAGATTCTACCAGAATTCCTAGTTGTTCTCAGTTGAAAAGTGTAAAATGATATCTCATTATGGTCTTGATTTGAGTTTCCATGACTATTTGTTAACCAGTTTATTTTTTATAAAATTAAAATTCTGGCTGGGTGTGGTGGGACATGCCCACCCGTCATCTCAGCACTCGGGAGGCTGAGGCAGGAGGATTGTCATGAGTTCAAGGCCAATCTGGCCTCCATAGTGAGTTCAAGGTCAGCCTGAACTACCGAGCAAGACCCTGTGTCAACAACAACAACAACAAAAAATTAAAATTCTGGAACATTTATACTCTCATCCATTTTGAGTTTGGCTTTACTTATGCAAATCTGCTTACAGTGCTTTGCGTGCACTTCCCATATCCTCTTTCTCCAAACACAGATCTTTCAAGCATCAGCTACTGTGCCTCAGGACACCCCTTATTTCAATCCAGGCCCTTTCCTCTTTAATAAACTGTTTCACTCTCAGCCTCGCCCATGAGAGACCTCTCCTGAGATTCCAAAGTATGTTTGGGGTGGGCCTGGAATTTAGCTCAGTGGCACCATGCCTGACTCACAAGCGCAAGGTCGTGAGTTTGACCCCCAGTACCGACGAACAACCAAAATACGTTTGGAAGGATTTACAGGTGGCGAAGGTCTGTGTCATCAGGAGGAAATAAAGAACCAGGGGATTGGAGAACTGAGTTAACATGTCCTCCTTTGTAGCTAAGATTTTTTTCTGTTCATGGACCTTGAGTTTGTGTTGGAGGGCTCGGCTGGGTGCTGTGAGTCATCACTAATCCTCTCAGCCAGGGGAACGGGTGCTGTGTGAGCGGGGGACCACCAAGTCCACAGTAGAGATGGACGTTCCGCACAGTAGAACTCAGGCAGCCAGTTACTGGAACAGCTGTGTACCAAGTGCACGGCAAGATGGAGCACCAGGGCCCTCCTGAAAATGGAGGAGAGGCTTCCAGAGGCAGGGATGCGCTGTGGGGCCCGGGATGTCTGTAGGTATATCCGGAAGTCAGGGGTGTGGGTAGCCAGGAGTTTGCTTATGAGCAGCCTTTAAGCAGTGGGACCAGTCGCCCTCAGTGGTCCAGGGTGGGAGCAAGGAGCAGACAGACACTCAGTTTTCTGGTCTGGACTCCTTGGTGAGTCCCATGCTATTTACCACTCAGAGGCCTTGGCTTTTTGGACTCAGAGCGGCCGGTATGAATACACTCTCCCCGTCCCTGGCCTCATCTACCTGCTGTGTGTTTTCACAGGGGTTCCACTGCACCTGGGCCTTCGAGCTCCTCCTGGAAGTGAAGTCCTGGCATCCTGAACACACCCAGCAGCCTTGAGCAGGGAATTTTGGAGCAATTGCTGATAGGCATGGCGCTTGGGTTCCTGGGGGAAACGTGCCAGTCAACCCTGGCTGAGTCTCAGCAGTGTTCAGGAGAATCCTTGGAGAAGAAGGAAGAGAACAGAGACATGAAGAGGAAGAGAGAGCAGCCAAGAGGTCTCAGTGCCTGGGACCACCCTCACGGTCATTAGAACCTCTCGTTTTTCTCCTTCTGATCTTACAGAAATGCTTTACTCACTCACTGTTCTGTGAAGAAGCACAGCTTTATGGCTAATAGCTCCTGATTGCTTATGCCTGCATTTCTGCATCGGTGAAATGGGGATAATAATAATAATAGGGCTGTTGGGAAGATAAATGAGATGATCTGTGGGAGCTGCTTAAACCAACGCTTGGCATATAGTACCATTCAGAATTAGTTTGCATCTTTCCTGTGACCTTTGTACAAGTCTTTCTGGAAGCAGGGGGCTCCTGCTGATTTGGGGACGGACATCTGCCTGCAACCACCTGTTACCCTTTGCTTTTACATTTTTACTGCCCTATCTCATGCACCAACGTCCTTTTCCCAGGAACTCTGAGGATAGCAGTGGCTCAGCTTTGTGGCATCAGCTGAGGCCATGGTTAGGATAGTGGGTCAGAGAAATGTTGTCTTTCAGTTTTCTCATATCTTTGAAGTTCTTTCTGGCTTTCAGCCTCTTGTGAATTGAGATTAAGTGCATCTGCTCCAAAGCTGTCTTCTGGTTTCCTCCACTCCAGTGGCCTCTCTGCTGGAGTCTGGCATAGACCAGTCAAGCACAGCTCTGAGTCCCATGGACACCCACTCCAAATCCACTGCAAAGAGGTTTGAGTGGAAGGAACCCGGGATTCCCCCAGCTATGCTTCCTCAAATGTTTCTTTTCCTCTGCTCTTCCAACAACAGCTTGTACTGTGCATTTGTCAGTGAATCATTTGTCACCTTTTGTGACACCTCTTTTTCCTAATGGACTATTAAGCTTGTCCTGTTGTTTACCTTTGCAAGACTTTTTGCTTGATATTTCTCCTCAATTTGTTTGCAAGCTCCCTTCACAGCATTTCATGTCCCAAATAGATTCTGGAAAAACATCTGATTTTTGTTGAGCTCTTTAGGTAGGCCTTTTTTCCTCAGTACTTTTTCTCTCCCTTTATAGGCCTGGTTGGTTTACACAACATTGGACAGACCTGTTGCCTTAATTCCTTGATTCAGGTGTTCATAATGAACACAGACTTCACGAAGATATTGAAGAGGTAAGCCTGTTATTCAGACTGATAAACATGCATACTATTTTAGGTTTTTAAATATTCACTTTTTCACTGTGATTTTAGAAGTCTTCTTTCACAAGGTGCCAGAGAAAAAGGTCCTTTCCTACATATTCTGGACTACACATTAGATTCACACAAGTTGTTTGGTTTCAGTTGGTCTGGGTTGGCAACCAGGCTCTGATACTTTTAAAAAGTCTACCTGAGTGACTTTAAAGTACGGGCAAGATTGATGGCCACTGGTTTGGTTAAAAGGGAGTTGGGATTAGTTTAATGTCAGGAAAAAAGGCAATAGGATTGAAAGCGCGTGTGTGAACGTGTGTGTTTACCTCCCATTCTCCCCATCATTGGCAAGGGCAATCGAGAGTTGCCTGCAATTAAATGAATCTTTGCTAAAACACTCATCATCCTCATATTACCCTTCGTAACTCACTATTCGCTGTTCCAGTTCAAAGTGCTTCCAGCAAGACCTTCAGTGACCTGCCCCACAGACCCAGAGCCTGGTGCATCTGCCCTTGGTTGTGGTGTGACTGTGTGTGTGTGTAGGAGTTGTGTTGCTCCCTCTCTCAAGGGAGAACTTTGCATAGCTGATCACTAACTTGGTGGTTTTCAGCTGTGGTTCCCCATTTAAGTCCCTAGGCCCCATCCCTCTGAGTTCAGAGTTCTTTCCTGAGTGGCTGGGACATGGAGATTTTTAAGGTTTTCCAGGTGATTCCAGTGTGTGCCTCTGGTAATGATGTTCCTGCTGTTCTTCCTTGGCAGGATGACAGTGCCAAAGGTCTCAGAAGAGCAAAAGAGAAGTGTCCCCTTCCAGCTGCTGTTGCTGCTGGAGAAGATGCGGGACAGCCGGCAGAAGGCGGTGTGCCCCACGGAGCTGGCCTACTGCCTCCAGAAGAACAATGTGCCACGTGAGGCTCGGGGCTGGGGCTCTGGCTGCTGCCTGTGACCTCCAGTGGTGGGAGCCCAAGAGAGAGGGGAGAGCATGGCTCGTGGGCAGAGGTGGACGCTGGACCGCCTGAGGTGGAGGGTGGTGTAGATCTGAAATATTTTTGATGTTTTTTTTTTTTACTTTTAAAAGAAAAAAGCCTGGGCCGGGGATTTAGCTTGGTGGTTTCTCCGCCTGCTTCGCAAGTGCAAGGACCCGAGTTCGATCCTTGGTACCAAAAATAAAAAAAATTAATAAATAAAAGAAAAAAGCCTATTTTAGTGGATATTTTTGTGAATGTTATTGGTTTACTATTTTTTGAAGTATTTTTTTTTAACTGAGAACAACTGTATTTAAAGGGTACAGTGTGACCATGTGATACATCTACACAGTGCATAATGATCAAATCAGACTAATCAGTGTTTTCCTTTCTTTAAATATTTTCTTTGTGTTAGGAAACTTTGAGCTCATTTATATGTATTATATGCACTACGTAGTGAATGGTTATGACCTATAATCTCCTTACTGTGCTACAGAACATTAGACCTTTTTCTTCCTACCTGATTTAATTTTGGTGCCTGTAATCCAGCCTCCCTCCACACCCCTTTACTCCATTCCTATCCTCTAGTGACCACTATTCTGCTCTCTACTAATATGAAGTCACCTATTTAGCTTCTTCGTATAATTGGTAACATGGTATTTGTCTCCCTGTGCATGATTTGTTTCACTTAATGTTCTCCAGTTCCATCCATGTTGCTGCATACGATAATATTTCATCTTTTTAATTGCTGGATAATATTCTGATATATATATATATATATGTATATCACATTTTAAAAGTTCATTCATCCTTATATGGACACTTAGATTGTTTACTTTTTCTTTTTCTTTTTTTTTTTTTTTTGGTACTGGGGATCAGACTCAGGACCTTGTGCTTAAGAGGCAGGTGGCATTGTTTACATTTTTTGGCTGTTGTAAAGAGTGTTGTAGTAAACATGGGAGTGTAGATATCTCTTCACCCTACTGTGTCTGTTTTTAATGCCAGTACATTCTGTTTTGGTTACTGTTATTTTGTAATACTTTTTGTATGATCTCTCTTTGCTGAATCTCTCATTCATATCATGAGTAGTCTTCCTATTTTTACTGAATTATCTGAGTGTATTTTCTCATGTCTCATTAAATCCCCTTGATATTCTTTTGAATTCTTTTTAGGCAGTTTGCCAATTTCCCTTTCTTTGGAGTCATGGCTAGAGAGTTACTGTATTCCTTTGGAAACCTTTTATTACCTTATTTTTTTTCACGCTCCTCATATCCCTATGGTACTTGTGTGTCTAGTGGGTCACTTGTCTCTACCAAAAGATACATATTCTTGTCTTGTTCCAGATCTTAAAGGACAAACTCCATTTTTCCTTGTAGAGTATGATATTAGCTATGGGCTTGTCATACATGGGGCTTTATTTATTGCCAACATTTTTATTGCTTTGTGGAGCAGTTTATGAAGACTGTCACTTCCCTTGTTTCAGTTGTGTTCTCACCTTCCTTTAGCTTTCTATAGCAATTTGTGTCCCTTAGGGAATTTTTCTTATCTTTCTTTGAATCATGGTTATTTGAATGCTGTTCTCCACTAGAATACTGTATAGGTTTCTTGGAGACGAAAACTTTCTTTGGCATGTGGAATGCCTTGCACACAGCAGGTATTTAGTGCACAGTGGAATAGGTAAGTGTCCTTGTATTTTTTAGGTGAATAGGGCTCTCAGTTCTGGGAGGCCTAGGTGAGGGGAAGATGTCTCTATATGGATACGATCCAACTTCCTCTCCATCCACATCAGCTCTGTGGCAGGAATCCTGTACCAGAGAGCCTCAACTGAATCCTACTATTAGACCGTGTGTCTTTGAGTTTCAGGTTCATTGTGTTGGAAAAAAGATTGATTAATCTACTCAACTGATAGATAATGGTTATCTGTTGAGTGCCAAGCATCATGGTGTTGCTGGGGAAAAGGAAACAAGATGGACAGAGCCTTTGCCTCTATGGAGCTATAGTTTAGAGGCAATAAGGCCCAAACCAAAATTGAAACAAAATAAACAAAATTTTTAGGTCCAAGTTGTGGTATTATTAAGGAAAGAAAATGGTGTTGAGATGGCAGATTTAGCACATTTTCAGTGACCACCTTTTCTTGCAGTGTCTTTGCATTTTGTCACCTATCCTTCTGGAAAAAGTCTTTGGTGTGGTTTTCATTTCCTTTAACTTCTTAATCCTTTTCATAACAACACTGTTAAATTCACAATAGTTTCAGCCTTATATTTACCTATGTGACAGGTGTGGAATTCACAGCCAAGTTCTGGCTCCCTCTAAGCCTGCATCGTATGATACTAAGTTGGTCCCTCTCTCCTTGTCTTCTTGGCAGTGAATAAAAAATACATCAAGGTTCAGAGAAATGAATTGCTTAGTCAGAGTGATGGCCTAGTATAAATGTAGGAGAGCATTCCTGGTACTGTCAGGCTGGGCCCCCTTGTAGGGGCCAGGAGAGCTGGATGGAGAATGAAAGGGTGGGAAACTTGTGTCATGTAATAGGACTGTGACTTAAGTTTTTGTTTGTTTGTTTGTTTTTTCGTACCAGGGATCAAACTCGGGTCCTTGCGCTTGTGCAGCAGGCGGCAAAACCACTGAGCTAAATCCCCGGACTCTACTGTGGGTTAAGTTTTAAGACGAGCTCTCCAAAAGCCATAGCAAACTTACTTTTCATTTATTGGGCACCTAACATTTAGTAAAAACATCCTTTTCTGGAGTGGAGGAAGGCTAGTAATGACAAAATAGTGTCATGGTAGCAAAGCACAGGGCATGAGAAATCTCTGGTGACCTCACTGACTTCTGTTGCTTCTCTTTCAGTTTTTGTCCAGCATGATGCTGCTCAACTGTACCTTATAGTCTGGAACCTAATCAAGGACCAAATCACTGATAAGGACTTGGTAAGAACTTAGAATTAGAAAATTCAGAAGTTTAGGGTGCTGCTCATGGAAGTCATTCGGTTATTGTTTATGCCGTGTGTAAAGAGGTACAAAGGAGTTAATCTACATAGAATCCTTATCACAGTTGCGTGGCATAATTCCCGTTACTCTTCTGGACCTTTGTGTGTAGTGGTTACTACTTCTAGACCTTCTATCTGGTGAAGCTACCTTCTGGAAATTGGCCTGACCTGGTTTGCAGCTTTTTGCCCATCTTACCTGTTCCTTCTTCCCTCTTGCAGGCAGAGAGGCTGCAGGACTTGTACACTATCTGGGTGAAAGATACCTTGGTTTGCCTAGACTGCACCGTGGAAAGCAGCAGAGACAGTAGCTTGCTGACCCTCCCTCTTTCTCTTTTTGACATGGACTCAAAACCCCTTAGAACATTGGTGAGAAACTTCTTGGTTAAATTAGCACACCATTGCCACCCCCCACCCTGCTTCTTTTATCGACTCTTGGCTTTTAAAAAATAAATTTCTCCTTTGATTTGGAAAAACATACTTTCCCCTCCTACTTCCACTTTCCTCACACTGTTCCCTTAACAAGTGTCTCTCCAGCTCCTGCTTTGTTCCTCCTATCTGTGGGTACTTTAGGAGACCCTGCCAAATGGACCACACAGGCCAGTCATTTGGGGGATATGACGAAAATCAGAAGCAAAGTTTGAGTCCCCACCTGGAGGATGTGGGAGTAAGGGGTTACTATCTTGATGGGAAACACCAACACTGCCTGTTTTTCGTTCTTCTGGTGGGACAGGAAGACGCCCTGCGCCATTTCTTCCACCCCAGGGAGTTATGCAACAAAAGCAAATTCTTCTGTCAGAACTGTGGGAGGAAGACACAAGGGACACAGGTACTCACATAAGTGCAAATCTTTCGATAGCCTGGGGTTGCCCCTGGAGGACTTCCTGATAGCCTTCTCAGACCTGAGGGCACCTCATGATGGTTGAGGGAGGGAGGGAATCTGCATCAGGCTAGTGTCTGGGATCCTGGGGCTTCTGATTTCCAGAGCTGTGCATGTGACTTCTCAGATCACATCATCGAGAGGGACAGAGGCTCTTAGGGAGACGAGGAAAAGGTCCAAGAGCAGCGGGCAGGATTTATCCATCAGGGTTAGACCAGTTTCCCAGTACAGATACCATAGTTTTCCCCTTGGGCAGAACCTGGGGGCCACTTGTGCCTTTGTGGGGGCCGTGCAATGGTGTCACACGAGTCTTGGAGGAGCTCACCAGATGCCGTGAACAGGAGCCTTTAACTCTCTGTTGTATCCGCTTGTACCTGTGAGAGTACATACCACCAGCCCTGCGTTTCTTGGAATCTGCTCATTTCAAGTGTCTGAGGATTTGATCTCCATAGTGATTTTGTTTTTTCAGGCCTTGAAGCTGACCCGTTTGCCCCAAACTTTGACCATCCATTTCATGAGATTCTCCATCAAAAATTCAAGGGCAGAAAAGGTCTGCCATTCATTGTATTTCCCTGAGAGCCTGGATTTCAGTCAGGTTCTTCCAAGTGAGCAGGACATCAGTGAAGCAGAGGAACAGGTGAGATGTTCACTTCTGTCCTCATCGGTCTTAGCACACACCATGTCCTTTAGATTCAGTCTCTTCTCACCTATCAGCTTCCAGACAAGTTCTCTAGCTCCAGGCTCTTACCAAGGCCACATGATGATTTGGTCTCACTTAGATTCCAGACTGTGAGGCAGAGTTGAGTAGCCTCATGCTGGACAAACACTGGCCACAGATGTGTTTCCTCTGCACATTTGGGATACGCAAAGAAAGGAAACCAGCCACACCTCAGTGTAACTCATAGAAGCACACACATATTTGAGACACGCTATTCTTTAAGCAGTATTTTAACCATGGAAACCTATATGCTCTTGATTAACAGTGGTGGTTTGTTATCACCATATTGTCACCTCTAGCCTTTGCTGCTCATAGTGGCTTTTCTTTTAAGGTGCAAACACCTTCCTAATTTTAACTATTGGATTTTTGTGTGTAAACACCTCACAGAAATAAGGGAGGGAACTCATAATTCAGTACTTTCCTTCTGAGATAGCGTGTAAAATATTGACAAATCTGTAAGTAAATATGATATTTTGGGTTCTAAGTATAGTACCAATTAAACTTTCTCATTAAAACAACCATAGCTCATTTTGAGGATAATAAGAAAGTAGTCAGTTGATTGGGCCAAATTTAATCAAACGAGAGTTTAGTTCAGTTGTCCTGAGATAATCACTTACCAACTCTGAGAAAAAAAATGACATAAATATCTTTTTTTCATAAGTATGAAATGCTACATTTAGAAAATTTTGTATTCTCATATATAGGAATATAATTTTAGAGTTGTTACATCAGTCTGTCTATTCATGCCCAGAGACCATGATATTTAAAAAATTAAGGGGACAGGGATTTAGCTCAGTAGTTCTGCCACCTGCCTCGCAAGCGCAAGGTCCTGAGTTTGATCCCCAGTACCAAAACTTTAAAAAGTAAATAAAATAAAAAATTAAGGTCTGATAATATGATACATGGCTTCTATTATGACACAGTTTTTTTTAACCTATTGAGGGCATCTGTATCTCACAAGAGACTCTTTTTTCATAAGGTATCTTTTAAGATACCCTCTCCAAAATTATTTTGAAGCAAATCCCATACATCGTACTCCTTCATTTATAAACACTTCACTATGACTCACCAAAGAATAAACGTTCTTTTCCTCAACATAATCAATTCTATCTCATAATTCTTTAATATTTTCAAATATCTAGCCAATGTTATTTCTCTGACAGTTCTATAATTTGTGTGGTTCATTTGAATCTGGATCCAAACAGGTTCCACATTTCCATTTGGCTGCCTCCCTCCCTTCCTTCCTTCCTTCTTCTGTTTATTTGCTAAGTTTATTTTAGGGTTTCCTTTCTTTTTCTTGCAGTTTATTTAGTTGAAGTTTTTCATATTCCATAATCAGCTGGTGTTATTTAACAGATCCATCTAAACCCCTTATTTCTTGTAAATTGATCATTCACCCAGCATTTTTTATAAAGTCCAGCATGAAGTCCTCACAGGAAAGCAGAGAAAACTTTGCACCCTGGATTTGGGGTGACTTGGTTCCCTTGAATTGCCTTCCCCCTCCACCTCACTGATCCTGCTTCCAAAGTCTCATTTGAGTCATTATTCAGTGTGTAGATAAACTGCTTTTTTTTAAAAAAAAAACCTTATAGAGAAATGCAATTTGATTTATTTTCTGATTTAAAAATTTAGATTAATTTTTAAATCTACAGATAAACATTGTATATGTTTATGGTGTCAACATGATGCTTTGATATATGTATACATATTGGAATGATGATGTCAAGATAATTTACATATTCACCACCTCATATATATTTTTAGTGGCGAGAACATTGAAAGTCTATTTTTAAAGCAATTTCCCAGTACAGTGGCATCTCGGTTCATAAACTTAATTCTTTCCATAATTCTGGTTGCAACCCGAATTGAACAAGAACCAAATCAAATTTCCCCATATGGTCAACACTGAACTTAACCATTGAATTTAATTTGGTTTTAATCCAACTCGGTTTGCAACCAGAATCATGGAAAGAATTAAGTTTGTGAACTGAGGCACCACTGTATACAGAACATCAGTGTCAACAATAGTTATTGCACCAGAACTTATTCCCCCTGTTTAACTGAAGCTTTGTACCCTTTGTCAACTAATTTCCATCTTCCCTATCCCCTCTCCAGTCCTTGGTGACCACTCTCTGCTTCTATGGGTTTGACTTTTTTAGGTAGAAGAAAGTATTTATTTATTGGTACCGGGGATCGAACTCAGGACCTTGCGCTTACGAGGCAGGGGCGGTGCCACTGAGCTAAATCCCTGGCCTTAGAAGAAAGTATTCTTGGTTCTGCTCTCCCTAAAGGGTTCTGATGGTTGCCCTTCACTCATGAGGTCCTCTTACAATCAATCAGGAGTCTCTCTCTCAGCACTATTCCCTTTTTATAGAAAGTTATCTTTTACTTTGATTTTCCAAGATCGTAAGGGAGTAGAATGATGCACTACCATATCTAATGGATACTTCTGGGGCTTTTTCCAAAATTTCTCCATGATATTCCATTTTACTGACCCTCCTTAAAAATCTATCTTCCCCTAGGTTTCTCTCCAAGGGTTTCTTTCTTCATTGCTGGATCCTTTTCTGACCATCATTGCATGGATATTTAGTTTTAGTTCTATTCTTTTTTCTCTCTCTTTTCAAATATCATCTCATTAATTCTCATGATTTCAAAAATTGCCTCAAACTGAGAACTTCCGAATCTATATCTTCTGTCCAATTTTTTCTTGAGCTCCAAACTATGTTTTCACCTCCTTGCTGAATGTTTTCACATAGAAATCAGTCTCCCAATTCATGATTTTCATTCCAAACAACTCTGTTCTGTATTTGACTTTACAGTATCAATGTGACCCTAATATCTAAGCCAGAAATCTGAGGTTCATCTGTATAATGCTTCCTATTTCCCTCCTTAACCTAATTAGTTACCAAGTACCTTTAGTTATTTCCACCTAATTTTACCCAAATCCATCTCTTCATCTCCATTTTCTGCATGGGCTTTCACCAGACAGGCTGGCCTGAAATCCTGCCTTTAGAGGTTTTGGCCTTGGGTAAATTACCTTATCTCCTTCCTTGAGTTCAGATTCTGCCTCTGTCAAGTAGAACATATACTAGCACCCACCTCAAAGAGGTACTGTGAGTATTAAATGAAATGTCATTTGCTAATAACGATTATTATCATTTTAATGACTACCACTGATAGTAATTCAGATTATCACCATTTCTTCCATGTGTCCTTGCGGTGCCCTAATTTATCTCATTGGTTTCTATCACATTTGAATTGTCTACTCCCCCCCCCCCCCCCCCCGTACTGGGGATCGAACTCAGGACCTTGCACTTTCAAGGCAGGTGTGGCACCACTGAGCTACATCCCTAGCCCTACTCATTTTTCAAACTACTTTGTTTCAGTGTGTTTTTCAAAAATCAATCTGATGTTGCTTCTCTCCCTAAGATGTCCTGATGATTCCCAGTCATTCATGGGATAAAGTCCTCCTCCTCCTCCTGCTCTTCCTCCTCCTTTCTCCCTTCACCTCCACCTTTTTGATATGAGGTCTTGTTGCATTGCCCAGACTGGCCTCAAACTTGAGATGCTCTTACCTCAGTCTCCTGAGTGTCTGGGATTAGAGGTGTGCACCATCATGTCTGGCTTGTTAACTTGGCCTGTGTAGCCTCATTTCTAGGGACCCCTCAGCACCCTTCCAGACCCCAATGTCCTCAGTATTCTCTACTCTGTTTTGCTGCGGAGTCTTTGCAATGCCTGGGTCTGCATTTTAAAATAGTCTCTTCCCATAGCTTGTCTGCCAGTCTTTAAGTTCAGCTCAAACAGGTCTTTTCTGGGGAAGCGTTCCTCACCTTCTCTGCCCTTCCTCACTTGGCTTGTTCCTCCTTCTTTTTGGGTAAAAATGGATCCTTCTCAAATTACCTGTAAGGATATCTAGTATAAATCATACCATGATGATTCTGGTTTATATATTTGTCCTTCAGTTAGCTGTGAGATTCTTGAGATCAAGGACTTCATTCTAGTACCAGTGAAGTACCAGTGTCTGGCATGGTCCGTGAATAAATGGGTGGTGAAATAACATTTCTTAATTCCAAATAGGGGTGTAAAAGGAGCAGGGATAGGTGAATCACCCGATGCTTCATCTCCTTCCAGGATGAAGGGCAGTATGAACTCTTTGCTGTGATTGCCCACAGTGGGATGGCTGACTTCGGTCATTACTGTGCCTATGTCCGGAATCCTGTGGATGGAAAATGGTTCTGCTTCAATGACTCCCATGTTAGTTGGGTGAGAAACATTATCCAAAATTGCCTCTTGCCCTGGATTAGCCACCTCTAATAAATTCTGAGCCCAGGGCTGCATGGGTCTTCAAGGTCAAACACAGTGTGTTCCTGTTTTTTCTCTGTGGGGGTTGGTGACTTTCTAAGAGGGTCAAAACCCTTTCCTGCATGTCATCCCCATGGGGTCTGCAGCTCTGCAAAAATCCACTGACTTCATTGTCTAGGTTTCTGGTGCTCTAGGATCAGTGCCCTGCAGTTTCACATTCTGTGGGAAACTTCTGTAAAACCAGAAGAATTAGAAATGTGTAAGTGACAACTCTGGAATAAGCATAGCTGAGTTTAAATAGCAAGGCTATTAAAAAGACTTCATTATACATGACATCCTGTTGCTAGGTGCTCCAGGTTGTCTAGAGGAGTGAAGGAGGGTAAACTATAGTACCCTGCATGCTGTGGATACTTAGTAGAGTCGGTTCACTGCTGACTTCATCCCTTCTACACTTTCAGGTGTCCTGGAAAGACATCCAGTGCACCTATGGAAATCACAGCTACCGCTGGTAAGAGAAGCACCTGGGTAATGGAAAACAAATGAACGGATACTGGTTCTTAGTGCTACAAAGCTCGCAGGGAGTCAGCTACTTACATGCGGGTGACTCCCCAGGGACTAACTCTTCAGCTTCATCTTTCAACACTCATCTCCCTGGCACACACTTTTCATGTTTCAGTACTCATGGCTGTTTCCTACTCTGCAGCCCTTTCCTGATTGGCCTAATGGTTTGTAGTGTATGGTTTCATTGCATCTCGAGGCTTCCTCCTTTATAGTAAGGTTCATATTGTTTGCTTACCTAGCTTTCTTTTCTATTAGACCATATACTCTTTGGCGAGAAAGGACTACTCTTCATCTTTCTTTATCTGGAATATTGGCTTGAATTTAGTAAATATCAATAAATTTTTTTAAAAAATCAGTTAACTATACAGGAATCTGGAGAGAACAAAGTTAAGTAAAATTAAGGCAGAGAGACCGCGTACTTTTTTTTTTTAACTGAGTTTCTAGATTAGGAGCAACAATGTATATCAAAGATGACATTAGAGATGATTCTCAGTTGTAGAGGCAGGTGTGATCGTGTGAAAATTAATGAATTAGGTGTAATTTGTATCTGAAATCTTTCTTTAACTTTCTACTTTTCATCTTTCTGTTCTGTTTCTTCTAAGCATCTGTCTTAGATGCTTCATCTTTGTCAGTTTTCTGTCATTGATTCCTCATTACACCAGGAGTTGGCCTACTGGTTCTGTAAAGGGCCAGAGGAAATAGATTTTATTTCATGGATCATAGTCTTTGTGCAGCTATGCAGCTCAGAAGAGGCTGTAGACCGTGCATGAATGAAGGAATATAATTGACTTGTTGCAGAAATGGGGTTGGTTTGACTTATGGTCCCCTAATTTGTCAACTCCTAATTTAGAGTTTAACTAAGAGCAACCTAGGGGTTATTTGCCCAAGTCACCATTTTGTGCTCCTCTGAGGGCTCAGTGGGTGATGGGTAGATGAAGATTTGGTCCGACAGCTGGGAAGTTTACATATGCTTGCCTTATCATGAATTAATAACATATCATTTCACTGTGACTGTTTCCTTTTGCTATGCTGATACATTTTTCTCTTCTTTCCAGGCAGGAAACTGCATACCTTCTGGTTTACATGAAGACCAAGTCCTGATGGATACACCCTAAACCTTCAGAAACTGACAAACTATTATTTTCCTTTTCTATCTCCTGGATCAGGTAGACTCTGCTAAGAGATTTGGCAATGAGAAGAAGCATAATTTTCAAGTATATCAGTATATAAGTGTATAATTTGTATATCAGTATCTAAGTGTATAATTTGCAAGTGTATCGAGTGATCACTACTGTGGTTTGTGTGGGAGCAGTGCAGGAGGCATGGCAGTGTGAGGTGGTGGGAGCTTTAACAAACAAAGCCTAGTGGGAAGCAGTTAGGTCCATGGGCTCTCCCCATCCACACACTGATTGTGCCCTTTCCATTTCTCCATCACACTTGATGCAGCCAGGAGGGCCCTTGCCAAGATGCCAGCACCCGTGCTGGTGGGACCCGTCAGCCACTAGAATTATGAACCAAATAAACCTCTTTACTTTACAAAGTACTTAGTCTCAGGTGTTTTGTTATAGCAACAGATAAAGACTAGTACAATTATCAAAATATTTAACAATGAGATCGCACAGGCCCGGATCAGTCCTGTGTGGCTAGCTCAGGGCCCTGAGTGCATGCTTGACAAGTGGCAGACTCAAAACTTCCAGAATAAAATGTGGATAAATTTTTGATATTATGTTTATTGCCTAAAAAAGATTAGCTTTGCAAATGTAAATTCTCATTGGATAACCCTCACCGAAACCCCTCCTTAGAATGAATCATTGTTAAATAGCATATATTGGTTTCCTAGGGCTGATGTACTGTAACAAATAACTACAAACTGGGTTGTTTAAAACAACAGAAATGTATTGTCTCATAGTTCAGGAGACCAGAAGTCTGGACTTGAGGTCTCCACAGAGTTGATTCCTCCTGGAGGCTCTGAAGGAGACAGGTTCCACACCTCCCTCCTGGTTCCTAGTGGCTGTCAGCAGTTCTTGTCATGCACTGGCTGTGCCTGTGTCACTCCAGTTGCTGCCCTCACCTTCACGTGGCTTTCTCATGAAGATGCCAGCCATTGAAGTTAGAGCCTACACTCATCTACCAAGACCTTATTTTTATTTAATTACAATTGCAAAGACCTAATTTCTAAGTGAGTTCATGTTCTGAAGATCTAGGTGGGCATGAATTTTGGGGGGACACTAAATGCAGTGCAAGAGAAGGGTCCTACTGGACTTTTTTCTATGCATTTGCATATATATGTATTTATAACATAAATTATATTGTACAAACTACACTCATTGCTTTTTTTCACTTAACCATGTCTTAGAAAAATTTCCAAGCCTCTGTGTGGGTGGAGAGTAGTCTTTTAAAATTTTGCATTTGATTCTGTAATCATTATGTACTACAAACATGTACTGATAAAAAATAAAAATTGAAGAAAATGCGTTTGGTTCTTGGTAAATATTTAAAGTATTTCCCTTCTTTATACTATTAAAAATGTAGGGTGAATACTTGTATATATATCTTTGTACACATCTGTAAGTGTTATTGTAGGTACTGAAAAGTGAAATTACTGGGTCAAAGAGCATAGATATGTAAAAATTATAATTAATACTGCTAAACTCACTCCAAGTTAACACCAAGGGCATTAAATTTTGTCAAATGCTTCTTCATCTGTTGAGATGATTCTATAATTTTTGACGTACATCTATTGGTTTGTGCATGTTGAAATATCCTTGAGTCCTAAAGGTAAATACTATTTGATCATGGTGGATGACTCTTCTAATGTTTTCTTAAGCTTGGTTTGCTTTTATTTTTGTTAAGTTTTGCATTTACGTTCATTAGAGTAGTGGTCTGTAATTTACTTTTCTTGTAGTGTCTTTATTTTGGTATCAGGGTAATGTTGCTCTCATAAAATGAGGTTGGAAATATTACCTCTACAACTTCTGAAGCATTTGAAAACATTGAGAATTACTAATATTTTATCACATAATTTTTAATAGTTGTCTTTTTTGGTAATTTGTAGATCCAGCCAGCTCCGAAGAGCCCCACCTATAGAGCATGAGGCTTTAGGGGGCCATCTAGATACAAGGGGTGGACTTGGTACACACAATGCCTTAGCAGTAGCAGCAGCGACACCAACCTGTTAAGGTCCTGGCAGTGCGGCCCCCCTTACTCCCTCTGCTCTTCCTCCCTTAGCGCCCCCTGGCGGATCAGATGACTGAAGAACAGATTGCTTCAGATTGCTAAATAAAGGAAACTTTCTCCCTATTCCATAAAGATGGTGATGGCACCATCACAATAAAGGAACTGGGAACTGTCAGGAGGTCACTGGATCAAAATGCAGCAGGAGCTGAATTGCAGGGCATGATCAATGAAGTGGATGCTGGTGGTAACTGCATCACAGACTTCCCAGAATTTTGGACCTATGATGGCTAGAAAAATGAAAGATACAGATAGTGAAGAAGAAATTTGTGAGGCTTTCTGAGTCTTTGTCGAGCATGGTACATCAGTGCAGCAGAACTATGTCATGGACTTAAATATCTATCTGTTAACAGGTAATTGTGGCAGTTTTGCTTTTATTTTAATACCATTATTTCAGACCATGAACAGGAGTGACACAAGTATATGAATAGAAAAATGTAAGAATGTAAGTATCCAGAACTCTTTTTTTTTTTTTTTTTTGGTACCAGGGATCGAACTTGGGACTTTGCACTTGTGAGACAGGCGCTGGAACCACTCAGCTAAATCTCTGGGACCACTCAGCTAAATCTGCGACCCCAGAACTTTTTTTTTGAGATGGGTTCTCTCCGTGTTGCTCAGGCTGGCCTCAGATTCACAGTCTAGTTTCTCCATGACATCAACACTTGTTATCATTATTATTTAAATAGCCATCTTAATGGTTGTGGGCAACTGTTTTCACTTACACAGTTTTGGACAGCCTTTTCCACACAAAATGATCTTTTTTTTTTTGGTACCAGAGATTGAATTCAGGTCCTTGAGCTTGCGCAGCAGGCGGCGAAACCACTGAGCTAAATCCCCGGCCCAACAAAATGATCTTGAACATTTTCCCACGTCACAGTCATTCTTGTAAACATTATTTTTAAAAGCTGTGTATTTAACTGATTCTGTAATGTAATTTCATTCATTTCTGGTAAATTTTCAGAGTATAGAAAACAGGCAGAGTAGTTTCATAAATAAATCTTTGTGTATATCTCTAATATTTTCCTTAGGAGGAATTATTGGATCAGAGAGTATACATATCTTAATATTTTAAATAGATATTGCCAGATTATCTAACAAGTTGTATCAGTTTATACTTCATGTAAAAGTGTCAGCATTAAACATTAGCAGAGAAATTAATTTCAGTGTCTAATAATAAATGCATAGAAGCTGGGTGTGGTGGTGTATGCCTGTAATCTCAGCACTTAGGAGGCTGAGGCAGGAGGACTGCCATGAGTTTGAGTCCAGCCTGGAAAACACAGTGAGTTCAAGGCCATCCTTAGCCTTATAGAGAGACCCTGTTTCAAAAAAACCAAAAACAACAAAACCCCCAAAAAGCAACAAACAAAAACATAGAAAAAGATCAGAAAGAATAGACATCAATTGATAACCACAGTTAACCTGAGAATCAGATTGGTTTAATGTATGAGTGAGCAAATAAAAGTTTTGATTTATCTTTATTTTTTTAAGTTTTTCAATAAGAAAGTATTCATGATATTTGGATAAGAAGAAATGATTTAATTTCCTAATATAATAGGTGAAAAATACTTTTGGTACTGGGGATTGAACCAAGGTCTCAGGTAAGCACTCTACCGCTGAGCTATCCCTCCAGTTTTGATGGTCTCATTATTAATATGTATGTGTTTTACTTTTGTTGAAATTAAGCCTTTTCTATATTTATTATGTATCTCCTCTTGTGAAATATCTACTCATTTCATTTATTTTTCTTATTGTTTGTACTTCTTATATATCAACTCTACCATATGTGGTAATGATATTTCCATTGTTTTCTTTTCCATTTTGTTGTTGTTGTTCTTATGTTGTTGCTGTATTTTGCAGCACTGGAAACTGAATCCAGTGCATTGTGCATTTGAAACAAGCACTCTACCACTGAGCTACACCACAGTCCTCACTTACCTTTAAATTTTTTATTTGCTCTTTGTTTTTCTGAGAAAGTGTCTGCTATGTTCCAGGCTGGCCTCAAACTCAAAATCCTCCTGCTTCAGCTTCCTAAGTGCTGGGATTACAAGCATGTACCATGGCACCTTGTCTTTTCTTTTTGCTTACAGGAGTATAAAAAGTTTTATGTAGTTACATTTACTGATTTTTTACTTTATGACCTATTTCTCAAGGTATTTATTTATTTATTTTTAAGACAGGGTCTCACAATGTAGTTCAGGCTGTCCTTGAACTCACTATGTAGTCCAGGCTGGCCTCAAACTCACAGCGATCCTCCTGCTTCAGCCTCTCTGGTGCTCACATTACAGGTGTGTACCACCACAGCTGGCTTAACTCTCAAATTTTATACTTAGAAAAACCCTTTTCCATTTTGAGGTCAGATATTCATCTATTGTTTAAAAAATCTTGCTTCCTATGTATATGTGTTCTAACACTTCACACTTGAATTACACTGTAATTTGTTTTGGTGTGTATTTTGATAAAAGAACTAAAGCTGGGGTATGATCCAGGAACTCAGGCTGAGGGAACAGGGTTTCTACATCAGCCTGGGCAATGTAGTGAAGCATCGTCTCTAAAACAAGATCTAACCTTTTCTCCCAAATCCCAGCACCATTTAAAAAAAAAAAAACATGTCTTTCTTGGTTGATTTGAAATACCACCTTTATCAAACAATAAAGTACACAGGGATTAGATCTGAATTCAGAGTCTGCATTCCGTGGTGTTGCTGGGAAGAGTAGCCATCCAAAAGACCGGCCCTGGAATATTATTGCTCAAATCATTAACTCTGGTTAAATGATGGTTATTGTAACAATATGGAAAATTAGGAGAGAATTTTTTTTTTTTTTGGAGACAGGGTCTCTCTGTGTAGTCCAGGATGGTCTTGAGCTCTCAGCGATCCTCCTGCCTCATCCTCCTAGGTCCTGGGATCACAGGTCTGCATCACTATGCCTGGCAGAGTGATTTTGTTGGAGTTCTTAGTATAGATGCTCTTTCATTTATGATGGGCACTTAATCCCATTGTAAAAAAGTATAAATCAGGACCATCTTATGTAATTTGGGGTCATGATTATTACAGTCAGCTAAGCTAGACAAAAACATTATAGGCAGTCAGACAGGGCGAGGCCCTGGAGTCAGGACAGTAACGTAGTCAGGTAGTAAAGAATTCCTAGGAAGACTTGAAAGCACTACTTTCTTTAACTGCAACATCCCAAGTGTGCACGGACAGGTATGGGAGGGTCCTCCAGCCCACTTCCGAATCCTATCGGCGTTGTGTAAGGCATCGTGGGACGGCGGGAAACAGCCAAAAGGCCGCATAACCCGGAAGAGGTCGCTGGGGAACCGTGGAGATCTAGGCCGCTGCTGACCTGGAGGAAGAAGGAGGGGCCTCGGTTGCAGAAGCGGCGGAAAAAGAGCGAGGACAAAGCAATAATTGTTTTGCGGCTCTCCTCTCCCTCCGACTTGATTTACGGCTGCTCCTTTTAAACCCCGCCCTCAGGGCATCCGGAGAGCGAGCGTTGGGTTTCGACCTCCTTCCCAGAGTCCCTTGCGTTTCCTTCCCAGTCTCCCCTTTGCGGCATCTATCTAAGCGCCGGTCCGCCGGGCTACTGCCTAGACCGAGCTCCCTGCGTGTCCCGCGCGCTGCTCTGGCCTGGTAGGTGGGGAGGGGCTCGTGCGGTTGGGGTGGCACCGGCGGGGCTGAGGGTTGTGGAGCTTGGGGTCGCTCGGATTCAGATTCGAGCTATTGGGTTGACGGTTGAGCTCTCCGGTGGAGCTCAGCCTAGGGCTGAGTCCAGCGGCCCATACTGATTCCTTAGTGCAGTGTCGCAGGGGTCCAGGGGTCCAGTTTGGTTAGGAAGGGACGAGGACACGTGTAGCGCGTGCACCAGGACTCCACCTGACCGGGATGGACGGCTGTGCGAGGTGCTCTGTCAGTGCTGTTTGTTGACTGGAGATGTCAGTAGCTGGATGCAGTTGGAAGGGGGGGGTGAAGATGGAAAGGAACGATCAGTTTAAAAGGAATTTCTGACATTTAGTTTACCGCGTATAAAGCCTTCGAAAAACGAGGTAATTTAATTCACCCTCTTAAAGTGTACAATTCGGTGCTTTAGTCGATTCGCAAGGACGTGCAAATATCACCACTTTCTAATTCCAGAACATTTCCACCACCCCAAAAAGAAACCCTGAAGGCCGCTATCAGACGCCACTCATACCTCCCTTTGTCCAGCAGCTCGCTGCTACTTCTTGTCTATGAGTTTACCTCCGTATTTGATATAAGTGGAGTCATATTTGTCTGTTTGGTTTATTTTATGTAGAATAGTATTTCCAGCCTTCATCCGCATTATAGTATGTGTCGGCCTCATTCTCTTAAGACTCAATAATAGTCTATTGTGTGGATACATACATTTTGATTCTCCATTAGTTGATGGACATTGATGACTTTTTAGAACTTTTAAAGTATATTTTTTTGCCCACAACTTGCAGTCTGAGGCAAAATCATTTTAAAACTAAATTCTTGGAAACCATCATTTAACTCTGGGATCAAGTCGGGCATTTGATTGGCCACCGGTCTGTATCTTTTAGGGTAGTCTTTTTTTTTTTTTTTTTGGTACCTGGGATCGAACTTGGGACCTTGCGTTTTCGAGGCAGGCTGCAGAACCACTGAGCTAAATCCCCAGCCCCAGGACTTTGCACTTGTCAGGCCGGCCTGGCACCACTGAGCTAAATCCCTGGCCCTAGAGTAGTTTTTTCTTTTTTTTGGTGCCAGAGATCAAATTTGGGTCCTTGTGCTTACACAACAGGCAGCAAAACCACTGAGCTGAATCCCTGGCCCTAGGGTAGTTTGTTTTTAAAGGCATTCTATTCAGCACCTGTCACACCATTAATAGCAGAGATGTGTTTGTGAGCAGATTTTCTTGGAAAGGCAGAAACCATCAGATTCTGGAGTCACCTTCCTTTTTCATGAAGGGCAGCATGTGTTAGCAGCTGACTGGTTTTAGCAGCCTGTTTTCTGGCAACAGTGGATGTGTGCTGAGATTTGTTACCCTGTTATAGAACGGTGTAGTCAGAGATGAGTGCATGTAACTTGGCTGTGGGAGAGAGGTTTTACTTAAAAATAACTACAGTCCGGCTGGGGATTTAGCTCTGGTTCCGCCGCCTGCTTCGAAAGTGCAAGGTCCCGAGTTTGATCCTTGGTCAAAAAAACCCCCAAAACAAAAAACTACAGTCCATCCTCATTACTCATAGATTCTATATTTGGAAATTGAAATATTCACTGACTTTTTTTTTTTTTTTTTTTGAGACGGGGACTCACTTGTAGTTCAGGCTGGCCTTGAACTCACTATGTAGCTCAGGCTGGCCACAAACTCATGGCAATCCTCCTGCCTCGGCCTCCTGAGTGCTGGAATTACAGGCGAGTACCACCCCACCCAGCTTATTCACTGACATTTATTTATAACCCCCATGGCACTTTCCAGGGTTCCAGTGTGCAGGGTTATATTTGAGTTGCCCAGTGTACATGTTCCTAGCTTCTGTCAAATCCGGGGGTGCCTTGCCGCCTTCTTTCCACTCAGACCCTTCCTGGGTGTCACTTTTGCAGTATGCCTAGTGTGATGTTGTTGTATTTTTGTGCTTTTTTTTTGTTTCATTGTTTAAAATGTTCTCCTAGCATAATGCTGAGGTGCTGTCTCATTGCTGAGTGCAGGAAGGCTGTGATGTGCTTCACAGGGAAAAGATGAGGTTCTTTTGGATAAGCATTGCTCTGGCACCAGTTAGAGTGCTGTTGGCTCTGAGTTCACAGAAACACATAAAACATATATTGACTATTGAGCACCCTTGTGTTTCCTTGGAGGAGTGGTTTAGTGTTCACTAATTCAGTATTCATGGTGGCATTTAGAACATACCTACCGTGAATAATGAGAACTGACATTATAAACAATTAAATTATTCAAGGTCAGAAGGCCTAGTGTGAATATCTTTCAGTGTATGTAACTTTTAATTTTTTTTATTCCAAGCTTTCATTTTTAATTCCACAGTTACAGTTTTAGGGAAAAGTTAAAAGAAGGCTAAAATGCCCTTCACACGGTACTCTGCTGGTGGGGGGCTCTGTGAAGTGCTGGGGACTCAAACAGGAGTGCAGGCCTCTTCCCTCTCAAATGGTGAGGGTGGTCGTGCAGCAGAGAAGTGGCTGTGGTGTGCATGCTTTAAGTATGTTTCAAATGCTGTGGGAATGTTCACAGCAGTGATGGCGAACCTTTTAGAGCTTTCAATGATACAAACAGCCCGCTGTGGCACCTGTGCCATAGGTTCGCCACCACTGATTTAGAGTGTGGTGAGGTAAAGAAGTAATAAAACAAGAGATGACATTTTGAGATTTACCTTTTGCTTTTTTTTTTTTTTTTTGGTACCGAGGATTGAACTTGGGACCTTGTGCTTGTGTGGCAGGCGCTGGAACCACTGAGCTGAATCCCTGGCCCACCTTTTGCTTTTAATTTAAAAAGTTTTCCTACTCTGTTGCTGATTTTTTTTCTTCAGTAGTGGAGATTGAGTTCAGGGCCCCATGCATTCTAGGCAAGCACTGTAGTACTGAGCTATAACCCAGACCTTTACTTTATATTTTGGAACGTGTTCTCCCTAGTTGCCCAGGCTGGCTATGACTTGTGATTCTCCCGTCATGGTATCGTGAATAGCTGGGATTACAAGTGTGTGCTACAATGCATGGGTGTTGCTAATTTTATTTTATTTTTTGAGTATCAGAACTATTATAAGCCAGGTGTGGTGGTGCATACCTGTAATTTCAGTACTTGGGAGGCTGAGGCAGGAGGATCACCATGAGTTCAAGGCCAGCCTGGACTACACAGGAAGACCCTGACTCACCCCCCCCCCCGGGCTAAAAAAAAGAAATATGTACAGAAATGAAAATAAAAGAAAGAACCTTGGTACCAAATCCTACTTATCAGGCTTGGTCCTTATAGTCAGAATCCCACCCATTTCTGAGTCTTGTGAATTCTGCCTCCTATAAGACCTATTCAGAGCCTACCCTTTCTCAATGTTTGGGTTGGTATAGTTGAGCCTTTATTGCTTTCTGTCTGGGATATTGCAGTAGAGAATCCTAACTGATCTCTCTCTCAGTTATTCACTGTCAACAAAGAGCTTTTTGAGGCATAACTGTAATCAACATTCTCAGTTTAAAATTTTCCATCATGGGTACAGTGGCTTACACCTGAAAATCCAGCTACTTGGGGCTGAGGCAGGAGGATCACGAGTTCAAGGCCAGCCCAGGCAACTTAGCAAAACCTTGTCTCGGAACAAAAAGGTCTGTGGGTTTAGTTCGGTGGTGGAGTGTTCCTGGTTTTGATTTCCAGTACTGGAAAAAAATGTTTTTCATTGCTCTCTCATGATTTACAAAATAAAGTTTCAAGCTTTTTAAGGGGGTGGCTTATATTACTCTTTGTGATTATGTCTTTTAAAAGAATGAGAAGAGCCTGGTGGGGTGGCACATGCCTATAATCACAGTACTTGAGAGGCTGAGGCAGGAGGATTGCCTCAAGTTTGAGGCCGGCCTGGGCTACACTGTGAGTTTAAGGCCAACTGAAACTACACATGAGACCTTGTCTCAAAAAACTAAAAATAAATAAATAAAGATGAGAAGAGGTAATGTAACAGAGGAACATTTCCTCACATAACACCTCATTTCCTCATACTTTATCCTTCCTTCATAAATACTTAAAAGTGCTTTTAGATGATAAGGAAACAGACGAGAATAAAGACATTTTTGCTAAAATCTTGTCTACCTTCTTAGGATCTTGAATTCATCCATTTCCTGCTCAGGCTTACCATCCTAGTTCAGGCTCTTTACCCAACATCCACATAAGTCATCTTTTTGGTCACATTTTATTTGTCTTAGGAAAATAAAAGAATTCTTGGGCCATATGGTAGATGCATGTATAGAAAAACATCTTGATGTCCTAGGGGCCTGGTGGTGCACAAAGGTATCTTAGGACTCAAAGCAAAAACACTGCTAAGAAGGAAAAATAAAAGATTCATTTGAATATATCAAAATGTGAAACTTTTAATTTTTCCGGTACTGGGGATCGAATTCAGGACCTTGCGCTTGCCAATAAACCATGGCATTTGGGAGCTTGCTCGACTCCTGGGAATTCTGGCAGATGCGCCGTCTCCCTTTGGCTGCTGTGAGCCCTGGGGTGGCCTGAGTGCCTTTTGGCCTCGAGAGTGGCCTCCGTGCCTGCTTGCAACAAGTGTATTTAGTTGTCATGTCTCTTTAGTGTCTTTTAGTAAGAAGAGTTCCTCAGCCCTTTTATTTCATTTTGAGTTTTGAGACATGTCATTTTTGAAGAGTCCAGATCATTTGCCTTGTATATTTGGAGTAATTTATTTTATTGATTGATTGATTGTGGTTCTGGGATGAAACTCAAGGCCTTGCATGTTCCTGGCAGGCTTCTACCACTGTGCTGTCTCCCCAGCATGTTTGTTTCTTCATGATTAGAGTCATGATTAGCTGGGTAGAAGCACTACCTAAGGGTGCTGTGACCTTCTCGGGAACCCATCAGGAAGCACACGGTGTGATGTGATTATTATTGTGGTTAAGTTAATTGAGGTGGTATCTGCCAGATTTTGCCATTGTACTGTTTGTTCCCCTCTACCTGCAAGTCCAAGTAATTTATTTAGAGATCACACAGGACACAGTGGCACAGGAGGGGAGATTTGAGATAGGAAAGGGAAAGTAGGAATCAAGCAAGTTCCCCTCAAACCCAATTTCACTGGGGAACTCTGGAGCCAAATTAGAGGTCATGGCTTACTTATCCCACAGAAAGGATAAGAAACCCCTTGAGTTCATTCCCCTGTACCACAAAATTGAAAGAAGAAAGAAAGAAAGAAGAAAGTAAAATAGAGGGATAAGAAACAGAGGATATTTAAACAGCAGCTCCCGCCAGTCATGGCTTGAGGGCTCCTCTGAAGGGCATCATTTGTCAGGCACCTCTAGTGTGCTGTGAACAGGTGCTGAATAGGTGCTGGATGCCAAAGAAAGCTCTCTGCTAGAGATGCAGATGTTGGTGTGTGGAAGTCAGGCTGGTGCGCTGTTGTGGCAAGGGCCCAAGGGATAATTGCATCTGGAGTGTGTGCCACTGTATTTTCAGGAAGTGCAATTTCAGGAAGCAGAGGTGAGGGAAAGGGGAGTGAGGAGAGAAGGAAGAGTAAGTCAACTGAAAGGCGCATTTCTAAGTTGGCCAACCCTCGGGTACAGTGGATTGCTTGCTGTCCTCAGGACGCCTCCCAGGAGGACGTGCACAGTTTTGCACCCCAAGGCAACCATCCAAAGGAAGGGAAGGCAGTTTGTGTACCTCACTGGAGAAAGATTTGCCCCAGGTCCCTTTATTCCCCAGAGCTTCCCGGTTGTGTGCCTGTGGACATCAGGTGGCCTGTCACAGGCTCTTGGACCTCAGAAGTGGGAAGGAAGCCAGTCGTGGGCACAGGAGGCTTCTGGTCTGTGCTGGGTTGTGCCTGCACAGTGCTGGTTGGGCCCACATGTATTTGGTCATCCCAGGGACAGCTGGGGTGGAGAAGGTGGCCGGGGCCTTCAGAGACAGATAAGGTCGAGAAGGTTTGAGGTGCTGCATAAGATAAGCCTGATAGATGTAGGATCCACCTTCAGTGAGTATAGATACACCTGTAGAGATGTATAAAACACTTATCACACATTAAAAACACAATAGCTATCTTGGTGGCGGGGTCCAGCCCCATATTCTTTAAGTATTTCCACAATAAAGACATTAATTTTGTGATGAGAAAATGCCTGTGGACAGTTTTAGAAAGGAAGGGAAAACAATTTTTTTTGGGGGGGGACAAATTTTTACAAAGTAGAAATTTGCAGAAAAATTAAGATTCCGTGTTTACTTTATGGGCAGATACAATATTGTTCTTTTTTTCTTTTTTTTTGTTACTGGGGATTGAACTCAGGTCCTTGTGCTTAAGCAGCAGGCGACTAAACCACTGAGCTAAATCCCCAACCGTCTTTTTTTCAACAAAAGGATGAACCTTAGTCAGTCGGGCATGGTGGTGTGCGCTTGTAATCCCAGCACTGGGGACTCTTTGAGACAGGAAGATTGCAAGTTCAAAGCTGGCTTGGGCTACAGAGTGTGATTAAAAAATGCAGTAAAAGACACATTCCCATTAATTTCCCTCAAAGTCCTTCCCCTTGCTTTGAACACACTTACATTGTTCTTGTCACTTTCTGAAGCAGTTCCAGAGGTCCTCTTTCTTGCGTGTCTTTAGTTGCGCTGTTGTGGCTGTCTCCGTGTCCTGAACCAATTCAGATGCTCACCTTTCAGGGTCACTTTGACTTTGAGAAAGAGCCATAAGTGGCACTGTGCCACATCCAGTGAATAAAGTGGGTGAGGATGCACTTATCTTTTTATGAGCCCGCCTTTCTGTTGGATGGTCCTCAGCACCAACATTTAGCACATTTTTAATCACATCTCATAAAGACATGAAGGAAGATTTCCAGAACTGCTTAGAAACTGCAAAGAATGGTGGGATAAGTGTATTTGAAGTGAGGGTATTTTGGTATTTTGAGGGGGACTAATGGCAGTGTGTTTCCTACTATATAATACATTTTTAAAAATTTAAATATTCACTGTATATTTTGATCATTTATGGTACATAGCAAGACTCTATCTCAAAACAAAGGCTTTTCAAAAATGAGAACTATAACTTGCCTTATAATACAATTAGTTTCTAAAGAATTTTAAGATCTTGCATTGTATGTTTCTTCCAGTGACATGCATTAATTCACTCATGTATTAATTACTTGTCAACATGACTACCCAGCAAATGCTTCTTGGCCCCTTCTTCAAGCCAGGGTCTATGCTGGTCACTGGTGATGCCAGGAATCGGAAGGATTTCCCCGTCTTCCCGGGGGCTCATGTCAGAGGGAGGAACAGTGGTTTTGGCTAGTACAGTGCCCACCAAATGTGCAAATGCCTGCTTACATTTCCCAGCCTTCTCCAGTCAGCTGGGGCTGTGTACATGACAGGTTCTTTCCAGTGTACCGTGAGCAGAAGTGACTCCTGCTGCTGCAGGGCTGAGGCACCTGGGTGTAGCGTGACTTCTTCAGCTCTTCCACCCCTGCAGTGATGATCTTGGAGGCCACCTGTGCTGGCTGATGTAGCTCTCAGAGGGACCGGGACCACCACACTGCATCAGTCCTGGTGTGGTCGAGGCACACTTTTCACTGAGCTAAGCTGTTCCCCTTTCTTTTTCCCTTTCGCCGTAGTATGCCACTGCTGAGCCACACCCCTGGCCCACTTCCCTTTTGTTTATATGAGAAGATATACATAACATAAAATTTACCACTTAACTATTTTTAAGGGTATAATTCAGTGGCATTAAATACATACACAAAGTGTGTTCCTTCAACAGAGAGCTTGCTGGCTGCTCACTTGAGACTTTGAATAGAATAACCTGTTCCCAACAACCTTTTAGTATCTACTGATGATTCTTGCTGGAAGCTATTATTATCATATCATTGTAAGATAATAAATTTTGGAGGATCTCACTAATATTTCCTTTTACAGATGAGGAAATTGGGGCAGAGAGGTCAATCAGTTGTCCAATTTAATTAATATCTGCTGGATCTGGCTATGGAGCCATCTCTGACTATAGAGTTCAAAGCATGCTTTATGACGGGGCCTGGCCCAGTGTGCCCTGTGGGCAAATCTGCCATCTTTTTATAAAGTTTGATTGGGACACATCTGTGCCCCTTCATTTACATATTTTCTCTGGCTGCTTTCATGTCAGAATGCCAGCATTGAGTAGTTGTGACCAAAAACTAAAATATTTATTAGCTGGTCCTTTACAGAAACAAAACTGGCTGGCCTCTATTTTTAAATTTGTTTTTAGCTCTACTGGGGATAAAACCCAGGGTGCTCTACGACTATGCCACCTTCATAGACCTTTTTGGTTTTTATTTTGATACCAGGTCTTGCAAAGTTGCCCAGATTGATCTTGAATTTGTAATCCTCCTACTCAGCCTCCCAAGTAGCTGAGATTACAGGCATGTGCCACTGTACTTGGCTTAGTGGCCTTCATTTTATAGAACAGATATTTAAATTTTTAATTAAAATAATACACATATATGAACACAAACAGTACCAGAAGTTTTGTTTTGGAAAGAAGAGGCCCCTGCCAACCACACTGTTCCATTATCTCTGAGACAGATACACTTAAATAACTTTTATAGCATTTATATTGACGTTTCAAATAATATTCCCTTCTATTCATGTGTAATGATCAGGTCAGGGTAATTGGCATGACTATTACATCAGACACTATTTCTTGTTTAAAAATTTTAGGGACTGAGGGGTACCTTAGTTATAAGGCACTTGCCTAGCCATGTGCAAGGCCCTGGGTTTGATCCCCAGCACTGCAAAATAAATATGTAATAAATCAAATGATAAAATTAATTAAAAAATAAAAATTTTAGCCACTAATTATTATCTAACTTAGTTGAGGCCTCTATCCTAGTTTTTTAGTACTAGATTATAAGTAAATTTATCATTAGATGAAGTATGTTTTATGATCACTGAAATTTTTTTTGCATCTCATTATAATGTATGTAAGAAAATTAACATGAAATTATAATAGCTTTTATTTACCACATACTATATGTCAGGTGCTATTCTAATGCCTTTTCATGCAGTATCACATTGGATCTTCACAGTAGCCCCAGGAAATATAAGGACTACTATATCTCCATCTTCCAGTGAGGAAGTGTCACTTAGATACGTCCTCTCCTTGGTCAAGTACCCAGTGGGCGAGGGAGCCAGAATTCTACACTGGAACTTGAACTCAAAGATTATGTTGTAATACCACATGGAATACTGTGGATTTGGGGTTCTGTTAGCAAATAATCTTAAGATTTAGAACATGTAAACTTGCTGAGGCTCAACTGTGAAGCAGTTTCATTGAGACAGGTGTAGAGCAGTCACGCAGGAGGTCAGCAGTTGTGGGTAATTTTTCTGAGAATAATTCTATTTCCTTGGACTTTATGAACTTGCATAGTCTCAGACTATGGTCTCAAACTTGAGCATGTAGCAGAATCACCTGTTCATGAGGTACAGGCTACTGGGCCCCACTCCCAGAGTTTCTGATTCAGCAGGTATGGAGTGGGTCTGGAAATCTGAATTTCTAGTACATTTTCAAGTGCCGCTGCTGCTTGCCCAGGGTCCAGTCAGGCATAGTGCCATCCTGTTTTTCCTGAATGTTAAAGGTCTTCTGTATTGTCTTCCTTTTTTTTTCAGTTGCTTCCTTTCTGTTAGTCTCCTCCCTCCAGCTACCTAGAAAATGGTTCAGTTATTGCAGCTTATATTTCAGTTTTGACCCCACACAGACCAGAGTCATGATGCTGATATAGGAGGTAATTTTTTTTATAACCATAAAACAGACTCATGTATTTCCTACCTCTCGATTTATTGAAATATGATTGACAAAATTATATATATTTTAGGTGTACAATGTGATGATTTGATGTGTGTTCATTATGAAATGGTTACCACAATCAAGCTGCTTAACACATCACCTAACATAGTTACTCTATTAGGTAGTAGTAGTTTACTTTTCTTTAGAGAGCATTTGTGTAATTTTAATTTTTAAAAATTATGTCCCTGTTCATGACTGTGGCATGGTGCAAAGGATGAAAGATTACTCAGAATCACTGTCCAGTTCAAACTCCAAGAAGGCCCAGAGGAACTGCCCTTAAGACCCCCCAGCGTGAGAGTCTTATAAGGACCTCCCTGAACTGAAGCTTCTGTGGCTTTTTATCAATAGAACCAAGAAGCAAGGATGAAGGACAAAGGAAGGATGTTGGTACAGGAATTCATGTAGGGGAAAGGGGAAGGACAGGAGAAAGACAGGGTAAGGTCAGGGGGTCGATTAAATGACTGACCTTAGGGCCAGCCTAATAAATCAGAGTATGGGGATGATGAGGGCCAGAGCATTCATTTCTTAAGGCAATGCGTTTTCATCCTACTGTGACTTGTGGGCCTACTGTAGGCTATCTTTTAATCTCTATCCATGCATTCCTGGAGGTTTTGGGTGTGTGGCTCCAAATGTCCCTTACTTCTGCACATTCATCTCACACATACCTCTGGCCAGTGCCCCCACACAATTTTATTTTATTTATTTATTTATTTAATTAATTTTTTTGGCATCACATATTGCTTTATCAAGTTTGTTGAATGACTTCAAGTAGAAAAGTGCCGAAGGAGAAATTAAGACATTAGAAGTCCACGGTTTCCAAGCAAATCTTTAAATCCTTATTAGTGGTTCACAGTAGTCCAAAATCCTTGTCACAAATGACTAAAGTTTATTGAAGTGTCATTTTAGAAGCTTTTTTTTTGGTATGGGGGATCGAATTTGGCAAGGCATGCGGCGGAACCACTGAGCTAAATCCCCGGCCCTTGAAGTGTCATTTTAAAAAAAGACTAACTCCAAGTTGATGTCTGGTTAAGTTTCTGACTTAGGAACATTCGAGTTGCAAACTTTCACAGATACAAGCAGACCTCCCATTATGAACATTCACAGATGTGAACATTTATAGATGGGAACAAGTTGCGAAAGTAGCTCAAGTGTCTTCTAGACACTGTCACAGTTGTGCTGCTGTGTGCTTACTGTACAGTGTGGTAGTGTACAGGAAGTAGTACAGTGCTCAATCAGAGCCCAGGATGTCTGGAAGCAAGAGGAAAAGCAGTGGCGATGAGGAGGGGACTGCTAGGAAGTGCAAAGCAATAATCATGGAAACAAATTGAAAGTATAGTAGTATAAGACTCACTTTGTCAGACTTAAAAACAAATCCAACTTATGAATGTTTTCCTGAAATGGAACTCGTTCATAAGTCAGGGACTTACTATATCCTGAAAGAACTCTCTTTAAAGGGACACTTAAATCACATGCTTAATTTTTTTACAGTGGTATAAAAACATATATAATCCCGATGAAGTTTAAAGAGCTACTGATTAGAAATTTTAATACTGCCTGTATCTGTAATACATGAAATTCTGTCTTAGTAGTGCCAAGTGAGCTACTTTACTCCCTCTTATTTGCCGGTAGACTGGTACCAAGGCCTTTGCCCTGAAATACATCCCCCAGCCTTTTTTGATTTTTTAAAGACAGGGTATTGCTAAGTTGCCCAGGATAGGCTTGAACTCATGATCCTCCTGCCTTGGACTCCCAAGGTGCTGTACTCCCAGGTGTGCACTATCATCCCCAGTTTCTCTTCTCTTTACTGTAAAAATATATTAAAACAAAAATTACCCCGAAATTGCATATGCTATGTGAATTACAAAGCTACTAGCAGCAATATGATATACATACCTATTCTAACAAAAAGTACCCAGTGGGCAATGAAGGTTATAACTTTTGTGGTACGGGGGACTGAACTCAGGGCCTTTGGACTGAGCTACATCCCCAGCTTTTGGCTGGGTTAATTCTGTAATCCTCCTGCCTCAGCCTCCTAAGCCATTGGGATTTCAGGCGTGTGGCACTGGGCCTGACTATACATTTCTTATACATAGAAGTATTTTATGATTTGCTCATAATTAAAATGGTGAAAAGTTTATGCCTATTTAAAAAAATAACATAACGTCTGATTATATAGAATGCATTTTTCTAGTAAGTCTTCCTAATTTAATACCAAAGTAATGAAGCATCAATCATCACTGATAGGGCAGATTTACTTGCCATGACACAAATGCTAAAGTACAGCCAATTATTATTTCTTAGATATGTGACAAGCCCATACCTTTCCACTTTCTGTGGTATTCAAAGAAGCAATTTATCATCATCTGACAATTATAAGATCTGAGGCTCAAACCGTATTTGCTACAGTCAAGTTTTGGAAAATGTTGGGCCTCACTTTACCAAAACCTAAAAACAGGGTTAAAGAAGATCATACCTAAAGGCTCATCTAGTGTAATATTCTCTATTGTTAAGTAATTTTATTCTCTTCTTTAATTCTTCCTCTCTACCTCCAATTGAAGATACGATGAATGAAATGGCCAGAAAGCAGTTAAGAAGGATGGTGAGATGCTGCACCTGCCTTGCAAGAACCAGCTCCTGAGTTTGATCCCCAGTACCAAAGATGTTGAGAGAAGAGTCTAGGTTGTTTTACTAATTCAACTGGCAGGAAACTTCAAATTCTAAAAATTATGAATAATCACTAATCAAAGTTCTTTGTAACACAGAACAATCTAAAAACCACAACTCCGATCTTTGTAGCTAAGAATAAACCATGTGAAACCTGTTACATTTTATTTGTTAAAAATGAACAGCTTCAGAATAGAGCTAAATGTAACTTTTCCAAAAAACACGAAAAAGTAGTGTGAAGTACCTCCTCATTAAATACAAACTTTCACTTTGTGATGCACTGCATCAATGTTTTGCATACACCTTGATGCAAAGAAAATTTTAAGTTGCATCCCATTTAAGAAAAAATATTTTGGACCGGGGATTTAGCTCAGTGGTTCCGCCGCCTGCTCCGCAAGCGCAAGGACCCGAGTTCGATCCCTGGTACCAAAAAAAAAAAAAGATGCAAGAAAAAATATTTTAAGAACTGAACAAGGATGACTACAACCACATTCCAAGAAAGGAAGAATCCCAACAAAGTATATTGTTTTGTTTATATACAACATGCTAGCACTCAAGAGTTTTAATTTGTACCAAAGGCAAAAATTACTTTAAAAGAAAATTACAGATGCATGAATTGCAAAAGTTTAATATACCAAAGACACTTTGTTATTTGATGCACTTAACGTCAACATTTGGGGCAGTTTTTAAGGTCTTCTAAAAAATGACATAAAAATACCTCTTTATAGTAATATTTAAAATAAGAGGAAAATGAAAACCCTTTTATACTATATTTTCAAAAACTGTTCTAAAGACTGCAAACTCATGCTCAGTTGTTTTTCCTTTGTTTTAAAATAAGCTACCAGTAATTCCAGGCAGTCTAAAATATATTGTTCTTGGATCAAATATTAAATATTCATATTTGCAAAAATGTTTTGCAGTGAGTCCTTGGGCTCTATGAAAAGATTCAAATTGCTAAGAAGAGGTAGAGTTTATTTTCAAATTCTGTGACTGGGTTCCAATAATCCCTTATCAAGTGTAGTACTGGCAAAATATCGTATATTAAGGATCAGATTTCTTTGGTATAAGCATGAAACTGTTACTGATAGCTTCCCATGGCTAGCATAGACCAGTAAGTAACCCAATGAACATAAGAGACAGTAAAATCTAGTATACAATGCAAGGTAGGCAGGGGTGATAATGTTTTGTTTTGTTTTATAGGAAAAGTCATCACTAATAAAATAAGCCAGAGAAAAACACCTACTTAGAAATTTGAACATTATGATAAACCAAAAAGTCAAGCTTCAAAATGACCAAACTTGCTAATTTTCAGCTGGAATATTTTTCTATATTTTGGCATTTTACTGTAATTTGTAGTACACAATTTCTGAAGACTCTCAGCACTATCTTGGCACAACAGACTAACTCCTCCCACCTCTCCAGAGTACAGGAAGAAAAGCTCTTTCTCGCTTAAATGCATGAATTTTATATCATACAAAAAATCTGAGTGGAAGGTATATAACAAAGTTTACAATGTAACTCCATTGTAATTTTACACATTTTTTTTCTTTCTGACATATTTTTCTTTCTGGAGCTATAAATTAATTTAGTAAGCTTATAAATTTTAACTTTTTGAATAAGAAAGTGTAGGACTGTAAGGGTATTAATTTTACTATCAAAATATGTAAGGGATTCAAAGCCTTTTTAAAACTAAAATTCTAAGTATCACTTGAAGAAGGATCTGAAGACACTAGACTCAAGACGACACTAAATCCAGAGTTTATCTCTGACCTGGGTTTTGAAGCTTTTCACCTAAGTTTCTGGTCCTTCAACCTGCTCCTTCCTCGCATGCTTTCTTCATTACTAAACACAAACTCAGCTTTTCACACTGGACCTCTTCCAGTGTCCTATCGGGTAACTCTGTAAGCGTGCATTTACAGCCTTCATACACCAACATTTTAAACTGAGACTAATGCCAAGAACCACATTTTTTTGTTAAAAGTTCAGCACTAAAGATTTACAACTCCAGGGGTCTAACTTAACACCACCTGAAAAATGAACCCTGTTCCAGATCTATAAATCTTAAAAGCCAAAACTGGAATTCTCATAAGGTTTTAAAAAATGTGTCTAATGAAGAAGAGGCAACTGCACTTAGTACATCAGCACTCTTTAAAGGATAAGTGACAGCAACAAAGGGACCTACTCGTATTACAGAAGACAAAATTTTATCATGGCAAAGTCTAAAAAGTGAGCAAAGGTGTAAGATCCTAAATATCTCTATCATAAAAATAATCTCTTTCTGTTTCTTTCTTTTCTTCTTTCTTTCATTCATCTGCATGAGGAACCAAGGAAGTCAACAGAAAATTATTCTGTCTGGGCCAACCATGAAATCTTTAAGAACAGATAGGTATATTCCCTGTTACCTTTCAGGGCATTATTTTATACATGTTTAAAAAAAAAACTTCAAAAATAAGAGTTATTTAGCCTTGTGAATATTTTGAAGTAAAGATTCTTGAATTTGGGCCAGGGATTTAGCTCACTGGTTTTACCGCCTGCTGTGCAAGCGCAAGGACCCGAGTTCGATCCCCGGTACCAAAAAAAAAAAGATTCTTGAATTTCTGTGATGAACTCTTCAAGCAGTTCAACTTCTCAGAGTCATCACTCAAAAGGTCCTTTGACGTGGGATCTATCCCACAGTGACAAAGCGGCTTCCTCCTTTGTTGTACGTCAGAGTGGCTCTTTGTTCCTTCAGGATTCCAAATCTTTAATTCAAAGTCCTCCCTGTCTGTTTCCCAACACTATCTCAAATTGTAGAGGGACACCTTTAGGAACTTTCTTTACATCGGACTGTTCCCGTTTTGTCAAGAATGAGGGTACATCAGTACGAGTTAATCGTGGTTTCTGATTTACTGGGCACTGTACCGCCCCAGGATTGTCAATGAACACAGTCAAAATTCCTCCATTTGTGGTGGAAGTACGCCACTGACGAGTTGTCTTTGCTGCTACATCGTCTAACAGTTGTTCTGTGTTCAACTGGGCCAGAACCTTCAGGCCTCTTCGGAAAAGAAAAGTTGCCTGATGAGTGTCTTTCTGATGGCTTAATTTATTTCCACTCCTGGTAAAATTAGCTGGAGTGTTATTTTTTCTGTTTAACTGATTAGGTCTCTTGAGAACTGCAGCTGGTTTCCTTTGCACTTCATTTTGTCTCAGAAGGTTTGCTTTCCTTTTTAACACTGGAAAATATGGTTCTATATTCTTGTCACTTAGAGGTGGACGATTCATAGGACTAACTCCTTTTTGAATTCCAGTTGCTTTTCTGGCTGCAAGGCCAGTAGTAACTCCATAAGGACGTCTCTTCCCAGGCATTACTTTTCCTCTTCGGCTCAGACTAGTTTTACCAAAACCAGAATTCTGCTGGATTCCCCACCGAACTCTCATCCTGAATTGCCCAGCACTAGTTTGCTGGAGTCTTCTATTTAGTCTCGGAAAATTCTGCTTCTTTCCTTCCTTTCTATTCAATTTGATAATATCATCCAGAGACATAGCGATTTTTTCCAGGTTCTCATTACTACGGGCTTTCCGGGGCGGCTACGGGGTCGCCGTACCTCCTACCAACCCGGTACCAAACCGGTTCATGGCTCCGAGGCGAGGCGTATCACTGAGCAGTCAGCGGATAAGGCCGCCGCCTCCCACTCCCGCACGCAGACTGGCCGCCCTGCGGCTGCGCGCACGCGCGTTGGCGGCGTCCTCGTGCTCCCCACCCCACAATTTTAAATATAACATATTTTCATTGTAAAAATCACTTTTTTTTTTTTGGTACCGGGGATCGAACTCGGGACCTTGCATTTGCGAAGCAGGCGGTGGCACCGAGCTAAATCCCCGGCCCTTAAAAATCACTTTTAATAAGCACCATCACAGTAGCACACATCACCAGAAAGCTAGAGCAGACCCTGTAGGATTTTCAGTGGCTTGACAGACCATAGCTAACCACTGAACTTGAAAGTACAGACGGTACCTTATAGGCTATTGCCTATGGGGGCTTTATCTGATTTTCAGTAGAGGCACTTGACTTTTACCTTTAGCATTCTTTGAGATCTTCTTTTTAATCTTTTAGTTATATAGAGGCCAACCAGAACCACCATGTCTGGGACTGAGGAAGCAGTGCTTAGAGGCGGCGACAGCCTTCCTCCTTCTGCTGGAGGCAACTCTGTGCTATGCTTTGGACAGGTAACTGTGGGTTCTTCTTCTCTGGAAAGAATGAGGTTAAGTAGGAAAGTTATGATGAATGATCGGTAGACCACCACACACATGGAAGCTATTTATTGCATTTTTCCTTTAGATGCATTATTTGGGTGATCTTTGAGGAACTCCAAGTACATTTTGGAACTTTTAGGGGATTACCTTTAGATGTAAATTTATTCATATGACAAAATTTTACCATTTATATGATAGAAAATTCAAAACAAAACAGACTGTGAAAAGTCTTCCAGTTTCCCTGTCACGCCTGTCACCTTGCCACCCAGTTCTCTCTCTGAGGGACACCAAAGTTACTGGCGTCACGTTCTTTGAGGAAATGCTCTGTGTGTTGAAAAGAGATTCTTGCTCCAACCAAACTCTTTGTCCTTACTGGAGATTTGTTAGTATAGTATTTATCTCATTTAAATAGGGCAAGGGGACAAAACCAGAAACTGTGAATAGTAGTGGATTTTATATGTGTAGGATGGGGAGTTGTTGACTTGGAGAAGCAGCTCTAAAACTTTGGACAGGACAAATGGAAACAAGATTCCTATCTTGTTCATGCTTTTTCTCTTCCCTCAAACCTGTGTAACCATCATATATAGACTGAGGTGGCAGCTTTAATTTTCTGGTTTAGTTTTTGAGGGCTGGGGGAGCACTTGCCTAGACTGCAGGAGGCCCAGGGTTTGATCATTAGCACTGGAATAACTACACGAAACAAAACCAAAACCCCACCAAAGCTAAGCAACCAACTCCAAAATGAACCAACTTCAAAACTTAGTTTGAAGGATGGTAGCACCTGCTAGAAAGTTTAATAAGGTGGCTCTCAAAATGTGGTTCTGGGACCCCTAGGAGTTCACAAGACCTTTTCAGTAGCCATGAGAGTAAAATTAGTTCCCTGATATCACTAAGGTACCGTTTGCCCTTTCACACTGACTCTGCCACCAGGGCATGGCGGAGTTGTGCCTGGCTGTGTACACGATGGTGTCATTCTGATGGCCGATGGAAAGTGTGGCTTAAGTCTCTCTGTGCTCATGTGGGGAGATCCTCACTACTTTTTGTTTTGTTTTATTTTGAGATAGGTTCTCACTCTGTAGCCCAGGCTGGCCTTGAACTCATGGTGATCCTCCTGCCTCAGCCTCCTGAGTGGTGGGATTACAGGCATGTGCCACCATGCCTGGCTTCCTCACTACTTTTTAAAAACATTTTGAACTAGTACATAAACGTCCTAGTAAGGTGATACCATGTGGTGTTATTTTTTTAGGTGTTGGGGATGGAACCCAGGGCCTTGCACATGCTAGGCAAGTTCACCATTGAGTAGCACTCCAGTGCCCAAGCAATATTTTGATACTTATGGACATTGTGTACTTGAGGGGTGCTGATGGAAGTGATGGTGGAAATGCCAGCTTGGTTTTCCCTCCTGGATTACAGTGCCAGTACACAGCGGAAGAGTACCAGGCCATCCAGAGCGCCCTGCGCCAGAGGTTGGGCCCGGAGTACATCAGTAGCCGCATGGCTGGTGGAGGCCAGAAGGTAGGAGAGTCTCCTGGCTTGGCAAGTGGGTGCCCAGGCAGCAGACTGCTAGATGCTCTTGCCACCCACCCTGTGGTACCTCGATCCAGAAGGCTCTTGTTCACAGTTTCCTAGTGTTCATGTTTCCTAGTGCCTGTGGGAGGGGTGGGCTCTGTACTTCTTTGTCAGCTGAAGTGGCTCAAGCCTTGTTTGAGGCTTGTATAACTGCCATGTCAGGATTCTTCCACTATCTTTTGAAAATGCACCCCTTGCCATTTGCTTCTAATTTTAACAACTATCTTCTGCTTTTCCTCTTCCTCCTCCTCTTCCTCCTTCTCCTTTTCCGTCTTCTTCTTTTGTGGTGCTGAGGCTGGAACCCATGGCCGCCTCCATGCTAAGTAGGCACTCTACCACTGAGCCACAGCCCTAGACCCTGACTTAAATTTCTCTATGTTTTTAATTTTTCATAAAATATGTTAACCAGAGATTTGTACTTTTTTAGAAACTCTTGGTTTTGGAAACTGTTAGTTGAGTAGATATTTCTTCTCTAGGCTATTCCTTCCCCTCAGATAGGCTGTTTATTCTAGCTAGTTGTGTCTAGAAGATCTTTGAAATACATTCAGTGAGAATTTCCCTATAATTAAACAGTATTAGCAGAACACACAAGGAATAAATGAAGTAAATTTTATTCATGTTTAAATGTGCCAAGGAATTTTGTGGGTTTTTTTGGTATCGGAGATCAAACTCGGGTCTTTGCTCTTGTGCAGCAGGCAGCGAAACCACTGAGCTAAATCCCCGGCCCCTGTGCCAAGGAATTTTAATATAGCTTTATCTTTTTTTTTTTTAACTTGTTTTTTTGTTTTGTTTAGTTTTGTTTTATTTTGTTTTTTTGGTACCAAGGGTCGAACTCGTGCATGCAAGGCAGGTGGCAGAACCGCTGAGCTAAATCCCCAGCCCAACATAGCTTTATCTTAATTTCTTTTCCTAGGTGTGTTACATTGAGGGTCACAAGGTCATTAATCTGGCCAACGAGATGTTTGGGTACAACGGCTGGGCTCACTCTGTCACGCAGCAGAGCGTGGGTGAGTATGTGGCCGGGTCGGGGTTGCTCCACTCCCTTCTTCAGCACGTAGCTCTGCTCGCAGACCGGGTGGGTGGGGATGGAACTAGGAGGATCCGTGGCCTGCAGGAGCCACAGGAATCAGTCTTCACCTGGTTCTCTTTACACTTCTAGACTTTATTGACCTCAACAATGGCAAGTTCTACGTGGGAGTCTGTGCGTTTGTGAGGGTGCAGTTGAAGGTGAGGGTGACGGGGCAGAGCTGCTGCCTGGGAGGCTTGGTGGTGACAGAAAGCAGGAGGAACATCTCTGGCCCGTGGTGTAGCCTGGCTGGAGAGCAGAGTCCCAGCCAGTGTCCCAGCCAGTGTCCCAGCCAGTGTCCCTAGGATGGTGGGTGGGATTCACATGGTCCCTCAAAAGAATTTTGAAAAATTCTGGCCTCTTGCCTGTTTTTAAGTTGACATTCACATATGTAGGTAGTTGCAAAGGTTATATTTTTTAATACAGTGTAAAATTTGACATTTTGAAATAATACCATTTTTTTTTTTTTTAAATGAGCATTCACTAAGTAGTTCAGGCTGGCCTCAAACTCACAGACCTCTGGGATTACAGGTGTGTGCCATGTACCCGGCTTGAATCTTTTTTTTTTTGGTACCAGAGATCGAACTCGGGTTCTTGTGCTTGCGCAGCAGGCGGTGGAACCACTGAGCTAAATCCCTGGCCTTTGAATCTTTTTTTAATGTTTTGAGAGCAGGTCTTGTTATATAGTCTAGACTGGCCTAGAACTCACTTTGTAGCCCAGGCTGGTGTCCATCCTGCGATCCCCCTAACTCAGCCTTGCAAATTTGAGGTCAGCCTGGGCAACTTAGCAAAATAAAATTCTAAAAAGGGGCTGGGCCAGATATGGTGGCACATGTCCTATAATCCCAGCGCTCGGGAAGCCAAGGCAGGAGGATGGAGAGTTTGAGGCTACATGAGGGAGTGTGTGAGTTTGAGGTCAGCCTGAGACCCTGTCTCAAAAAAATAGGTCCCTCCAGGAAAGCGAGGGAGGGTTGGGAGGCAGCTTAATACTCCCTAGGTTCAATCCCCAGTACCACAAAAACAAAACAAAAAAACTTTTTTGGAGGAAAAATTTCCAGTGACTGTTTTCCTTCATCTTGTATTAGGGATGAAACCCAAGGCTTCCTACATGTTGGGCAAGTGCTTCATCACTGAGCTGCATCCCCAACCCTTCCAGTGACTTTAAGACTTTAAATATTAACAATACCTCCTGGGTTGTGTGAGGATAGTTGCTGTTAACACAATTATCGGATGACTGTGTTTATGTTGAGGAGACAATGTCAGTACATCAAAATTTAATACAAATAAAATATATGGAAAATGCATTTAATTTTATTTTATTCATTAAATTTGTTGGTACATTTTAGGTATACATTGTGATCACATTCATCATTGGGATTTTCTACCAGTACATGATATATCTTGGTTCTTGTTTTTTCCCATTCCCTTTTCTTCCCTTCCACCCCTCAACCCATCCCTATTTACAAAAGCTTTGTTTCCATTTTTCCTTCTTTTCTCATTTTTTTTCTCTCTTCTTTCCTTTCCCCCACCCTCCTCCCTAGTTCTCCTTCCCCTTTGAACCTTTTCTTCCTATTTCACATTATCTATTATACATTTTGGTCCTCATTTGCATATTTTAGTCAGATGGATGTTGCTTTTTTTAAGTTAGTATTTATATATTCATAGTTGAATATTAATTTTTTGTTGGTTTTTTTGGTTCTGGGGATTGAACTCAGGACCTTGTACTTGCCAGGCAGGTGCAGCACCACTGAGCTAAATCCCCAGCCCAGTTGAATACTTCTTAAATGAGCATTCATTAATTCTATTTGATATCTTAATTTTATAAATTGTACTGAAAAACCTTGTTCACCTAAGTAGTTATGAATGGACTTTTGTTACAATATGACTCATTTCTTTGAATGCCTTCTGTTTTCAGAAGTCAAATAGTGCTATCATTAAACATTATATTTAATTCTCTCATAGCTAACAGCCGAAGCCAAGAAGTGGATACTACCTAATTAGAAATGAAAGGATTTGCTATCCAATGAGAGGCCATTAGATACAGATTTCAAATTGCCCCTTTCTTTGGTTTTCTAGAGGTTTTCATCCTGCTGGGTAACACACCATGGAAAAAGACTTGGGGTGGGTTAGAAATGTGCCCCTCCTATGCTGTGGGGCTGGGGAAGGGAAATGGTCTGACATTTTGAGCACAGATCAGGTCTTGGAAACAGTTCTGGATATTGATGTCTCACAGGCGTCTGTGCCATGTCCCCTTCAGCAAGGCCCCTGTGTTCTGTGGGGCCACAGTGAGCACTGCTGCTCGGGAAAAGAAGAGCAGGGCAGCCAGGGCAGGACTGCGGCTTTTCATGTTAGTTCCAACTCCTTTTCCACCCCCAGGATGGCTCCTATCATGAAGATGTAGGCTATGGTGTTAGCGAGGGCCTCAAGTCGAAGGCCCTGTCCCTGGAAAAGGCCAGAAAGGAGGCGGTGACGGATGGCCTGAAGCGGGCTCTCAGGTAGGCCAGGGGCTGGAGCCGCACCTGCCTCTGACCAGCTCTCAGTTCCTACCAGTGTTTGGAAGAGGTAATCATGTGGGTCAGAGATCTAAATAACAGGGAAAGATAAATCTCACCCTACCCTTGACCCTGTCTATTCTGTTTCCGCCTTTGTTTCATACTGCCCCAGTGCTTATGCTGAGGACTTCTATTTTCAGGTACAGTAAGTTCCTGACTTACAAACATACAAGTTGCCAACTTTCACAGGTATATGGTATAAGGTTCCCTTTGTTAGTATGAATGAATCTAAATTAGGAGCAGTTCTCCTGGAACGGAACTCATTCATAAGCTGGGGACTTACTGTATTATGTATGCGGTGCCACCTCCCCTACCCCTCAGGGATGTGTCCTGGAGACTTTTCCACAAAAGTACAGTGGTGCTCAGCTTTCTCTGACTGTAACAGATCTCTGAGATAAAGCAGCCCATAGAGAGAAAAGTTTATTTTAGCTCACAATTTGGAGGTTTCAGTCTAGGGGGCCTGTGATGAGCCCATCATGGCAGCATGCGTGTGGTGCAGTGCCCTGCTCATTCCGTGGTGCAATCAAAGAGTGAGAAGAAGCGTCCAGTGTCTCCTCTCCTTTTTCAGGGCACACAGCCTGTGACCTCAGATCACTCACGGGGTCCAGACACTGCCCCTCAGGATTAAGCCTTTCTGTGTGGATTTGGGTGGTCAACTGTCTCGCGGGCTTTGTGGGTTATGCTCATTGCTGCATTCTCAGAACACAGCCCAGGGCAGGGACATAGCAAATGCTTGGTAATCAGAGAATGTATGTTGGTGTCCTTTTCCTCTGCTGCCACTGAGAAACACAAAGCTGCGATTCTGTTCTTTGATAGTCAAGCCTAACAATTCTTAACCCTGCTTCACTCTTCCCTCTTCCCTTTAGAAGTTTTGGGAATGCACTTGGCAACTGTATTCTGGACAAAGACTATCTGAGATCACTGAATAAGCTTCCACGCCAGGTATGTCAGAAGTGGGTGAGTGGAAAGGGGTACAGGGAGATACTATGGCAGACTCTCACTTCATGGGTTGAGAATTTGGGGGATGCAGGGATAAGTGAAGATGCAGCTGTCTACGGGTCTGGGATGTTCATTTCAGACCGTGAATGTTAGTGCTAGCAGGCATCGTCATCATTCCGTGTTAGGAGAAACTGAGCCTAGAGAACTCGCCTTCCTGATCTCACATGTGGAGAGCTGGGGTTGGGAATGGTCTACAGATCCTCAGAGTGAGTCCGTAGGCCTCTGCAGCCCCACCGTCACCTCCCAGGTACTCCCAGACTCTTCCAAGGAAGCCTCAGTCTTCTCTTTCCTCAGCTCTGCTGTCTTTGTAGTGCAGCTCTCCCTTTCAGTGCTGATGCGATCTGAGCTTCTCAGGAGCACCCCTGGTCACACGTGGCCCATTTACTTGGAGTCTGGCCTGTTCCTTTCACCCGTGGAGTGGTACTGCTTCCTCTCTGGCTCCTATGAGGCTCTTGCCATGCTGCCACCCAGGGCAACATCACCATCTTTTTCTTATGGAGCCCCTAGTAGAGGAATGTGCATCTGTATGAGAAGTGTTAAGTATATTCATTGTTGTAACACTGATCTCCAGAATTTGCATCTTGAAAAAACAAACTTTCCCCCTTCTTCCTTCCTCCTAGGTGTTACTGTGATTTACTTCCTGTCTCTAGGAGTTTGACTACTCTGAGTACCTCATCAATGGTACACTGTTTTTGCCTTTTTACACCAGGTTTATTTCACTTAGCATTAATGCTTCAGGATTCATCCATGTGGTAGTGTAAGTCAGAATTTCCTTCCTTTTTAGGGCTGAATATTGTTTTATGTGTATACTTTGTTTTTTAAATCCACCCATCTCTTGATGGACATTTGGGTTTGCTTTGCCTCTTGACTATGTGAAAAATGCTACTGTGAACAGATATTTAAATATCTCAGGAGGCATGACTTTTAGTTCTTGTGGATATAATGCAGAAGTGGGCTTGCTGGATCATACTGTATTTAGGGGTGGTACTGGGAGTTGAACCCATGGCCTCATGCAAGCTAGGTAAGCACTGTCACTGAGCTACATTCCTCCTATTTTTTTTCTTTTTGAGACAGGGTCTTGCTAAATGGCCAGGTTGGCCTTGAACTTGTGATCTTCCTGCCCCAGTCTCCTGAGTACCTTGGATTGCAGAGCATGTGCCACTGCACCCTACTTTTAAATTTTTTTTAAATAACAGCCATCCTAATGAGTGTGAATTTATTGTGGTTTAGGTTTGCATATCTCTGATGATTAATGATGTTGAACATTATTTCAGAAGCCTTCTGGCCATTTGTATCATCTTTGGAGATTTTTAAGCCCTTTGCCATTTTTTATCTTTTTTTTGTTTTGGTACTGGGGATCGAACTCTGGACCTTGTGCTTGCAAGGCAGGTGGCGGAACCACTGAGCTAAATTCCTGGCCCCTCCTTTGCCATCTTTAATAGGATTATTTAATGTTTGTTGTTAATTTCCAGTTCTCTTAGTATTCTGGCTTTTAACCCCTTATCAGATAATTTATATATATATATATATATATTTTTTTCCCTTCTATTCTGTAGACTGTCTTAAGTTTTTAAGTTTGATGTAGTTCATTTGTGTTTTTGCTTTTGTTGCTTATGGATTTGACATTGTATCTAAAAAATCCTTGTGAATCCCAGTACTTGGGAGGCGGAGGTAGGAGGACTGCCATGAGGATGAGTTCAAGACCCTATCAGAAAAGAGACAGACAGACAGAGACAGAGAGAGGGGCAGAGATGGAAAGTCAGAAAGACAGAGAAAGAAGGAAGAAAAAAAGAAGGAAAGAAAAGGGAAAATTTTCCTAGTAAAATGTCGATAGTGCCATTTGGAATAAGGCAGAGAAGAGAGAAGGCTGGAAGAAAAGAGCAAGGTAGTCATCACCGTCACCTGGAAAGCCCGAGCGATAGCAGATGACGTGATAGCGCGAGACATGAACAATGGAATGGGCTTGGCTCAGATTTTCTCAGGGCAAACAGAGCATGCAGTGCTAGGAAGCATGAAAGAACATTAGAAGTTTAAACTACAAGGTGCTTGGTGTGCATCAGGGATGTTTTGAAATTAAACTTGCTTTCTTACTTCCATTAAAAAAAATTATTACTAGACCCAGTGTTACAGAGCATTTTCTGTTTTTTTCCTAGGAGTTCTAGACATTTAGGACTTTAATCAACTTTCAGTTGATTTTTGTGTGTGGTGTAAGACTCGAGTCAAATCTCATTCTTGTGCATGAGGACACCTAGTTTCCCAGCATCTTTTGTTGGAGAGACTGTCCTTTCCCTACCGAGTGGCTTTGCTGTTCTTACTGGTGATCGTTTGACCTCACACGCAAGGGTTTCTTTCTGGGATCTCTAGTCTATTGGTCTCTACGTCTGTCTTTATGATCACTATAACTCTGTATTGTGTTTTGAACTTTAGAGGTGTGAGTCTTCCAACTTTGTTCTTTGTTTTTTGCTATTTGGGGTCCCCTGGGATTCCATGTGAATTTTAAGGTCAATTTATATATTTCTACAAAAATGCTGATGGGATTTTTACAGGATTGCATTGAATTTATAGATTACTTTGGGTAGTATGAACATTATAATGTTAAGTCTTCCAATTTATGAACATGGAATATCTTTTCATTTATTTGTCTTTAGTTTCTTTTAGTAGTTTTTTAAATTTTTCATGTACAAATCTTTCACTTCCTTGGTTAGGTTTATTATTATTATTATTATTATTATTATTATTTTTTTTTTTTCTGTACTGGGAATTGGACCTGGGGGCTTCATATTAAGCTTCATTCCCAGCCCTTTAATTTTTTTCTTTTTTAATTTTGAGACGGTCTCGCTGTTGCTTGGGCTGGACTCAAACTTGCAGTCCTGCTTCAGCCTCCCAGTTGTGTTTGCTGCAGTCACTGCCCATCCCTCCTTTTGTTTCTACTACCAAGGAAAACCACTTTAACGGTACATTTATTTGGATTATTATATATGTTTTTTGGAATCATATAGTCTAAACTTTTTGTATCATTCAGCATGTTTTTGAGATTCATTCATGGTACATGCAACATTTTCCCTATTACATAATTTTTTATTGCAAGAGTATATAACAATTTATTTTTCCCTTCTGTCTTTAGTAGATACTTGGGTTTTTGGGTAGCTTTTGGCTATTCTGAATAGACCTACTATTAGTGTGCTAAATGGATACACTCACTTTTCTTAGAACTTACTGGGCCAGAGGTTAAGTACATGGTTAGTTGTAGTAGATTCTTCTAATTTTCTAGCATGACCACACTAGTCCACACTCTCACATAGTGTTGTGTAGAGGTCCCAGCTGTGCCACGTCCTTGACAGCAACGATGGTGTCCTTTTCATACTTTTCAGAGCTCACTTCTGTGCCCGCTTCAGCAGGAAATATACAAAGCTCATTCCTACTACTGTGTTTCAATGTAGACAAGCAATCCAACTAGAATTTCCATTTTCATATTATTATAAAAATGTATTCATCTTAATTTCATATTCAGATAATTACTCATCAGCATCAGTTTTTGGCGTTTTAAGACCTAGGAGCAATGATGATAGATTGTCACATACCTTTTTCTAGTAATCTAAGTTTGCAAGTCAGGGAACAGAAAGGAATGGGAAAAGGACATTTTTTCTTTCTTTCTTCCCTTATTAGCTGCCTCTTGAAGTAGATTTAACTAAAGCAAAGAGACAGGACTTTGAACCGTCTGTGGAACAGGCAAGATACAACAGTTGTCGGCTGAACATGGCTCTGGGACCCCTAAAACCACAGGAGGTGACCTCCCCTTGCAGAGGAAGCCACACGGGTGACCCCCACATTGTGCTACAAGGAGATAAGGCCAGCAGCTCCCGGTACGGGGCCCAGGGTCCCTCCCTTCCCTCTCCTGCCCCTTCTTATGTGGCTTAGGTTGCTGCCTTTTCTGCCTTCAGAGCCAGCAAGTTGGTTTGTGTGCTTCCTCAGGACCCGTATCTCTCGTCGTTAACCTGGTTAACTCAGGAACTCACCTTTTTGCTCTTGGGATGCAGAAGCCTGAGCTCGTCCACTGTGGAGAGTGATGCCACTTACCAGCGGAAGCTCCGGCAAAAGCAGCTGCAGCAGCAGTTCCGGGAGCAGATGGAGAAGCAGCCACAGGTTCAGACACTTGCTCCAGCTCCAGTTGAAAAGCAGAGTGAGGGTGAGATGGATGGGAGCAGAGGCCCAGGAGGTGTGCTCTGCAGGAGGAACTGTGGGAACAGGGCGGCCCAGTTCTCTGCCAGTGGCAGTGTGACTGGCTCCAGACCAGACCTCACTAGGGCTGCTCTCCAGTTACATGTGGAATAGATGAGTCCAACAAGTTCAGAGGTAAAACCGGCCATGCAGTTTCCCATTTCTGAAGACTGTGATCTTTTTTTTTAGGGAAGCAAATAGGCCTTGACATAACTTTCTGGTTTTCTCTACGTTAAAAAGTCTTTGTTTTTGAGATGGCTTTGAATATATTTTTCTCAGGGTACAAATTCAGTGGGAGTAGTAGACTGATCGGGAGTTGGGAGGAGAAATGGGTTGCTCAGAGAGAAAATAAAGGGCTTGTCCCAGACTAGTGAGCTTTGGCCTGTTCATCCTGTACAAATGATGGAGAGGGCTGAGAAGACATGCTTTGTGTTCAGGTCATTATTATCCTCGCAGCCCTGACAGGCTGAGATTGATGTGAAAAAAAGAAACAGGTTTTTGGTCCCAGGCCTGTCCTGAGTTGAGTTATTGCAGATTTTAGCTTCTGTCCATTTCAGCAGCTCACAGGGAGGGGGAGGGGAGTCCAGGGGACCCCAGCCTTATCAGACAGCCACAGCCATAGCCCAAGCCGCTGGACTGGATGGCTTGGCTTCTAAGAAGCCTTCTGTTCTTGCCATGAAAGAAGAGACGAATCTTTGCTTTTCCCACTTGGGTGAGAGGGAGGAACAGACTCAGACCTGGAGGTACAATGGGTACTATGGAATCAAGTTCCTTTACTGGCTGAGCCCCCGACATCCTAGGCATCAAGCTGCTTATAACTAAAGGGGAGTAGACTGTCTCTGGTTCCATTTAGTTAGGTGACTGATGACTTGTCCTTTCTCTTGTGTAAACCATAGCAGCCCTTCCGGTCCCTCCTTTGACACATAGTACTCCCATCAGTGCTGTCTCAGAACCACTCAGGGGGAAAGGCATCCTTGAAGGTAAATGACTTTAAAAAAACCAATAAACAGGAAATCCTTGTAAGTTACCATGTTCCATACTTTTGGTACTCACAAAATACATCTTAAAAAATCATAAAAATCTTCATTTTTGCTGAGTGCTGTGGCACATGGCTGTAATGCTACTCAGGAGGGTGATGCAAGAGGATCTCAAGTTTGAGGCCAGCCTGGGCTTAATAACAAGGCCCTGTGTCAAAAAAAAAAAAAGGGCTGGGGCTGTAGATTGTTAAAGAGTGCTTATCTAACATATTCAAGGCCGTGGGTTCAATCCCTAGTACTGGGGGGAGAAAAATAATTTAACCCATTTTTTAGCCCCGTAAGTTTTAGAATGGGAAGAGATCCTAAAATTGATTGATGGGGCTGACCAACAGATGGCACATCTTCAGCTCCTCTGTTGTCTCAATGAAATTGTTCAGTGTACTTTTAAGAGGTCGAAGAAAGAAAACTGCAAGATCTGTCTTAAGATGTGGAGTTTCTTAGGCCCGCTTTCCCAGTGCTTTCTGTGAGGAGACTGTTGGCTGACAACACACTTCTCTGTGATCTCTGCAGAGAATCCTGAAGACAACCTTGAAATGTGGGATCTGACTCCAGACTTAGAGGACATCGTGAAGCCTTTGTCTAAACCAGAACCACCCCCGACCTCTGGCACCCCAGTCCTGAACCACCAGATCCCATACAGCGTTTGCTGTCAGAAGCCACAAGAAAAGTCTGGACCCTGGCAACCCCAAGTTTACACCACTAACCAGCACATATCAGGTAGCAGACATGTGTTTAGGAACAAAAATTAAAGGAAGATCCTGGGTTTAATTCCGTGAATTTTAAAGGAAGGAAGAGATCTCATTTTAAGAAACTAGAATCATTCCAACACAGTAAGTAGATTGAGGGCCAGAATGTTTCCTTTGGGCTCCAGACTTGAGGTTCAACCCTTCTCAGCTCTGCACAGCTGTAGGAAGCTGAGGCATGGCTGGATTAAGAGCTTTTCCTGATAAAAGTAAGTCTGTTAGGACTGTGATGCCACTTGGTCTGGGTTAACAGAGGGAGCTGCCCTCCTCTTAAGTTTCATTCTTGGGGTCTTAGTCTGAAATAGATCCACCAGTTCAATCTAGAAATGATTAGCTGTTTACTCCTTACTGTAAAACCATTGTAGGTACACTTGAGCCTTTTTATCTTCTACAGGAAACTGTGAATCTCATAGGAAGAGCCAGGACATGAAGAAAAGGAAATTGGATCCACCTTAACCTGAGGCAATGGATATCATTAGACTCTCACAAATGGACTTTGAAAAACTGCTTTTGGTCATGAAATTGTTCATCATTCCTGGGGAATGAATTTTATCTCCAGTTCATTCTGAACCTCACTCATCAGAGGACCTGTCAGACCTCATGCAGAGAAAGCCAAGCACTTTATATCCAGCGTGTCACACACAGTGGTGGGGAGGTGAGACAGATGAAATACCTTTCCTTTGGCTCTTGAGGTTTTTCATTGTTTACTCCTAAGCTATTATATTAATAAAGATAGACATTTTTAGGAATTGCCAATAACTGCCTGCCCTCACACAATACAGGGATCCTTAGTCCTAAGCACCCTTCAGCAGCTGCCTAAGTTAAACTGTTGAACAGTCTCCCTTTGGGTCTCATGGTTAAGGCTGTCTGGAAGTTTATCTTAAGAACAAGGCTATAGTGGTGGTTCTTACCTACTTTGCAACTTTGTATAACAATCAAGGCTGCAACCCCCATCTATTACAGTAGTCCCTGCCCCCGCCTCCCAGTCTATGGGCCTATCCAAAATAGAGTGTTACTACTGTGAGTCTGCTCTGGGGCCATTCAGTAAAATAAGGTTTACCTGAACACAAGCACTGCGATACTGCAAAAAAGTCGATCTGATAACTGGGAAGGCTGCTGAAAGTTGACTAAGTAGACGGTGTGCATCATGTGGATGCGCTGAACAAGGCGTGACTCATGACCTGGGTAGGATGGTGTCAATTTCATTACACTTGAGTGGTGGCGTGCAACTTAAGGATGAATTCTTTCTGGCAAAAACCTTGGAAAGCTAACGATGGACGGGGGCGGACGGGGGGGAGGCCTTTATAATCTCTCATTTATGGGTTTAGGACATTGCAATCTTGCATTCTTTCAAGACCAGTATTTTTTCCAAACCAAAGAAACAGTGGTCTGAGATGAAGGAAAAGGCACTTTGAGAAAGCAAATTCTTTACTTATTAGCAAAATAGAAAACAGCAGCCATTTTAATTTCCGATGTGAGATGTGACTTACTCTACCATAAACTGATTTTTCAGTGTTTATGTTTCATAATTCTCCTCAAATGAGTTTGTAAATTTTCTCTTTTAAGTGCATTTTGGGCTCTGTTGTGTCTAACGCTGAAGTAGTGATATTAACTTTTTGGATCATAGACCCACTTTTGGGAAGCTGTGAACCTGAGACAAGCAACCTTAAAGTACTAGAAGGCAGCCAACCTTTTGTTCTTTTGGGAGATGAAGCAGCAGCAGCAGCTTGCCCTGATTTCCCTGTCTTCTAAAAGCTTTAACCTCACTTAGTGTGTTACACAGATTTCATCACGTATTCATCCTTTCATTTTGACGTCCTTACCATTTTTCTCAGCAAAATTAATCAGCAGTAAAATCTTAGTTCAGGGCAAAACTGCTGCTAAAAAACTTTCTGAGGAAGAGGTGGTGTACAGCTGTGTGGTAGAGCACTTATCTGGCCCTGGTTTGATTCCCAGCACCATTAATTAAAAATAAGTTCCTGGGGGGATTAGGAATCCAGTTATAAACAGTGTACATCTCAAAACAGAGCCAATGAGAATGTGAAAAAGGTATTTGCTAGAAATAAAACCCCACAGCTCAACAAAAGCAAGTTTGGTTTATTTGAACGTTTCATTAAAGTCTACAAAGGTAAGAAACTGAAGCAGAAAGCGCAGTCTTACAAGGAGCGCAACACCCAGAGTTAGTGCAAAATGTACAATTAATGGCTGCTGGGATACCCCAAGGTTTGAGTTGTTTATTCTTTTTTTAAAACAGTGTACATTGTTAAATAATGTAAGGAAAACATTTATAATTCAGAAAGTTCTTTTTAATGTGGAAAAAGATACTCAAAATGTACTATTAACACAAAAATAATTTAAACAGTTCAGTAGCACTAGTTCGTTCCTCTAGGCTTCAGTTGTTTCATCCACAGGAGGGGGAAAAATCAACAGTAAACAAAACCAGTTATTTTTGTGTATGAATGAAAAGATCTCAAAATTACTAAACCAAAGTAACAAAACAGGAACGTGGTGCATTTGGCTCCCTCATTCCTCTGGTGGAAAGTACTGTTTCATTCACCACAGGTGATCTTTTCTCATTTATGTGGCACCTTCTTGGTTCTATCCATACTCTTATCCTTGCCACAAGAATGGCAAGCAAAGAATAAATCAGAAAACACTTTTGAAGCAGGGCTTAAAACCCCTGTCCTTTTTGTTTCTACCTGCCAGAAATCTCCAGCATTCATTTATATCTCTGGGGCCTAGGCCAACTTAAAGAAAACAGGACCCATAAAGGAACGAACAGGATTCAGGTAGCCACCGGCTCTTCCTGTCGTGGTGACTCCTGCAGTGTGCCATTGAGGTGGGTAAAAGGCTGGAAATATTTTAATTCCCCAACTAAAAGTCAAGAAAAGAAGCACTCAAGAAATTAAGACTTCTAACCTTTATCTTCGGAGAATAATGACATCCCAAACATAGCCAATTAGGACAGTATATCTGGAAAGCTCTGCAAGTAATAGAACTGCCTGTAATGCTAGGCATAGCACTAAATAATACTGGTTGGTTGCAGTTATTATTTAAGGGGAGAATGCATATGAAAATATGCATTACTTAGAAATCTGGAAATAGAGGTGGCACAATAGATTATGAACCTGCAACCACTTGGACATCACAGAGGAAATGGGTGGGAACAAACCTTTCCTATAGTGCTTATTATTCAGAAGAGGGTCCACTTTGCACAGAATATAGCACCCCAAGCTGAGAAATGCATGGTGCATGTGCAACATAGGAAAGCAATCCAAACAGGTTCTCAGAGCAACTTTCTCCATTGTGACTTCACTATCACACTGCCCAATTTCAAAGCCAGCCTCCACCCTATTCTCTTTCCATTTCACTTCTTCTTGGTCTTATCTGTTCAAGCCCAGCTCAAATCAGTAAGACAACAGTCATTGGCCAGGCAGCACGCATCTTCAAGACACATCTGTTTCCCCATTCTTTAGACCTTCTTTTTTGTTTGCTCAGCTAACACTTCCCTTCATCTTTTAAATTGTCCAATTTTGTCCTAACACCCTACCTCACTACTCCTAAAACAGAACTTTCTGCTTTCAACCATGGATGCCAACTCAACTTCTCACCTTACTCATTTTACACCTGCTCTAGACAAAGCTGTTGAATGACTTAAAAAAAAAAACTTTCAATTTCCCTTTGGCATATCCACTGCTGGGGTCACAGGGACCTAAGATTTCTTTCCATGCGCCTTTGCTGATCTGGAGTCTGGTAAGTCAATGCTAATGGCAGAAGCAATATAAGTCCAAGGCACTAAAATATCCAGCAAGCAATACTGGGAGAACAGAAGTATTCAAGTACAGTAATTATACAATTTTACATTCACATTTATTTATCTAATACAATGGAAGTACAAAGGAAAAAGTTAAAGTGTCTCAAGAGTAAAGGACAGAGCTAGCTTTTTTTGTGTGAACTTTTTAAACCTTTCATATTTTACTCTTAAAACTACTGTTGTCCAACAACATTTATATATCACAGTGTTTCCACATCAAAACTGATGGCAAAGTTACATGTCCGCAGGGAACGTAATTTTTTTTTTCCTAATTGCTAATGCTGCAGTCAGAGCTGCTAATATCTTTTGCTTAAAGCACTAATGACCTATCATTAAGAAAGGGTTGCAACCCCAGTCCCCTGGTATTTTCCACTGGGTTCTAAAGGTGGGGAGGGGGGTGACGGTGGGGGCAGAGTAGGAGAGAACCCCATTTTTTCCATCTTATGGTCTGAATTTTTGAGGGAGTAAAGGATTTGGGTTATGTACCACCATTAACTCCATCGCCTTGCAAATTACAACACATGAGGTTTGGCTTTACACTAAGCTCTCCTATAACTTCCTGATAACAAGATATTCTTTTATCCCTAGGCCTCAGTGGTGGTAAAGATAAATAGGAAAGTATGGTCTGAAGCTGCCCTGGCACAGGAAAATTTCTCTCTCCTTCTTGACCCACTCCAGTAAGTGGAGGGGCAGGGAGAGTCTCTATCCTGAGGGCTCAAGGCGGTTTTAAAAACATTCCCTTCTGGCTAGAAATAACCAGTTAAATGCAGCACTAGTAGTTAGTATACAGGCTACTTTTCCATCCCCCCAGCCCTTGGCATTCCATCTCTGGTTCCCAGATCTACTCAGTTAACATCTCTAGGTCTAAGTGGTCCGAAGGTTGGAACCTGGCGGGTTGCTGATGGATTTCTGCAAATTGCTGATGTTGAAATTCTGCAAGGAAGCAGTTCCTACAGGTTGGAACTGACCAAGTGGCTGTGGTGCTGGGCCACCTGTCCCACTCCACTGAGGGCCAAAGGTGGTTGGTGGAAAACCGTACTGCTGTGGGGGGCACATAGATTTGGTGAAATGACCTAGAGAGGTAGCTGATGCTGCAGAGATGGGGGCAGAACCACCCAAGTTTGAGTTCATGGAGATGCACAGCTGCCCAGGTGCAGAAAACTTCCTTGCCATTCCAGGGCCCTGAGAACAAAACAACTATATTTAAAGTTTGGTGAGGGTATAAGACCCATGGATGTAAAATGGGTGGTACTCAATACAATTCTAGAACTGAGACTGTTCTAATCTTACAGGGTATAGCAAAATGCAACAACACCTTCTATAATGTTTACTGGCTCTATACTTAACATGGGGGTAAAAATAACTATACTGACTGGAAGGGGAAGGAAGCCATGTATGTTTGTGTGTACATGCAGTTCAGGACATTGAAGAAAAAGAGAAGACAAACTCATCTGACCAATAAGGAGCTAAGGATTCAGGGAAGAAAAAGTGAAAGGGCACCTGGGTGATTTTTGTCTTGCTTTTCCAAGTGTTAAAATTCATAAGCTACTTACTAAAGGAGGTCATGGCATAAAATGGTGCAGTAGCCTTGGAGCCTATGTAGTTTGTACTGTGATTCAGTTGTGTTAAGTAATACTGACAAGAATAGGAAAATGGCAAAAAAGGAAGACGTACCTCGTAATTCATGTGTCCTTTGCTTCCTCTCCTGCCTGAAAGATTCATGGCGTCTCGGGCCCAGTTGTCCACTAGCTTGTGCAGGTCATCTGTGAACGTGCCCTTCCTGCTGGACGTTATGGCAGGAGGTTGAGCTTGGGCAGCTTGGATGTTCACTGTACCCCCGACAGTGTTTGTGCTGCTGGTCCCTGGAGGTATAAGCAACAAGAATACTAGCATTAAAAGGAGCTTGGGTTATAATTCCAGGAAGAGGGAATTTGTCACAGATGATGAATGGCAAGTCACAGAATTGGCGGGGGTGGTGGTGGTGGTGGTGGTGGTGGTGTTGGGAAGCCATGCAAGAAAGGAAGATTCCAAGGTTTTCTTTGGCCATTTGTTTTTTAACAATAGAATAATGAAAAGAATGTTTCTCTTCAGTAACTGCAGATAAGCTGATCAACTTAGGATAATGGCAGGCGTGAAGGGCAGGGGCCCCTTTCAAAGCACCTCCGGATTGGGAACTTCCTGCCAATGCGCCATTCCTAGCATCATGCTGATGATGAGGGAGTGTAATATGGTAAAAAAGGCTGGCTGCAGAGTGCAAGGCAGAAGAAAGGATTTCTTGTGCACTGGGTAGGTTGAAGTAGGAGTAGGAATGCAGAGATCACTGCTTAGCTATGGAAAAGACGGGGCTCCCAAACCATGTGGATATTGCCACATTCTTAGCCATTCTTCAATAGCATAACAAGTAGCATGCTCTGTTCAAAATTTTTTAGATCCATAAACATAAATTTATAAAAATAAATTTGTAAGGTGCTAAGCCTTCAATTCCTTTCAATTTCTCATGAGTAAGAGGAGGAAGAGAAGTGCCTAAGTGAATCTTTCAACTCCAGGAAGACACATTTTCCTGAAGATGACCTTGGTTTCAACTGATTGAAGGATTCTCACCCCTTCTCCTGACTTCCTAGAACAGCAAGCACTGCCATGTAGAAGCAACAGGAAAATTCAGCTGAGGCAAGGGTGCAGAGGGGAGAGGATGCTTTGAGGATATGATGAAGGTATTCTATTTCTATGGTCTGATGAAGAAGGAAGGAAGAGTCTGTGTCCTGCCTGATTTCGGCTCTGCTGGAGGGCACACTGAAGGTTATTCGAAGAGGCAAGTTTTAGAGAAGAGGGAAAGAAAAGTCATGGTCTTATTTTTATTCTTGAAAGCCCCCTCCCACTGTATCTCACATTCACTAAAGAATAAGTAAGAACTAGTCAAGTTAGCTGTGAGCCAGGAGGCCTTACAGTATCCCAAGTAATGCTGGGCCTGAATAAGTGCATGCATTTTTCTGATTTCAAGGTCAAAGCAGCACACCAGAGCACAGCAGCACAGCTGAAGCAGCCCTGCCACTTAAAGCCCTTTATAATCACTATTGGGTCAGTCATTTTTCTATTTTACCACTCAGGGAATGGCACACACAAGCATGTCTGTGCTGCAGTGACAGGTAACTCTGAGGTGAAGCTGCAGAGTGAGGAAGGTCACATGCTTCTTACCACCATGGCAAGACATGAAACTGCAATGTGAGTGTCAGCTTGCATCGTTATTCCACTCATGGTGCAAAAGGGAGAGTGAGTTCCCCTCCAGTACAGAAAACCCAAATGGAAAAGTATAAAAGCACAGGAAACAGTCTTCCTCAGACAACAAATAGGAGACAGAGGTAGGGTAGAAAGCACAGACAGTGAGCATGGGCAGCCGCAATGCTGAAGAGACCCAGAAAGCAAGGACAGGCATGCAGGAGAGTGGCATCCTGTGTGGAGGGTTGGTGGAACGATCACAACAGAGATGACCACAAGCGAATGGCTGTCCAACAGCAAACACGAGGGGCTGAGTGTGGTGGACACACCAATCCACAGAGCTCATGCAGGGTAGGGGTTGTCACACCTCTCTAGTCAGATGAGACTTGCTCTTCATGCTGTAAGGCCCCTTTAGAGCCAAATTCACTTTTCAATCTAAATGATATTACCCAATACTGGATTCTGAAAGTAGGGTTTACCCCACAAGGGAGAGTCAACCACACCGTTAACTTTTTTATTCTAGGTTCTGTAAATAGGTTTCCAGTTAATAAAAGGAAATATTCCTTTCTGACCAGAAAATAACCCCTAGGAAAAGCAAGCTGGACTATAAAATAGACTTGACTAGAAGGGAGGCCTGGAAAACATTCTAACCTCTTGAGTCTTTCCGTTTTCTGAAAAGACCTAAAATACATTACAGACTTACCTTTCCTCAACTTCCAAATTCTGATTTTCTTCTGTCAAAATCCATTTCCTCGACTCCCATGCTGCCAGATTCTAGTAACCACAACTATTGTGGCCCACAGTGTATTGTCCAATATTCCAAATATGTATAGTGTTCCTGTTACAGTGGTACCTTGGGGGCTGGGGATTTAGCTCCATGGTGCTACTGCCTGCCTCACAAGCACAAGGTCCTGAGTTCGATCCCAGGTACCAAAAACCAAAAAGACAAAAACAAATACAGTGGTACCTCGGTTCACAAACTTAATTCTTTCCACGATTCTGCTTGCAAACTGAATTGGATGAGAACTGAATCAAATTTCCCCATAAGGTCAATATTGGACCTAACCAATGAATCTGATTCAGTTCTCCTCCAATTTGGTTTGCAACCAGAATTGTGGAAAGAATTAAGTTTGTGAACTAGGTGCCACTATAACTCTCTCCAAAACCTTTACTGGTAGCCTGCTGGGTTGCTGAACTGTATTTGTATTTTAATGAGAAACCTCCATCTAAGAAGCAAAACTCTATATAAAGTAGTTCTCTCCTCACTGGCCTTGTACCCATCTCCCTACGATGTACACAATGTGAGGGCAGAAACTTATACAGTTTAATCATTGCTGAGGTCCCAGGAGAGTGTAGAACAGTACATAAAACATTCTTTCTTTTTTTTTGTTTTGGTAGTGGTGGTAGTGGGATTTAGACAGGATTTCGCTATGTAGTTCAGGCTAACCTGGGACTCACTATGTAGCCCAGGCTGGCCTTGAACTCACAGCAATCCTCCTGCCTCTGCCTCCAGAGTGTGTGATTATAGGATGGAACCGCCCGGCTCTGGCACATTATTGCTGACTGAAGAACTCTCTTTCCCTAGGAGTCAAGCACCCCCAATCACCCCACGCCCAACCACGGGTACTACCAATCCATGACTGTTACAGAGCTAGGCTCACATGGGGAGAGCATTGACTATGAGGTGATCTCTCCACTTGGAATTATAGTCAGCAGTTAGCAATTAAGCATGTTAAAGAATATATTAGAAAAGGGTGCAGAGACAGATGCAAGTTAGGAATCAGGGAGTTATGAGGCTTTAGAGTTCAAAGAGGTCATGGATAACAAGCTTCACAATCAACGACCAAAAGTAACAGAAAGAAAAGATAATTACTACAGAGCTGGTTGCAAGGACAGACTTTTTTCACCATCTTCCCTGAAGCACAAAGAAAGAGCAGTGTGTTAAAGAAACATCAGTGTAAAATCTTTAGACTCTTCAAACAGCACACACAGGCCCAGCAAGAGAGAGCAGGAGGGGAGACAGATGGCTTGGACCTAGTAGCCCTAGACATAAGTATGGTTCTACAGGATGTTTATCTAATTGGCCGTTAGTTTTAACAGGTTATCTGTTGCCTGGCTGACACACACTGAGTTTCCATACCCAGTCTTTGTTTCTAAAAAAGTATAATGTTTTGCATTACAGTTCTGGGATGGGGGAGAAACTCTAGTTTCTCTGGTTTACTTCTTGAAATGAAAATACCCAAGCAGTGTTTCACTGACCCTGTCCCACTTCCTGTTTCTCCTGCTGGGTTGTTATAAAGCCCAATAAAATTAGTACCACTGTTACAGTTTGAAGTTAATTTAAATTGGTGATTACATTTCTACATCCTAGACACATATAATAACCCCTTCCCTTCCACAAAACTCTTTAAAAGTATGTGGAAAACAAGCAACCTTTGAACATAAATAGAGCATTAAGCCAAGCCGTGCTTCCAAACCATTACCTATTTTGAGAGCATAGGATAATGTATCCAAAACTAGTAAGTTCTCAACCCTTCTAAGTACCTGTTTTCTTTCTACATTTTGTCTCTTAGGATGTGTTCAGCAAGCTGTGCCTTGAACAGATAGATGTATGGGCTCTCATGTAGACCCAAATGGAGATTTAATATTTCTAACCACTTTCACCTGAACAACAAGGGTAATACTACCTTTAAGAGCATGATGAAAATTGATAGAATTAAATAAAGCGGCACTTGTCATCTTATATTTCACAAAAAGAGGTCTTAGTGTTCTCTCTTTCTTCTTAAACATTTCAGTCTGTTCAGCATAGGCCTGACAAGGTACATTAAAACACTTACCTCCTACTAATGTCTTTTCATCTTTCCAACTGGACATCCAAATTAAATGCTTATTCAAGTGTGAAGGTGCTAATATGTACAGTCCAGGCCAGCTTAACCAGAAAAATTATGGATCTGAGTGTTCTCAAATCACACATGCTTAGAAAACTACCTAACTGGGTAATGCCTTCCACCTCCTCCTTTGTTAAATAGCTCTGGACTAGTGATATGTGGTAAAAGACCACTTTACCAACTAAGGTGGAAAAGAACAGGGCAACTAGAAGGTTACAAATGTATCAGTGAGGGAAATGAAGTTAAATGTAATGCAAAGGTACCTTGAAATCTGGGCACTACAAAGAACAAAGGAAATTCTTCCCACCAGGAAGAGGTCCAAAGACCTCTGACCCATATACTCAGAAACACTGACGGTCTTAGCACATGCATTTAAAAAGCACTTAAATAACCACACCAGAAGTTTGAGGCCTTAACAGATTGTTACTTAAACTCTAATCAATTTTTTTTTAACTTGAGTTTTGTTTTTATTTAAAAAATTTTTTTTCCAACATACATTTATTGACCACCTACTAAGTGCCAGATAGGCCTTGGGTAATTACAGGGAAACCACAAATGCTTCAGAATGCCAGCTTCTTTTGTGTACAGATGCTAGCTAAATTTGTACAACAGCCCTAGGAGATAGGCACTGTCCTCATGCCTGTATGGGGAGGATGGGGTGATTTGCTATTGTATCTTGTTTTTAAATAGAGGCTGGGAAATCCCAGCAATCAGATCAAAAAGTCAGATTTCACTTGTAAGAGCTGGGCTTTGATCTTTAACAGAAAAAATGCTTTATCTTAGCCATAGTAAAAACCCTTACTGGGTTATGGGCAAAGTAGTAGAAAGATCTAATGACGACAGATATTTCTAGCATCTTTTCAACTGGTAGATGCTAAGGCTTAACTGCAGAGAAAAAAAGGTTTCAACACACTAAGAGAACAGAAAAAAACAGGGTAAACTTTTACCTGCTGCCAGGATCTAAGTATTAATGATCAAGATGCTTTCTGTCCTTTCCAATGCCAGGGTAGGGAGACAGCAATGCACACTTAGTCATCATTGCTTTCAATGGCCCACAGTCTAGAGCAGTGGTGGTGAACCTATGGCATACATGCTACAGCAGGCTGTTTGTTGAAAGCTCTAAACGGTTCACCATCAATGGTCTAGCGCCTTGATATTTACCCTGCCACAAATCTAGGCGGAAGTAATTCTACAAGAGTTATTTTGAAGTCTATAGAGAACTATTGTCATTTCTCCATCTTTTACTATAATTAACATGGGGACCCAAACTTCTGAGGGTAACAGCATTCAGCAAGCCACTGAGTAGATGATACACAAGAGATAAATGAAAATGGACTGCGTGACATATCAGATCCAAGCAGCAGAAAACGAGGACAAGGAAGGAGTAAAGGTGTTACACACAAAGAGCCAAGCAGGGCGTACTCAGAAATCGGGTCCTCCTGCCACCAGGCTTGAATGTCACCTGCTCAGATGCACAGTTAAACTTCGCACAGCCTGTGAGGGGGAAACAGGGAAGAACAGAGAGAGGAGAAGAGACAGAACACAGCTACAAGGTGTTAGAAACTTGAGGCTGGAGTGGTGAAATGTACTAAGATGGCACACAAAAGACTAGCTTCTGTGGAAAGTCAGATGAGTAAGACAGAAAATATCAGGCCTCAATTCCCTCTATTGCACAATGCTGAAACTTTTCTGATAGGAATAATGCTATCTACTTTATGTTTCTTACCAGTCAAATACATTCATGTTGTGAAGAGACAATTTAATTTCTATGAAATTGTGGCAGAAGCACCTTAGCTATCTATACTTCTTTTTATTCTTTTCCACCCAGATATGCAACTCCTTTCTTTTTATTATTTATTATTTATTTATTTAACTCCTTTCAATTCTTATTCTAATGTTACTGGAGGGCCGGGGATTTAGCTCAGTGGTTCTGCCACCTGCTTGGCAAGTGCTAGGTCCCGAGTTCGATCCCCAGTACCAAAAATAAAAAACAAAACAAAACAAAAAACAAAAAAACTTGTTAAAAAACAAAACAAAATAATGTTACTGGAAACTCTTTTGTCTGCAGGCATGTTTTGAGCAGTAATAGATAAACAAAACTACATCTGGAAAGTAGAATATGGATGAAAAATTATATTGTAAGCCTAGTCATCTTAGTTTGCCAATGCCATACTTAGAAGTTAAAAAGTCTACATTGGCTAAGAGAACACATTAGCTTTCAGAAAGTACTGAAACTCCTTAGAATTTGGTCCAGGAAATCTCAGTCTAGTATTAAAGCCCACCCACTTGCAAATCTCAAATGAATTATGCAAAGGTTGCAGATGTAATTTTCCACTGTAATCCCTTGAAAAAAAGCTCTTTCACCCAATAGGAGCAGTGAATCCAATTATTCTAATTATCACTCAACTTCCCTGCTCAGCTCAAAGATTGATCAGTGTACAACAAGCGGACTGGGGCCGGGGATTTAGCTCAGTGGTTCCACCACCCACCTTGCAAGCACAAGGTCCCGAGTTCAATTCCCAGTTCCAAAATACAAAAACAAAAACAAAAACAAAACAACGAAAAAACCCCCAAACAAGCGGGCTGTGTTCTGGTTAGCTGGTGGCAAGAGGTTACTTATCAGGCTTTTGTCCCAGGTACGACAGTACCTCTATTTGCAATGTTTCTGGAAAATGATGGCTGTTTTGATTTCTTACCTTGACCTGGACCCAAAAGACTTGGTACTGAAATGGCACCATCACTAGTGAAGGCTGAGTAGAGGTTGTCACTGGAGGGAGATGGCTTAAGAGGCTGTAACAGCTGATTCTGCCCGGTGTCTGGGAGGTTGCCAGGAGGGTGGAGGGTCTGCTGGGGGTGCAAGACTGAAGCTGTACTCTGACCAGATAGGTTACCTGCCCAAAAAAGTCACAAGGCACAGGGAAACATGTAAAGCTTCTCTCAATGAACATACAGGCTCTTCTTTTTCTTTTTCCTCCTGTACTAGGGATTGAACCCACGGCCTTGCACATGCTAGACAAGTGCTCTACCACTGAGCTATACCCCTAGCCTTTAAAAAAATGATATAAATGAAATAAAAAGCTTCATCAAGGATGTTACAACTTAAACTCACCCAAGTATTATTTGATGTTTACACTGATCCCATGTGCAATTATGACTAAGTCAGTCATTAAAAGGAAGAATCTACCTAAAGTTTACTAAATAGACGATGAAGTACTTGCTTCCTAACGTCAAAGAGTTTGGTTAAATGTGGGTTGTATGAACTAACAGGCAAAGCTAAATGTTTAGGCTTATGAACAATTATAAATGAAGATGGATTACAGTGGAAGAAGCCATTGTAATCATTCATCTACTTCTATTGATTCAAAAAGAGGTTTAACAAATATGAGGAATAGAGAAGTCAAGGAGGCAAGAATATTAGGAAAGCCAGACTCTCACAGAACATCCACATGAACAGTTGGAGACAGAAACAAAAGATGGCTGATTTGGCCAGTGCTTTTTACCTGAAAGCTGTGGGCTTTTATTTCCCAATGAACTGCTACGACTGGATTTGCTGCCTTTGCTCTTAGTGGGTCGCCTTCTTCTCCCTGAAAGGGGAGCAGCCGGGGGAATAATGACAGCAGGGGGAACCTTGCCCAGTTTGGTATACAAAGATTCAATTTCATGTTTCTGGCGACTCTGCAGATCCTGAATCTCTTTAAGATGTCTACAAAAGATAAACAATTCAAAATATTATAGCTATTTTGTTCAAATACAGATTAAAACATATTGGCTAGGGATGTAGCTCAGTGATAGTGTTTGTCTAGCATGCATGAGGCCCTGATTTCAACACTCAGCATTGCAACAAACAAATACACAAACAAACAGTATATATATATTTTTGGTACCAGAAATCGAAGTCAGGGCCTCGCACTTACCAGCCAGGCGCTGTGCTGCTGAGCTACATTCCCAGACCACAAACATTATATTCTTCTTTTTTTTTTTGCTACTGGGGATTGAACTCGGGTCCTTGCGCTTGCGAGGCAGGCGGCAGAACCACTGAGCTAAATCCCCAGCCCCAAACATTATATTCTTAAATGTACACTCAAATATTTACTTAGTTATGAACCTTTCTCCAAATGTACTGCCATGAGATTTTCTATTTTGTCAATTCATTTTGCTGGTCCCCATTATCCAACAAGTTTCTATCCAACCAAAAATGGTTGATAGCTGGGTATGGTGGCTCGCGCCTTAATCCAAGCACATGGAGGCTGGGGCAGGAGGATAACTTTGAGTTCGAGGCCAGCCTGGGCTATAAATTGAGTTCAAAGACAGCCTGAACTACATAGCGAGATCCTGACTCAAAAAACAAAAACAAAAGACCCCAAACAAACAAAGGCTGATAATTTGTTAGGGAAAAAAGATTTCCTGACTTTTAAGGAAAGATAGGTAAATTCACAACTCTTATCCAATGTGACAAATATAATTAACAAAACCTGCCAATATAATCATACATCCCAGAGACATTAAAAGTAATTTGATAGACAAACGGCCAGGAGTGGTTAATAACAAATGCTATTAATCCCTTAATGAGAAATTACATGGGTCCTGATGAGTACAATATATAGCCAAATGAACTATATTCAGGTAAACTTTAGCTTTAGGGTATCACCTTCTCACTAAAAGGAAAGCCATATTAGTATATTACAGTGAAAGATTATTAATCTTTGCACCAGAATCTAGAGGTTTTTCTTGGTACTGGAGATTGAACCTAGCTAGGGCCTTCACACTGAGCTATATCCTCATTCTTTTAAAATCTTGAGACACTCTCAGTAAGTCTCTAAACTGCCCAGGCTGAGTTTGAACTTGTGATACCCCTGTCTCAGCTTCCCCAGTTGCCGGGATTACAGGTATGCACAAAAATGCCTGCAGGACTAGGTCATAATAGCTACCATTTTGCTTTCACAGGAGAAAACATACTTTTCTCGTAGTCGTCGCAGCTCTAACTTTAAGTCTTCATCTTCAATATCTGACTCATTGTCACTGCTCATGTATGAGGAGTTGAATGAATTGCTAAGGCTCTGACTCAGAGTCTGGGGGGGAAGGCTCTTTGAGCATAACTGATGGGGGGAGTGTGGACTGCCTGAACCATCATCCACATCCCTCCCTAGAAAGGCAGCCTCCAGGTCAGAAGATGGTCCGTTCAGATGCGAAGGCTCTGAGAGTTCAGGCTTTTCTTTCTTTGGTATCACGGCAGGAAGAACAGCTTGTTCTAAATCCCTAAAAGGAGATGTCTCTGATCCCTCTTTCTTTGCCTCAGTGATCTTTTCTTCAGTTCTTGATACAGAGAAACGTCCCACTTTGTTTGCTGTGGTTGTCACCTGAAAACGTCCAACCTTGGTAGGCTGCCTGGCTTCTAACTTGGCTTCTGAGGCAGGAGTTTTGTGGGTACTATCTGGCACATCTGAGGAGATGCCAGGGATTGTTATCCCATTAGGCTCTGGCTTCACCAGGGTACTTTCTGGACTACTACTTGATAACACCGAGGACTCCGATGTGCTAGACTCAAAATGAACAGACTTTGCATCTTCTGACTTATCTTTACTCTCTTTCTGGGCATCATCCTTTGCAATGGAAACCTAGTGGAAAAAAAGAGAACAAAGTGAGGTTAAAAACTGAAGTCCCCAATATTTAATTTCCAGCATGGATCATTAACAAAAAAGGAAATCGCTCTATTGCTCAGTCCATGAAAGGCTGAATCTCTACATAGTCATTCTATATTTGAATGTGGAAATAAATTGAGTATCATTATAGAGAACAACCTATCTGTATTAAGTTGCAGATTCTGAGTGGCTGGTTAAGCTGACTAAATAATTTACTTTCATCTCTCATGTTACACACAGGATTCATGTCTCAGTCAAAATATAAGTAACAACAGGTCCTAAAAGCTTGAAGGTTACCTGTGAATATATTATATAGAAGAAATGTTAAATGCCAGGTAAATTTTAAGAATCACTACAACCAACAGGCACTGAAAAAGGATTCAGATCCTTGTCCTTGTTTGTGCATATATCATAAATACTATAGATACAGCTATAAAGTTTTAGAATCTCAGTTTATAAATGAGAAAAATATTACCTGCTACCCCCAATTCCAAGAGCTATAATAAAAACAATTTGAAAGTAGTTGTGAAAGCAGGATAAAAAAGACTGGCAAAGCTTGTTGAACTCTAGAAATTGCTCACTTGTTGGATCAGGTGGGAGATTAAAATAATATGGAATCACTTGATGCTTAATCAGTATCAGCACTTAAAGAGATAATTCTAAGGAAACTATCCTAAATATAGAAAATATTTTTTATATATAAAGATAACAAATATCACTCAGAGGAGAAGCAGTGACCAATTTTAGAGAGAACAAGTATTCCTAGGGGATGAATAGGAAGAAAGTATGTTCTAAGTATTTTATATTTGCTTTAATTAGTATGCCTTATCTTTATGAGGGGAAAATGATAGTTATCAAGTGCTGCATAAAAGAAATATAACATTAGATTGGCAATTATGTCCCACAAAAGTACTAATTTTATTGTATACATAACTCCTCTCAGAGAAGAAATCAAGATCAAGAAAATGATCAGCTTACCTGAAATCGTCCCATTTTTAAAACACCAGCTCCTGGACTAGTTACTGGGACAAGGCCTTCTGTGCCTTGAGAAACTGAAACAAATACACAGAAGAGGAAAACGAAGTAGCATCCCCTTTTAGTTAGCTTCTTTTTCCTCTGGCCAGAAATACATGATATTAAAGACTCATTTTTAAATCAAAACCAGTTAAATTTATTTTTGCAATGCAATACTTAGGACAGTAGTTTTCAGAATCACTGATAAGCAGTTTTGATCAACTTTTAAAGACACTTAGATCCTCTGTCCCACTTTTTTTTTCTGGAGATATTGTAGGCACATATCAGCAGATAATTTTATACACTGACCTATATTTCCATGTGACATCTTAGAAACCATTCCATTTTTTTCTTTTTTTTGGTACCGGGGATCGAACTCGGGTCCTTGTGCTTGCGCAGCAGGTGGTGAAACCACTGAGCCAAATCCCCAGCCCCCATTTTTATTCTTTTTAATAGCTACATAATGTTATATTTTATGTACCAAATACATTCTTTTTTTCAATGAACTATACTTTAACCAAAGCTTCCACTGATGGACATTTAAATTACTCAGAATTTCTTGCTATTTTAAAGGTGCTATAATATATAGTCTCTTATAGATCTATGAACTAAAGATGGAAGTGCTGAATCATTTCCATTTAAAAATCTGACAGGTAAAATACAGAAGAGCGAAGTAACTAGAAAAAGGAGACGAGACAGACTGGCATAGTGGATCAAAAAGTTCAAGTTATACTACCAAGCTGCAGTGATTAAAAACAAAACAAAACAGAACAAAAACAAACCACTGTGGTACTGACACAAAAACACATGTGGATCAATGGAACAGAACGGAGGATGCAGCAACAACTCCAGACACATTTAGCCACTTGATTTGACAAAGGGGCCAAAAACATGCTGGAGGAAACATAGCTTCTTTAGCAAATGGTGCTGAGAAAATTGGCTATATATATATGGAGAAGATTGAAGCTAGACCCGTATCTCTCACTATGTACTAAATTAAAATCAAAATGGATCAAAGATCTAAATACTGTCTTAAGACAGAAATAACCAGCTGGAAGATAAAGTAGGTAAAACTATTGAAGATATAGGTGTAGGCAAGACTTTCTGAACAGAACCCCATTGCACAAGAAATAACACCAAATCAACAAATAGGATTTACATCAAGTTTAAAAGCTTCTATGGGGCTGAGGCTTTAGGTCAGTGGTTTCGCTGCTTGCTATGCAAGCGCAAGGACCCGAATTCGATCCCCGGTACCAAAAAAAAAAAAAAAGCTTCTATGAAGCAAAGGAAACAACCAATAGAGGGAAGAGACAATCTAAAGAATGGGAAAAAATTTCTGCCAGCTATATCTCAGACAGAGAACTAATATCTAAAATATATAAAAAACTTAAAATGAGACTCAATCAAAAAATGGGCAACTGGGCTGGGGATTTAGCTCAGTGGTCCTGCTGCCTGCCTCACAAGCACAAGGTCCCTAGTTCAATCCCCGGTACCAAAAAAAAAAAAAAAAGGGCAATTGAAATGATAATAACACAGATGTCCCTTAAATACATGAAAAAAATATTCAACATCACTGGCCATTAGAGAAATGCAAATTAAAACAATGCTAAGCCCCACCCCTGGCCCACTATCCTATTTATTGAAATATCTTATCCTACAATTTAACAGGCCACCTTTTTCATAAGCCTACATTACCTTTTATTTGGTGTAAAATTTATCAATTTTATTGTATGTATTTAAGTTCTATAATATGCTTTCACAATCCATATTTTCCTTTATTTTGTCCATTTCTAGACTTTCTAGTATATTCTACTGATTTGTAAGGTATTTATTTTACTGTAAAATGAGAGAGTCAAGGGCTGTGGGTTTAGCTTAGTGGTTCCGCTGCCTGCCCCGCAAGTACAAGGACCTGAGTTCAATAATCCCTGGTACAAAAAAAAAGAGAGCCAATTCACAGTTGTTTTGAAAAAACACTCAAATTGATTAAAATCTTACATTTGGATCTCTGTACAAATATAATGTCCAGGCTTTTCCACTTGATCTTTATATACCTATCCAGTGTCACAAAAGTGTACCAGTAAATTGACTTTTATAAATATGCTAGAACTTCCTAATTTCTTATAGAAAGGAACTTGCCTAGATAATAACAAAAGGTCTTACACTAAGAAACTATCATTAACACATGTATAACAGTTCTCTCGCTCCAGTAAGACTCATTAACTGGCTCATGTTTCATGCTTTAGATATCATCAATGCTCCTCAGTCATGAAACACATAAAGATGTTCTAATAGTCTCAAAAGTACCAACACTCTCAAGACTGTCTTTGAAGCAGTAAACTTTATTATCAACTATACGTAGAACTGGGGAGTAGTAATATCAAAAGAAGGATGTGTCTCACCATCCTTCTGAGGCTGTGCTCCTGCTTCTGTAGCTGCTGTTGGAGCCACCACGGACACAGGCTGTAAAACACATACATATAGACACAACAAAATCTTTAGCTTTAATCATTCTTATACTTTTGCCCTGTTGCTTTTTCTATGGTATTTTGAATACTTATGGTATAAGTATTTGAAGGAATACTTATGTCTAAGGGAATTTTCTTTTATAAACTAAAAATAAGTCCAATGTAAAAAAAAAAGGCAGCTCATTTTAAGAAGAATTTTGAGTCTTAGCCATTATTGCTTTAATTTTTCTCATAGTGATACCTAAGAACGTAACATATTCACAGAAAGTAGTTTTATCAAAACATTATTGTCTTGTCGGACATGGTGGCGCATGCCTGTAATCCCAGTGCTAGGGAGGCTGAGGCAGTAGGATCACGATGAGCTCAAGGCCAGACTAAACTATATAGCAAGATCATATCTAAGATAAACCTAAAACCAAAACAAATCATTTCTGTCTTATAAAGTTTAGCCTCCTACAAAGCATAAATAGAAAATCCATAGGATTAACCTGCGGTAAAATCTAATCAGAAGTATAAGAGTATCAAATCTTTTCTGTAATTACACTACGGAGTCAGTGTCAGTCTTTCATCAACCCATCTCATTTCTGTTCACTAGAACAAGCAGGGACTCTAAATTAGGAATTGGAGTATTAATGATGACTTAGGTTACATTTTGTGTTCCAGAAATACAATAGATTCAGGCTAGATTCTACCAAGGTTTTTTAAACACTTACACCACTTGCAGATGTCACTGTAAGAGTCTCTGGACTAAGTGTTCGTTTCAACTGAGCATCAAGATCTTCTAGAGGTTGCTGAGACTGAGCAAAAAAAGTTATGGTAGATATAAATTCTTTGGCACCTTCAGAACCACTACATATAGGCAACTTATATAAGATGTATATTTTATACTTTAGATTACAACGTAGCATTTGTTTCACTGACTATAAAATATTAAGATTTAGTATAATGTGTTGATAATCTATCAGTTTCTCAGGATTATATGACAGGTCTAACAAGCTTTAGAGTACTTTGGCCACATTTTTGTGCTTCATAGTCTTATCTATGCATGATATTATTCAAAGTGATAGAAAATTTGTCTTCTGTCTTAAAATATATTCTGAAAAATGCATCATATCTATTGGTAGATTAATTGCATCCCATGTTCCCTATTTCTCAGTTTTATATACCTTTCTGGGAACCTATCCCTATGAGTAAGAGATGGCAATAATAGGTTCTGTTACAAGGAATACTCTCTTTTTCAGATTTTATGATGTATACTCTGTCCTACAGATGGCAGCAAAGGGATCTGGGCAGTCCATCCTGTTAACCATGCCTCTCTAACATACAACTCAGTGTCACAATTTTTGCCTTTGTTAGAGACTCTATTCAACCTTGGTTTCTATCAACCCATTCTTATGTACCTATTCTCATATAGCCTTTACTTATGCTTCTCCTCCTATCCTTCATTACACTTTAAGCTCTCTTAGGAATCTGAATTTTTTGTTATTATTTATTATTATTATTTTTTGGTACCAGGGATTGAACTCAGGACCTTGTGCTTGCCAGGGAGGCGCTGTGCCACGAAGCTAAATTCCCGGCCCTAAATGCTTATTTTTGAAATGAGGTTTCACTATGTTGCCCAGCCTAGTCTTATACTCCTGGGTTCAAATGATCTTCCTGCCTCAGCCTCCAAGTGCCAGGGCTATCGATAAAAACCACTTGGCGCAGCTATAAACTCTGAATTTATAGACTTACATATTGGACTTTAAAAAAATTGTGATTGGTGGAATGGGGTTTTTGTTAGGGTTTGTTGTAGCAAATTCTTTACATTATATTCTAATGAAAATCAGATCAAAGGAGAAATAAGTCTGTACTAGGCTTCCTGAGTAGGCAGTCTGTCATATTTTTCTTATATATAATTCCAAAAATAATTCCTAATTTAGTTACAAAGTTTATTAGTTTGTCCCACGTCAGAAGCTTTTTCACGGTTACCATGGGTTCACAAGTATTTTCCTATAGGACTTCAATTAAATGTGTTCATAATGGGATAGGCTAAGGAAAGGATAATAATTTAAATGGGTAGTTCTGACTATCATTGTACTCTGAGTATGAGAAGGGAATCTCAAGTTCACATTGCAAGTCTCAGTTCCTCTGATTAATCCTAATATCAAATGTTTTCTAGATGACCATAAGCAATATTATAAAGGAACTATGAAGCTTATTTAAGTTGTGTCTGTGTCATTAGCCACAATGTTTTAAAAGAAAAGTGTTAATAAGTCCAAGCCCAAAAGGATCCAGAAGCCAAGCTCATGCAATGGAGAATTTAAACAAGTGTTGTGAAAGAAAGTAAGGGCACAGAAAGAAATCTGCCTGGTCTTGGGGCACCTGAGTTAGTGAAGGTCCAGGAAAAGGTGGCAGGTGCTCACTGGGTAGAGTACCAGCAGGAAGTTCAGTACCCACTGACAGCACCTATGGACAATGAAGGGAAATTTAAGTCTATGAGACACTAATAATAAAGGCTGTATTACTGAAGAGCAAATCAACTAATTTGAATGCAGAAGCTTAAGAATATAATGTTATCCAGTTAAAGCATGCTTACCACATAGGTTAGTCTGGTATGTCCTCAATAAAGAACATCATAACCAATGATATTATTATATGGGTTATTTTGAACTACCCATTAAATAAATAGTAAAATAGAGTAAAAGGTTGTTGCTTAGGGAAAAGAAAAAGGACAAAGTCTATATGCACGTTAGAGGCACAGTCCAGATTTTTGGGGGTGGGGCAGTATTGTGGATTGTACCCAGGGCCTTCACACTGAGCTATATCCACCATTCTTTCTACTTTGAGACAGTCTTGCTAGTCCACTAAGTTGCCCAGGCTCCTGTCTCAGCCCCGAAAGAGTGCTGGGATTACAGATGTGTGCCACTATACCCGGCCAGTCCAGATATTTTTGAGCCATTTATTTGATATAGTATTATCTGGGTTATGATAAGAAAAATAAGACATTTCTAAGGAAACAGAGGTTGGTTTAGAAATAACCAAGGGGTATGTCTTGATAAAAAAAAAATAAAAAATCTGATACTATAAAGTAATTTCTATTTTGTCCGAGTAAAGACTCTATACAGATGGTCCCTGACTTATGATGGCTCAATTATTGATTTGTGATGTTAGTAGAAGTTGTCCATCAAATTAAGAAGACAGGGCTTGTTCAAATTCCTGGGCTCAAGTGACTCCCATCTCAGATTTTTTGGGCCTTTGTACTGAGCTACATTTCCAGCCTGTTTTTGTACTTTTCAAGACAGGGTCTCATTAAGTTGCTAAGTTGCCTGGGCAGGGCTCAGACTTTTGATCTTCCTGCCTTAGCCTCTGGAGTCCTGGCTACCTCAGCCTCTTGAGAAGCTGGGACTACAGGGCATGCACCACTATAACAATTTTGAATTTTTATCTATCTCCAAGGTAACGAAATATTGTATGATGTCTTTTGTGATGCTGGGCAGTGGCAGTAAGCCGGTCATACTGTCGCAAAGACAAACAACTGATATCCTACAGTGTTCTGTGTTGCTAAGCTACAATGTTCAGGTAGATTAAGTGTATTAAATGCATTTTTGACTTCTGCTATTTTAAATTTCAGGATGGGTTTATAGGGACTTAACCCTATTAAAGCTGAGAAACATCTGTATTACCCTACTGTGAAAAGAATCTCACATCCATAACAATGCAGAAAGGTGGCTGAAGCATATAATTCAGTAGACATAATAAGGAGTTGCTATTTTTGGAGAAGGTTAGAAAAGTTGAAGATAGCAGAATGAGAAGATATCCAACACAGCGGAATTAGAAATAGTCTAGTTATTTTATCCTAGAATCAGATAATTTCCTCTTCCTCTGAATCACTTTCATCACCAACTTTTAATTTTTTAAAAATCACAAATTGTACACATGTGGAATCTGTAACAAAGCAGAACATTTGCTTCATTCTCAGGTGTAATAGGTGGTGAACTACTGTTATTATGGATATTGTGCCAACAGATACTTTTAGCTCTCTTGTGGGATAAAAATTTCTTTGGTTTATCCCAATTTTAGAGACATGCCTGTATTTTACCTGAAAATTACATATTCTTAGGAAATTGTGCAATATAATTAAACCCCAAATTCTGCCATATCTAAAAAAAAAAAAAAAAAATCTGGTGCTCAAGGTACATATATTATAAAATTGACATCAATTTAAGGCTGAGTATATTTATTACTACATTATTTTCAAGGCTGAGTTGAAGAATGTGATTAGGGGGAATAAAGAAGTGATCACATCTTTCTAATTATTTTGAAATAAGAATCTTACTGGAGGGCCGGGGATTTAGCTCAGTGGTTCCAGTGCCTGGCTCGAAAGCACAAGGTCCCGAGTTCGATCCCCGGTACCAAAAAAAAAAAAACACAAAAAAAGAATCTTACCGGAGCCTTAGTTAAAGATGCCTTTGAGGGAGCAGTTCCAGGTTTCATTCCTGATGCTGTGGTGACTGGGGCTGAAATATAGCTCCCCGGGGTAGAAACTTGCCCAGGTGTGACGACTGGCATACCTGACAAACCAGTTGTTCCTAATGGCAAATTGGTTGGTGGTAAGCAAGTACTTGTAGTGGAAGTCATGAGTTTGCTTGGTGCGACAGCAGTGGTTGGGATGCCTGGTGTGACGGTGGTCTCTACTACCAATGATGTTTCTAGTGAGACAGAGGCATGCTGAGCTCCAGATGAGCTGTGTTCGCTAAAGAGAGATCGCAGCTTTTCCTCTAGAGTTTTTATATCATCAATCCCAGGAGCTTTGGGTTGGGTATCAGTATCTATTTCTGGACAGTGCATGTGGGGCTGGCTGAGAAGCAAGGCTGGTTGAGGCTGACTATGAATGAGTGTCTGCTGTACAGCAGGTACACTAGAAACAGGCTGTATCAAAGGTGGGATACTAGGTACCTGGGGTAATAAAGGTGTAGAAATAGGACCTGTTGCTTGGGCAAGGACAGGAATAGAAGCTACAGAGGATGGGATGGCCAAAGGATGCAGTCCACCAGGCTGAGAAACAGAAGTAGCCACTCCTATTCCAGGGGAGGAAGAAGATGGTGCAGAGAAGGACAAAGCCAACCCAGTTGCACTGCTGTTGGGTGTTTTGTCTAGTAACTGTGCACTAACCACTGTTTCAGCTATAGTAGTAGCAGAGGTGCTGCTAAGAAGAGAGGGCTGTGAAACTATACTTGGGAGTAGAGTGGTAGCAGAAACTGACGTTACTGTGGCCGTCTCAGGAGTACTACCTACTGCCTGCTGAGAAAACATATTTGGAGGCTTGGCGCCTGAGGCAGCTGCACTGCCCAAGGCAGAGGCTGAAGTCGTTGGAACTGTTATAGGACAAAAAGTGCCTATACTAGGAACAGTGCTCCCGGATGTGGAGGCCTGAACTGGATGGGATGTTGTAGGCACTGAGACAACTGCAGGTACAGTGATGCTTGACACCACACTGGAGAGTATTGGTGACTCAGACACAGGTGGTTCAGAAAGACCACTTGAAGTTACCACCCTTGTGCTGGTGGCAACTCCAGCAATCCCTTTTTCAGTGGGTGCTATAACCTCAGGCTGTACCACTGATGTGGAAACGTCATTAAGAGGGCTGCTTGTTATAGGGACTGATATTGAAGGTGTGGGTGCTGCAGTGGTTGGCGGTCCGCCAGCAGTGCTAGCCAAGAAAGGAGGAAATGTTGGTCCCATTTGGCTAAAGTCTGGAGGTGCTGTACTGGGTCCTTCAGTCATCTGAGCACGTTTAAGTTCAGAAAATGCCTGCTGGAGACTGAGGGACGAGGCAGAATGAGACAAGTTCATTCCAGGGCCCTGAGATGTGGGGGTAGCAACTGCAAAGGAAAACAAAAATATATGAATCAACCCATTTAAAAAAAGACAGATTCAGAAGATTGTAGTAATAACCTATTTTTGGACTGCTCACAATGCTATTAATCATCAAGGTTTAAAAATTTTCCCAAGGAAATGACAGGCTCTAAAACAGCAAAGTCAAATACTAGTTTGATCAAATAAGTCAGTTTGTATGAATATCTATTTTTGGAAAACAAAAGAATGAACATGGAGTAAGCTGAAAACATGTATCATAGTTCTAAATTCAGAAACAAACATATACTAAAGTATCTAGTATAGGTTATATCTAGTATGGCTGACTTTTCCTTTAATCCTATTTATCTATTTCTCTCCTCCATGTCTGTTGTTTAGAGATGTTATAGGATTTACATAGTATGTAGCAGAATCAGTCTTTACCTGTATCTGATATTTCACTGGTGAAAACTTTTGATTCTCGTAATCGACTTTCTGGCACAGGACTTACTATAAACCTCCTTCCGGCTGAATGAACAACTTGAGTTAAAGAACTAGCAGGAACACCTTGACAAAAAGAAATAAGCCACTTAATTGTATCATTATTACATTATTACAAGACAATGCTGCAAGATTTCATTATTGGTGCACAAAACTTCTTAGGTTAAAGGTTAAAAACAAGGAAAGGAAAAAAAAGAAATTCACCTATTTGCTGTGGCATGGAAGATGCAGGAATTGGTTTTTTGAACTCTCCTTCCAATTTCTACAAAAAAGAAAAGTAATTAAATTCATTCTGAAATGAAACTGCAATGATTAGGCAAAGCAAATCATCACATATGAAGAGAATCTGCTTGTTTTCTGTATTTTGTATGATAAATTTAGCACTACAGAAATATTTCAAACAACCAAAGCTTCATTATGTGAATGGTGGACCTACCTGAGAACCTGAAAAGCCATAGTCATCCTTTCCCTGTAGACCCTCCAGTCCCTGGTCACCCTCTGGTTCCACACTGACATCCTCACTGAGCATTTCATCAGCTTTTTCAATAATTTCTCGTACCTGATCCACAAATGACTCTCTCTCTATTGCTAGAATAAAGTCATTGTTCACCTGTAAAAGAAGTGTGATATCTGTCTGATTAATATGGCATGTTAAGCTTTAAGTCATTCATCTACCACTTTTATGACTTCTACATTGCCTGCACATCTCTTGTATTATTACTTATTTGGTATTTAAGTCAGCTCTTGTTTTTTTTTGGTAACGGGGATCGAACTTGGGACCTTGCACTTGCAAGGCAGGTGGCAAAACCACTGAGCTAAATCCCCGGCCCTAAGTCAGCTCTTATGTTTTTAAGAACTTCAATACTTAGACACATCCTAGACAAAAACATCTCTGGACAATAGGCTGAATGTTATTATAGTCATACTGGAATACATACATACTTGTTGGGATAAACATGAATCACAAAACATGGATAGCTGCCTAAGGAAATGGATTCAGATCAAATACTAGGGAAAAATCTGCAACTCCAAATGGAACTTACCATAATTGTTGCTATCTCCTCAGGGTTGTCGCCATCTAGGTCAAACTTGAATGTAACCATTTTCCGGTTATGTGTCTCTAACTGACATTCTACTACCCGGTCTCCTTTATTTGAAACCTAAAAAGAGAAACAAAAAAGTACTTCACTTCAAAAGATGATCTTTAGCTTTATTATTGAATTTGAGAAGTCATTCAGATTAGCACTTGAATTTAAGTCTGAAGAAGCATAGTGTCATCACTATTCCCTGAAGGACTAAAAGTCTGTCTTTTCTTTTTTTTTTTTGGTACCAGGGATCGAACTCGGGACCTTCCGCATGCGAGGCAGGTGGCGGAACCACTGAGCTAAATCCCCGGCCCAAAAATCTGTCTTTTAAAGTGGTAGCAAAAACAAACAAACAAACAAACAAACCAACCTCTATGAGAAGAAATAAGCTTTTCAGCTACTGTTTCATCTTCCACTAGAGTCTGGAGGTTTCTATAAACTGAAATTTCTCTTTTTTCTAAAAGGTAAATACCGCTGGGCATGGTGGCACACACCTATAATCCCAGCACTCAGGAGGCAGAGGCAGGAGGATCACCATGAGTTTCAGGCCAGCATGGGCTACAGAATGAGTTCAAGGCCAGTTTGAACTGAGATCCTGTCTTACACTTTAGACACACACACACACACACACACACACACACAAGACAACGTGTCTTACCAGAGAAATATGGAATTTAAGAACATCATTTGGGTAATCAGAGGATTCTAAACTTTGTTCCATTTATTGAGACTTAATTATTCAAATGATATTAATTGCTGGCCCTATTACAGCTTGATGAACTGTATTTCACTTTTTTTCCATCTGAAAAATGTGATATTCAACTAAAAGGGTTTGTGCAGATTAAATGAGAAGAGTGCTACATAAATTATGTATGACACATATCTTTATAAAATGAGTGGTTTGGATTTGACAGTCTTTAAAATTCTTTTGAGTGCCAAATTTCTTTACAATACAAAGGCCATAAATCAACACTACTTACATTTAAAATTCTTAATTTTGGACGTGAAGTCTTTTCATGACGTGAGCGACTTCTTACAGATTTTCGATAATGCCGTTTTGTTGTTCTCCCTTCATGCCGTCCACTGGATGATGGGGCATTCTCATTGCCATCACTCATACCTGAAGCAACATCTGAATGCGCACTTTGAAAAAAAAGTTCAGTTTACAATATGAAGTTTAAAGGTCTGATATTTTGAAGCTTCATACTGTCCTACTTACAAGTCAGAGGAGAATGTGAATTGTACATACCTGTCTACAGAGGAAACCAAATTGACAGGCTGGATAGGTTGTGGCTGTGTTACTGGAACTGGCTCTGGGGGAGCAACCTGAGAGACTCCCTGAGTACTCTGTGAATGAAAAGACTAATTCAAATCTTGGGGGTAATATACTGTATTTATTATTCACCATCCCCAATAAGCTCTCTTTACCATTTTTCCCCCTTGAGTTCCTCCCTTAAGATCTAGAAGCAGTAAATTTATTCACTAGTAAATCTCAATATTAAGCATCTATAGACAGTGATCTCAAAATTCCAAAGGAAGTTTTTAAAGCTAGTTTCTGGTGTAGACTGCACGGTACAAGGTCAGCCAACCTATTTGCTAGGCAGTGTGAAACTAACTTGCCATGCAGCTAGCAACTTATCAGACGTGTGCAATAGGGTACGCAGAGCAACAATGCAAAGATGAACTCAGATCTTTCTCCTAGTATGGCAAAAATGATTGCTGAGAGCACAGCAGGCTGATATTCTTATGACTGCCCATGGCAAGAGTTTGTGGAAGGATAAGAATAATGGCTAAAGTACTAGCTAGAGAAGTGAAGTGCTAATAGGGTTTATCTCCAAGGCACACTCACTTCCCAACAGAACAGCCAGTGGCAACAAGGCCCCCGCATTGGCATTTCATTCTGCTGGAAGAAAAAGTCATTCAGAAATTAGTTTGACATAGTCTCCAGATGAGTTCTAAACTAGGGGAGCCTGTTTCTCCTATCATTTTCGTTTTTATCCCACTTATATATGTTTCATATAAAAACATGCAACAATTTAATTTACCTCCAGAACTGCTTGCTGGGAGGATGTAGTGGGGGGTTGTGCTAAACTCACTGCTGGTTGGGACACTTGAACCTGTCCTCCTACAACGCCCATAGGAACCAAAAGATTTGATTCCACATAAGGCTGCACCACTGGAGGAAAGTAACCTGGTGTAGCCAATGCTTCTGTCGGCATAGGAGGGGACAGAACTGTAGAATGAATGCAAACAGAAGCCATGTTGGAAGAAGGAGCAATATTTGAATCTCCTGGGTATTGTGTTGGTAGTCGAGGTGGGAAGCCCTGTGACAGAAATGAGGAAGGTTAGTTGGTACAGGTTGGGACATCAAACTAGCAAATCAGCAAGACATGCCAAAAGGTGGGGATGGGGTGCACACAGCAAAGAATATTCTCTTACTAATAAGCTAAAGATCATTCTTGAAATGGTAGATTAGTTCCAATCCAGGGACGGCACTCAATTATCATACTTTAAACTGCTAGTTTTTGCCCCCCTTCCTCTGGAGATTTTTTTTTGGTGGGGCTGGGGGGGGGCAGGGATTTGAGACAGTGTTACTATGTAGTCCAGGCTGGTGTCCTTGAACTTGAAATCTTTCTGCCTCAGCCTCCAGAGTGCTCAGATTATAAATATGCACCACCATGCCCAGCTCTGGAGATTGCATAGAACTGATAGACTTAATTCCTTCTAGAAAGGTTATCTATTTTCTAGCTAATCTTACATGAAGAATGCAGGTGTCAGTCATTCCAGTCATATTATGGAATGCTCATCTTCTAAACCTATACCCTTAAGTTTTATCGATACCATGCTCTCTACTCCATTCACGCCATCTACATATACAAATGCAGCCTAATGTACTGTATTAAACCATATCTAATATTCTCCTAGCTTATAATGAATATAGAGTATTATTTTTCTCCCAAGTTGCATCTTGTGAAAAATGGATGAGTCATTAGACATCACCACTCTATCCTTTCTCAGAATTTTACTATGTTAGCTTCTCTAGTTGAGATCAGCAACTTTTATTATTGTTATTCTGATACTCAACTACTAGGTTTTCAAGTTCTTGATGGTCTGACCCTCTAATGCCCTCCTTTTTTGCTAGTTAACACAATACCTGGTATAGAACATCTCCAGAGGGAAGTGTAACCTCAGCAGCTTGTCCAAGGTTAGCTGGTATTCCCATGGACTGAACTGCTGATTGTAGGAGCTGTGGGTGAACTTGACTTGGCAGCTGAGTCACAGGGTGCAGAAGAGTTGGAAGCTGACTAGGAACCACAGTTGATGCCCCTGGGATTGCAGCTGATGTAGCAGATGAAGCCAAGGTGAGCAGCGGCTGATTAATGCCAGCTGCCATTGTGATGGGAAGGGATGAAAAACCTGTCTGAGCCGTAGACACATGAGGAGTTGATATGGGAATCTGAGAGACAGGGTACTGTGGGAGTAAAGAAGTGGGGAGTGGCTGTCCCACAGGGAGAAAATGAGCACCAGAGTGGACTGGAACAACTGAGGGTTGTGTCGCAATTGAGATGTGAGGTTCGCCTTGGACAGTTGGTGCTGGCTGGGAAACTGGAAGCTGGGAAAGTAAAGAAAAACAAAACAGACTTTTTTTTTAAAGCAAGGCTGCCAAAAGCAAGAAGTTTTAGCTAAAAAAAGAAGGAAACAAAATCCTGCATATATTAGTGTAAGTTATTATGCCACATAAGAATAAGGAAAAGATAGCAGGAGAAAAAAAGACTAGTAAACTAGTTTCTGTTCTAAACCTTTCACTGTCAAAAAATTTGCTAATATTTCATGATTGACAATAGGCAAGGGTTTCCACAGGCAACGGTTTATTGCTACTGTTGTTGTTTTTAACAGCTTCCTTGGCATGTACTTCATATACCATAATCCACTGGCATATCTGTTGTCATTAAATCTATTATTGCTATTCAAGCAGTTAATGAAATTAAAATGAAATTTTTTTCCCAGTGGGGTTCATCCTTATTATTTCTACAATTCTTAGGTCTAAGACAGTTCTATAAAAGCAGGTATATAACATATTTCATGGATTCTAGGACAAAGTCATCCCCTCATATGAACATTTGAGAAACTGGAATATCTCTTACAACTGATGATGTGTCAGCGTATACTCTTTGGTACATAAAATAATGGTGCATTTTATAGGCAACAGTATTTTAGATATGATGAAAGATAACAGTAATAAGACACTGTGCACATACAAGCACAATGGTACTCATAAATAAAATTGAAAAAGGTCATTCAGAAAAGCATACTTCCTACAGGGTACTTTTAAAGTGATCAGAACTATTTAAAAAAAAAAATCATTCCACATAAGGAGTTTGACAGTATGACTTACTGTCAGCCATGAGAGAGGAAACAGCAGAAATCTACATAACACAACTAATCATTTCTACAGAATGTCACAGGTTCAGTTACTAAAGCACCATTATTTAACCCATTAGTTTAAATACCTGTAACTATTTTATACTGTTAATCCTAAAAGTGAAATATTTTTTGATTGTCATTGATGTCATTATATACTCATTTACATTAAACAATATATATGAGCAAATGGAGCAAGTTTTATATCATTTCAGTGAGATTAACCAAGTTCAATAAATATTTCACTATTAGAAAAGTAGAAGTTACATGGAGGACAAGTTACATGGAGATCCTTTTTAGCATCTTTTCAGAAATCAAGTTTACCTGTTTTCCTGTTGACACTTGAGGCAAGACCTGTGAAGTCTGAGGCTGAATCATTGGCTGTGCAGTAGTGGCCTCACTAGAGGTTGCTGTCTGTGTAAGTGAATACTGTACTGTCTGTTGAGGAAGGGCTGTCTGCTGTATTCCCTGCTGCTAAGAAGAAAATACAACAATTCAGTTTTGTTTCTGAAATGGGTCTCGCTATATTCCCCAAGTTAGCTCTAATCTCCTGGGGCTCAATCTATTCTCCTGCCTCAGCTTCCTCAGTAGCTGGCCCTTGGGCATGCACCACCACGTGTGGTTCATGATTCAGTTTTATTTCAAACCATTAATAGCATGTTTCTAAGGAGTACGGTCAAATAAAGCCTTTAATATTTGTAAATGGTGATAATTTTAGTAATTTAGAAATGCAAATTCATCAATTCCCTTTATATCTGTTTTCCTCTGATGTTCTCTGTGCTGATATCATGCAAAAACTCAAGTTTCCTTTAATGTTTCTCCTCTAGCGTTGTGATGCTATCATTACAACTAACCAGTGTTCCAAAACTCCACTGGTCCTTCACCACTCAACAGCTAGCTTTTCAGAGACATTTAGATATCATGTCGAGACAACTTCCTTACCCTAGTTTGTCAGCTGTATAATTATGTTAATTACTGCTACAAAATAGTGAGAAAAGTATTGAGTTTTGAACCACGAAATAGTTTCCAATTTTAGCTTTACTGCTTACTAGGTAGAATATTACTGCATGTTATTACAAAATAAAATTGCTTGTTTTATTAGAAAAATGAAATTTCCTTTTTTGAAAGCAAGAACACTACCATTCTACTTAAGAGTGGGGCAAAAGGAATGACATCTGGGAATTAACCATGTGATAGGTACTGACTTGTAATTACACCCAAATACTAAACTTTGTAATAAAACAAGCAGACAAAACAGGACTATCACTCTAATACTAAAGTAAAGCCCTTCTTTTGCCTAACAAAAATCTGAGCTTTATAGCTGACTTTCAAGACTTTAATACTTATAACTAATTTAATTTTTTCTTTTTAAATACATACCAGCACCTGTTTATATTTTAACCAGTATTTCTAATTATAAAGTTAAATAAAAATACCCTAATCCTATTTGTGGTTTGGTACATCACCTTTATGGATTTTTTTCCTAGATATTAGCGGTCATTTACACACAGGTGTATTGTTATTGTTGTTGGAAAAAAACAAAACAAAAACATACTCATCCCATAAACAGTAATCTGCTAATAATGAACATTTTGGTTGTTTGAATTTTTTTTTTGCTACTTAAAATAATGCTCCAACCGACAGCATTTGGTTACTGCTTGTATAATGACAAGCTGTTTATTCTGTCTTTATCATGTATATAGTCAACCCAATGTCTGTCTTGGATTTGTTAAGTGATAATCTAGAATAACATTTTTGCTTTTGTATTTATTTCTTCTTTCTTAACTATATAAATTAAAATTACCAAACCACCAAAAAAATTCTGAAATATAATGGCAATAGCAGTCATGTTTGTTTTGTTCCTATTTAATTATTCCTAATAGTGTATTCTTACTTTACCATTCAGGAATGAATAGCTGTTGAACTATATAGAAAATTTCCCCAGAAATTAAGATATCATATGTAGACAACACTAAGGTAATTCTGCATATCAGAACATTACCTCATTTTCCCATTGAAAAAGAGGAACTAAAAAACAGACAATTTTGGGGGTTTTTTGTTTGTTTTTTGAGACAGGGTCTGACTTTGTAGTTCAGGCTGCCCCTGAACTCACTATGTAGCCCAGGCAATCCTCCTGCCTCTGCCTCCTGAGTGCTGGAATTACAAGCGTGAGCCACCATGCCTGGCTCAGACAATATGTTTTGCTAACATAAATATATTTAAACATTAAGGAATGTGAATGAAATATGTACAATTATCTAACTCATTAACTTTTAGTTAATTAGATCAGTTATGTAAAATGTATCAATTCAGAAATACTGTTCTCCTTCCCTCAAACTCTTCAAATATAAGACATCAACATCTTTATTTTCACTCTGGGTGCTCTGGCAGTTTCCCAGCATAACAAAGCACTTTCCCTTTAAGTTGTCTTGAGGTAGAATTTGAAGTGATAAGTACGTGTTTGGATGTTATTAGTTTAGCTGGATTTTTTTCATTTGTCTCATAGGTTTATATTCATGTAAACTTTGTATAACTTCTTAAAGGGATCTTTAAACAAATTATTTATAATGGTATACAGAGCCAGGCTTGGTGGTGCACACCTGTAATCCTAACTCTTGGATCTGAGGTAGGAGGACTGGTGCAAGTTCAAGGCCAGCCTAAACTACAAAGTGAGATCATGTCTCACAAAAAAAAACAAACCATGGATTAGTGATGCCCTATCTCTAAGAACAGGGACTTTAATTTAGTATTTAAAAAAAAAAATAGTTCTGTCAGACTTAAGGTTCCTATAGGTACATTTGATCTCACCTATTTTCCTTAACTTCATTAACATTTTGGGGTTGGTCAAAATAAAGGACAAGGAGAATTCTGTAATATGAGAGTATAAAGATTTGAATACGTGGTTATTTTCTTCTAAGGAATAAATCTGAAGGGAAAAAAAATCCCATCTTATACTGTATTTGGTGATTCAATAATCATAAAACCCCTGTCCTTTCCCATCTTATCAATTTATAATTATGTTCACATCAAAATCTGGAGTCTTATCAATTCTTTCTTGAACTTACACTTTTACATATCTTTACATTCTAACTAAACCAAAATAAATGCATATTTGTTGCTGTCCCTTACTGTTTTACCTTTGCTCATATTGCTTCTCTTCTTTTAGGCTTGGAAAAATTCTTTATTCTTCCATCTGAATCTAACTTATAATCAAAGTCTAACATACCATCTCTATAAGTCTTCCAATATCTCCCTTCCACTCAAGAGAGGTCTTAATTTCTTTTCTTTTGGGGACATAACTGGGTAGTAGTTAGGTGAGCTGTGAAATCAGGCTATATTTAAGTTGTTTTCACTTCTTACAAGCTACAATGTAAGTTTAGGTAAATTACTCAAACTTCTCCAGGTTTCAGCTTCCCATTAGCAAAATGGAAATAATGATACTATCTATATTCATAGGATTTTTATAGGGATTAAATAAAATATAGGTAAAATGCCTTGCACATTGTACATGTTAGATGCTGTCCTTATTTGCTTTGTAGAAGTATATACATATATGTTTAGTACATTATTTAGGTTCCTTGAGAGCAGTCATTCATTCATTATCCAGTCCATCTTGATTAACCTATAGTATCTAAACTCAATAAGAAAAAAACTGTTTAGCTTGGGATGGAGGGAGTAAGATTGAAAGACTGTAGAACACATTCCCTCACTCTTTGCTTAAGAAAAATGATAGGCATCTATGTCAGTAAAGTATTTTAGAAGGGGAACCTCTGGGTGGGACCAAAAAACATGGTGATCTGCTTATGCTAATCAACATCATTATAGCCAAGGTATGGTTTAACACAGCAGCCCAGCCTCAGGATTTACAGAAACTTACTTCATGAAACCACTTCAGTTTTCACTGTGTATTATCTGTTGGCCATGGCTGCTTGACGCAAAATGTACGTGTGCCTCAGTTGAATAGAAAAGGAAGAATACCTGAAGACTCTACAGTAGTGATGGCGAACCTTTAGGTTTTCAATGACACAAACAGCCTGCTGCAGCATGCATGCCATAGGTTTGCCACCATTGTTTACAGGTACTCTTACAGAAGAGAACTATTTACTAGGATAGCTCAAAGCCTTGCTTACAACCACAAAGTTTCCCAGTAGAATAGAGTTATTTTTGGTACAACATTAAGATACAGCATACCACTGTAACTTTTTTTGGCAGTACTGGGATTGAGCCCAGGGAGCGTGAAGTTCAATCCTCAGTTCTTTTTAAAATTTTTATTTTTGAGACATTGTCTTGCTAATAAGTTGTGCAGGCTGGCCTTGAACTTGTGATCCTCCTGCTTCAGCCTCCTGAGCAGTTTGGATTATGGGAGGGCACCACCGTAACTCTTGGGGTTTGAATTACATAGACAGTGGTATAAATTGTTTGAAACAGCTAAGAAATATTAAATTATGGCAAAAAGCATTACTACCTTGCAAATTATCACTATTAACTAATATCAGTAATGGACTAATTTAATTTTAAGATGAGCAGTTTTACTACATATACAAGCATTACACTAATCTCTTGAGTTTCTTTGATCTTTTGGAACAAACTTCACAAAATCAGAAATTTTGTAAAAAATTTTCTTTCAATATATTTGCAGTAGTTGTTCTTTAGGCTTTCATTCAATGCCTCTTAGCATAAAATCTGATACTATATTCCACATAGTAGAAATAATTTTAAAAGAATTTAGGATTATTAGAGTCAGGAATGATGAAAAAAAATGAGAAGTGCACATATGTGGACAAGTTACAAGTAGAAACAAACTGGTCTTTGTACTGTTTAATTATGTGTATAATCAGTTAAGAAAGTAGATAAATTATATCAGTAACAATGGTTCTTTTAAAATTTTAACATGTATTTACTAAATTGTTCAAGAGTACACTAAAGCAAGATTTCCTAAAATGCTATTGAACACAAAAATGTTATGCTCCTTAATTTTTCTTTCAAAAACTTAGGAAGCCATTTATATCAGGAATCTAACTCACAAAAAATGTAAAACAGTATTTTGGCCATAACTACTAATCATAAAATATAGCAATGCATTGTTCTCACCTGCTGAGGATGTTGGATGGGTTGGGAAGATGGAACCCCTGCTAAGCTACTTGAGGACGGCTGGCCCTGGCTCTGCCCCTGTGCCTGAATGAAACAAGTGAACACAACAAATTAGAGAAAGCCTAAGGTATGTGTATACAGGTCAGACTTTGCAATAAAAACTCCTGAGAAGTTTGCTTGATCAAAACAAAACATTAGCTTATTATACATGTATGGGAGAGGCTTCTGGGGTATCTCTGGTGAGAAAAACTTACAAGTCTGGATCATACCTTAGAAAATTTCTGATCTCATCCAATGAGAAAACCACTGATAATTCAAACTGAACTTACCATTGATGCTCAGGGTATAATTTTAGCTGGCTAGAACAGTCAGATTCATAATAAAATTGCTATTGAAAGTTTAATAACCAGGAAAGAAGTGGTAAGACTATTAATGTAAAAGAATTTTTAATCTAAACAATTAAAGAAAACGACATTTGATAATGCTAAGTTTTTTTCACTACTTCTTGTAGATAGTGCCATAATAACTTTTAATAAAAATGTCAAAAATCTGTTATAATCAACTGCTCAGTACCTACAGCAATGGCTGTTACCCAGGGAAAATGTGTCACTATCTAGAGCCATTTCCCGATGTCACAACTGGGAGATATGGCTGTTGCTAGCATCTGATAGAGACCAGGGATGCTGCTAAATATTCTACAATGCACGGAAAAACCTACTCCCTCATGACAAAGAATTATCCAATCCTGAAAGTCACTCCTATTGTGTTTGAGAAACCCTGACTAGATTGTTCCAATTAAAAGGTCTAAATTAAAATAAATGAGAAAATGAGAAATGAATATGATTATATATCTAGGTAGGTTAAGGAAACAAAAGGCTACTACCTTTGTTGTTCCTTTTCAATTTAGAGGAGGTTCTTTGAAGCTTATGTGGATATATCCCATCCTGTTGTGGCTTAACCTTAAGTATTCATTTCTTCCATGTAATATGTTTATAAATTAACTATTTTGCATTTGAAGTTTTACCTTGGAAAGTTTTTTAAAAAATGGCTGCTAATTCATTAATATTTATAGCAGAAACTACCAACATGAATCAGATGTGAGTATACAGCATACCCATGCAGTATAGTTTAAGTTTCTGGATCTCTTTGCTTCTTAGTGCTATGCTAAATAATTGATACTTTATGTATCAAGAACTCTTGGAGTTCTTTACACCTTTGATGGGGAAGAACATAGGAAGAAAGTGAGAAGAACATATAGTACTTATAAAAGACTGTAATATTTAGAAGATTAGAATAATGTCTTGAATATAGTTACATAGTCTTCTATGCAGATTTGTAAGATGTATATACATTCGATATATATCAGAAGAATATATGAAATAGTCAACACTATTTCTTTAATTTACATTAGTCATTACTTGCATGAGTATATACGCTCATTTACAGATGTATATACATCCAATATATATCAGAATATATGAAATAGTCAACACTATTTCTTTTTTTTATTGGTACCGGGGAATGAACTCGGGTCCTTGCGCTTACAGGGCAGGCGGCGGAACCACTGAGCTAAACCCCCAGCCCTCTATTTCTTTAATTTACATTAGTCAATAATTGCATGAGTATATACGCTCATTTACATAAATAACAAAATTTAAATTTGCTGAGAAAAAAGACCTGAAATAGCCAATGTTTTTGATCTTGCAACATATGTCATAAATTTTTCAAACAAAAAATAATATATCTACCATCCATTAGATCTAACTCAGTTAAAATTAGAATCAGTCCTTAACTTTATGGATTAATATTTTATTTGGACACGATACACTGACTTGATTAACTGACACTATTTCAAAAAGGCATCTTCAATTGTTAAGCCAAACTCCTAAGATGTTTCCTTTTGCTGTCTTTTTAGGCTCCTCACACTAAAAAAAATCTTGTGCATTAATTCTTAATACTGTGCCAAAAAAGTTTTCACTACTTTCTATTCATTTCACTCTATGAAAAAGTTATTTTTTTGTACTGTTTTTCAAAAAAACTTGTTTATAGGAAGAAATTTATACTTCAATTTATTATATATCTAAATAATCAACCTTGGGGCTGGGGATTTAGCTCAGTGGTTCCGCCGCCTGCCTTGCAAGCGCAAGGTCTCGAGGTTCGATCCCCAGTACACACACACACAAAAAACAACAACAAAAACCCAAAATAAATAATCAGTCTTATACTACAGACAACTGCCATTTTCACACTACTTGAAAATATTATATATAAGGACAAAGGAACTTAATTTTGATGCATGATTAAAATTTTAGCTTTGGTATTCTTTTTTCTCCAAAGGTTGGCAAGTATTACAGGTAAATCACATAGCTTTTGCTTCGTATTTTGTTCTTAAATACAAGTAGTTTATGACCTCCAAAAGATGAGGAAACTCTACTGAAAAAAATTAAACAATATTCCTCATAATTCCATGATTCAGGGAAATAAGGGATAAAAAATTTAAATATAATCGTGTATAATGGTTTAAAAGAACTGTGGAAGTTTTCCTATAACCTGCGGTTGGAGTGCAGATCCTCCTGAAGAAAATGAGGCAGATAAGACCTGCTGAGATGTAGTTCCTTGGGGGAAACAGAAGAAAAGTGGGGATTCTTGTAACACTGTCTGAGGCAGATGGATAAAGGGTAATGAGAAGTCAGAGCCAAAAGGTGCAGCTGTTCCCCCTGTAGGGGGAGGTGACTGAAAATCACTGGGATCGGATGAAGTGATTTGTGAGGAATCACTGGAATATTCTGGGCTTCCTATTGGCCAGTTCTGTCCGACAGGCTCTATCACAGAAATGGTCAGTTCTGGGGTCTGGTAAATACACTGTTCTTCAGTCACAGGCTGCAGGTGGCCATGTAATCCAACTGACTGAGGAGGCGTTTCATCCTGATTTGAGTCCACTGCAACCTGTCGATTTCGGTAAGCACGTTGAGGCAAAATTCCACCTCCTTCTCCTGAAGAGGAGCTCGGTGTCTGAGCGTGAAATTCAAATACACAGTTGCTTCTGCTCTCATTGCTGTGAGTTAACACAGCAGGTGCAGAATGAGGAACAAAGATGGGGTGAAATTTCAAACATGTAGCATCTGTACTGAGAGGTGCAGAAATACTAGAGAGGGAAGATCCTGGACTCAATCCAGAATCTAATCTTAAATTCTGAAGGTGTCCTACCAGGAAAGCCTGTCCAGATGGAAATTCAAAGACAGAACTTGAGGTAGTCCCCCCTTGTACTGGCTTCTGTTCAGGTATCTGTTTCATATGACTTGACAGTACTGGTGAGTTGTATGAAACACCCTCATACTGTTCTGCCACCTGGGTCTGGTAATGTACCCCAGCTAGATACACTGCTTCCTGAGGAATAAAATAGCGAGCTTCTTCTGGAAGTACTAGTCCAGGTCTATAGTCACTGTAAACTTGAGTAGGCTCAGACATAGTAGGATGGACCTGTATCTCACATAGCTCTCCGGTTACTCTACTGGCTGTAGGACCCAACATAACTACAGCCTCTGGTGTCCAGTTAGTTGGGCTGCCACCAGGTGGAAGAAGATTTTGGCCAACAGTCCTCAGCAGGGGTTGAAAGTGGCGAGTTTGGGCTTCCAGGAAGGAGGTGCTCTTACGCCGCTGGGAAATGGCTACTTTCGGTGGACAGGTGGGAGGTGGTGAAAAAGAAACTGGACGCTCATGAATAGTTGGGAAAAATATCTGTGACTCTGGGTATGTTGGGGTCCCCCCACACGGATGCGCCATGGACTGAGGCTGTATCAACATGAATAAGACAAGTAATTCATACATTCATATGTTAAATTACATCAGACATGCACAACTAGATAGTTTTGTGTAACCCTTTTAAAATAGTTACATTAAATTTATCATAAACAGCAATGCTTTGCAAATTATGTGCAGAGTAAAAATCCATTAAATACATCCAGGGACAATAAAATTAATCTATGGGACTCTGCATTAGATAAAGAGCTGCTTTCCCATAATCTTCCTGTCTCAAAGTAAAAGGATGAATTAAACTTACTAAATGATTATTCTATTACATCTACAATTAATATGTTTATTCTTAAGACTTAAAGATTTTCATCAATGAAAAAAGTTAAAGAATAAGCATTAAAGTGCAGTAAGCCCAAATATTTTTATGATGCTAAGAAGTATGCTTCAATTTAAACTATTTATTAGTCTCACATTCTATATTCTTACTATTCTATGCTGTGTTAAGAAGCTTCAGTGTTATTTTTCATCAACTAATGGTATGCCTTTTAACTAAAAGTCAGAAGAGATTTTTGGTGGAGAGTATAAGACAAACTACTTGACTATGACAGTAATATCTCTACTGTCTATCTCAAACCAGACACAGTTAATTGTTTCACTACATAAAATATGTTACAGATGCCAAATCTCCAAATATCTACTTTTCTGAACACTGGTAAGGGCTGAACACCATGAATGTTTTGAGTCTCACAGCTGGGTTCCAAATTAGGCAAAACAGGTAATACACACAACAGGGAACTTGATTTAACAGCACTTTTTTTTTTAAAATATGGAACACCACGAATTTGCGTGTCATCCTTGCGCAGGGGCCATGCTAATCTTCTCTGTATCATTCCAATTTTAGCATATGTGCTGCCAAAGCGAGCACTAACAGCACTTTTTGTTAAAACAATTCTAAATTTATCATTGCCAAATGCAAATGATACACGCTATGATTACTGGACTCTTTTTCAAAAGAGATCAGTTTCATTCGACCAGTAGAGAAGACCTCTATCATGTTCACTAAGTGGCTCAACTATCCATAATACCTAAAAGAGGGTTTCTATTTAAAATCAGAATGCTCATTTTACTGTTGTTTATTCAAGGTGTGTCCTGAAACCATAAATATTATACAGTTAATTATTCTCCTAAATAAAAATCTAAAGACTCTGGAGTTGCTAGCCCAGAGTGTTAACTATATTGTTTGACTGGAAAAGCAGCAGCAAGGTCCCACAGCACTTAAAACAATTGAAAAAGAGCTTTTTAATAGACATTAATAGAGTCAAAGAAAGCCAAACATACTATATATGTATCTAATGTATTCTCTGGAGTCAAAGTCCCATCTTATTCAAACCAAGGAAAGCATTTAGTACACTTTTAGTTTGCTGACATTATTCTACAAATGATTAAATCAAAACCAACTTTACTCCTCAAATATTCATTACTGACTATGACAAAAATGGATTCATCCAGCTTTCTTACTATCCTTTAAGTACAAAGTGAGGAGAAAATATGTTTGGGTAATGTTTAATAGAGTTTGCTTTTGCTTAAGCCAACAACTGGTTGTAAAATAGATAATACACATTTTGCTATGATATGAAAATGCCAAAATCTTACACTAGTGGAAGATAGGAAAACATAAAAGCTCAATTTTATTGGATATATAACTGTTATGTGTCAATGACATAAATATTTTCTCTTTATCTTCTTGCTTTTATTCCCCCTTAATTACTTATTTCAAAAATGTTTCTTATAGGAATAACTGGTATTCTAAAGGCATATTATATAACCAAATTTATAGTTTAGCTCTGTTCTCTATTTAATTTTCACTACAATTCTTGTTGCCTGGATGTATTCATTGGTAATAATTTGTCATTTGCCGGGAAGTTTACAATTACATACAGTACTGACAAAGAGGGAAGGCAGGCTGGAGCGTCGATGCTTGCGCTGAGAGGCAGAGTGCATAGGCAGGACACTCTCCAATGCTTTAGAAAGCTTTTCGGCAAAAGTTTCCTCAGGGGCAGTCCGAAGGAGGGAAGGAGAAAGAGGTGCAGACAGCACTGGTGGTGGGGTGGAAGGAGCACTGGGAGAGATGCAGGACAGAAGGGGAACAGGAGAAAGATGGGGAACACAAACCGACATGCTACGGCCACGATGAGGCTAAACAGAAAACAAACACACATGAAAAACATAGTACTTTGAAAACAAAATAACCAAATGTATAGTGATAACAAGGCATAGTTAACATAAAGAAATGCCCCACCTTCTCCAATTCTGCAAAGTCTGTTTTTTTTTCCCAAGGAGAGATTTAATTCCCCAAGGCACACCTAGTATTCTCTGTTGGTGAACTATAAGTTTTCTTATGAACAATCACAATAAAGATCTAAATATTCTGAAGAAAACACCAACTGTTAGGAGTATGAATAAGACTGAAGGTAGTGAGCAGGAAAAGCAATGATTAGCTTACAGTTTCTGAAAATAGTAAGATTAAACAAGCAAATGTGAAGAATGTTGTAAGATTGGAAAGTTTTAAGACTGGATTATTTTGCAAAGTTGCGGAAACTTGAGAACATGATTATTTCTATTTTAGAAGGAATCAGACTAAAAAAGTTATTGGCTCACAGTATTTTATTTATTATACTTGCTAATATTCTCTAGTAGAAAAAAGATTAGTTTTCTAGAAGAAACTCAAAACTGGATATAGGAAACATTCTGTACTTTTAATAGTGAAGAGGAAAATATCTTCAATTTGAATTTCCAAAGAATAACTTAAAAGTTTCAGTAATATCAGAGATCCAACTTAGGTTTGCAAAGTCTGAGGTACCTTAGCAGAAATGGTTTAGCATAGGTACACAGCAGTAAGTCTAACACTGTAAGGCTGCCTGAATCAAGTTTGTTAATTTCCCTTTAGATATTATGAACTGTGTGATTACATTTTCTTTTCCAACATTGGCTCTGAGACAACAGAATGCTTTGAGCCAAAGTTGTTGCCTATAAGTATATATCATGATTATTTATTTTCATTCCATAATTTCACTTATAATTTTTACTGCATATTATTATAAGCCATGATTAAGTTGTTTCCAGAATGAGACAGGAATAGAGTTATAAACGTCCTTAAAATTCTAAATACTTAACAATTCTTCATAATACCTCCACAGAACATTTCATTGTCATTAAAAGGCAAGAAACAGTCTCTGCTTTTGGAACAAATAATATAGCTATGTTAGTGGCTCAAATATTTAATATTTTCTAAAGTGATGATCCCATTTCCTTTTCTAAAAGAGATCAATGTTCATAAGCATGTAATGAAGGAAGCCAAGGGATTAAAAAATAGTTTTAAAAAAATCTAGTTACAATGATTCAGAAAGCAATCAATTAAAACAAAGATAAAAACTGGTAAGAAATGGGACAAGTAGTATTTGTCAGAACACAGAAATACATTTTGTATGCAGTCTTTATAAAGTTCTTCTAGTCTATCTAATTATGTCAAAGGTTAGAAAGTAAATTTAAAAAATTAGCACACTGGGTGTTGTGGCACATGCCTATAATCCTAGCACTTGGGAGGCTGAGGCAGGAGGATCACCGCAAGTTTGAAGCCAACCTGGGCTTCACAATGAGCTCAAGGTTAGCCTGAACTATACCGCAAGAGATCCTCTCTCAAAATAAATAAATAAATTAGCAAATTAGTAGTTTGCCTTGTTATTGTAGCCATTCATCTTGAGACTCTAGCCAAAGCAGACTGATCAATGGACTCTGAAACAAATAAAATCTCATATTTCAAGCTGTAGCATAAAAGACCAGAGCAGGCAGAAGTGTTTGCAGAGAAAGATTTTCACTTAATGAAGAATAAGAATTACACAAAGCTATCTGAGAAGAAGGAAAAAATCAGTTTGCTTAAAGATCTCACTAGACAAGTGCTATAAAATGACCAGTTCTAAGTCTTTTCTGAGACAGATGAGGTATTTTATGTTCTGAAGACGGCAGAGTCAGTAAAAGACATAGGATATTATCTGATGATCTATCTTCATATTCTCTACATGAGAAGCAAGAGTGGATAATAATGTGTGTGTACATAGAAAATATTCAGGAAATGACCTCCATAAATTGATTCTAAAAATCAGTAATATAACATATTCCAAATAAAGGGAAAAGCAAATGAACATATACTGGGAAAGGGACTTGTATCCAACACAGACTTTAAAGGCAGGAACACGCATAGCAACTGATGATTAAATACAAGCGCTAAATTAAATGGTCATACAAATAAAGGATTTCTTCACTCTAGAGCACTCACATGCAGCATTCTATAATGGTTTGAAGGTCTTACCTGTGTCTTATACAGTAAGAAATCTTACAGAAAATACTTTGTAATTATTTTAATAGATAAGCTTTTGAAAAACTCTCTTCACCCCATCCCCAAACCACTTGTATGTCTGTCTAGCTAAGAGCTAAAAGAGATTACTTTTAATCAAATACACTTGTCTAAACCTTGTACGTAACAGCGTCATGTAGACAGATCAGCTAATTCTCACATCAATGAGTCTAACTTACTCTGCTTCATCTACTCCAATTATATTCTATAATAAACCAATTTCCTTTAGAAATACAGGTGTCCTCCCAGTATCAGTACACTCTCCCAGTGTCAGTGGGAGATTGGTTCCAAGACCCACCTAACATAATCCAAATCTGTGGGTGCCCAAGTATATAAAATGACATAGTGTTTGCATATAATCTACGCATATAACCTTGTATATTTTAATCATCTCTAAATTACTGATAATAACCTAGTACAATGTAAATGCTTGGTAAATAGTTGTTATACTGTATTGTTTAGAGAATAATGACCAAAAAAGTCTGTACATGTCCAGGGCAAATGCAAATTTTAACATTTTAATATCTGTATCCACCTGTGGAACCCACAGACATGGAAGGCTGACTGTACAACATGTATAGTTTCTACTTTAAACTTATATTGTTACTTGGATAGTAGAAAACATTTGAATTTAGCAGATTATCTATTGGCTCTCATTGTAGTATTATATTCTCTTCTCCATTTACTTACCATACTTGAAGGTGGATATACACCATGGGGCTGAGATTGTGCTTGGACAGTAGCAGCTGTATGCCCTGGAACTGTACCAGCAGAATGTGCCTGTTCATGTTGGGAACCATATGAAACTGTCTGTTGGCTGCTCACTCTAGAGTCTGTGAACACAGATGATCCCTGACCACTGTCAACTGTCCCATCAGCTGAAATTGAAAACCAAAACCAAAACCAAAAACAAAAAACAGAAAGACAAATTACAAAAGGAGGTTCACGTTTCCCATAACATTTTAGACATTACATTAGGGTTAACTGGTTGTCTGCACAAACCTGAACTAAAGAAAAAAATTAATAGCAATCATATTAAGTAAATTTCTATATTTAAATGAGGGATCCATTTGGGAAAAAAATTCTAATATCTTTTTAAAAAATTCTCTGGAGGGCCAGGGATTGAGCTCAGTGGTTTCGCCGCCTGCTGCGCAAGCGCAAGGACCCAAGTTCGATCCCCGGTACCAAAAAAATTCTCTGGTTATCAAGAATCTTAAATCACTTGAAGAGCACGGGAAATAAAATGGAATATTCTGAGTAAGCCTTAAGTTTGATCCAGCATTCAAAGTCTTATCTGTGGGCTCTCAATATTAGGCAGTTAATTCAGTCAATAACTACCAGTTACATTAGTTTTTAGTCTCTATGCTGTTTAGCTTTGCTGCAAGAGTTGAGCTAGATTAACAGTTTTAATTTTAAGCAGCTAAATTTGTTGTTCATTAACTGTATTTATTTTAAAGTACTGTGAAAAGTAGAAATTGACAAACTGGAATCTCCCAAGATATTGGAACTTTTGAAATATCTTATATTCTGATCATATTTCCTCAATGTCTTATCCTTCTATTAGTCATGGACATAAGAATCAAAAGAAGCTATATACCAACCATTTCAAATTCCTTATTATATGTTAAATTTATAATTCAAAACCAAGAAGCTACTCCAAAACAAACAAGATAAAAAGTCAATTTAGGGGCCGGGGTGTAGGTCTGTGGTAGAGTACTTGCTAAGCATGCATGAGGCCTTGGGCTCGATCTTTAGCACTGGGGGGAAAAAGCCAAATAGAACACCATCAGCATATTTGTTACTTCCCCAAATACTTACATAACACAGATATACTAGGTTGCTGAAACTGTAGCTGTTGATGCTGATCTGCCTCAGGTTCTTCTGGTTCTACTTGTGTAGAAACTGAAGCTGATGTGGCAGGAGCAGTAGGTATGCCAGTGCTTGCAGAAGGGAGCTGTTTGATTCCTGTCTGGGAAGCACTTGATTGTTGTTCAACTTGTTGTCTAAGATTGCTCTCTTCTTGTTTTCTTTTTTCTTGTTCCTCTCGTACCAACTGGCGCTGTTCTCGTTTTCTCTTAATTAATGACACTCTGTCTTTGATAGCTTTAGCCATAGTCTTGTGATCACCTTCACAAACATACCCAGATTCTACCTACAGAATAAAAGGGTATTAGGAAAAAAACCAGGATATCAAAAGAAAACAAACAAACAAAATTAAACAAAAATCACATTGTAGAAAAGTAGAGGAGAAGGAGCTACTCTCAGTAGTGGTCTTAAACAAACTGCAATTATTGGTCTGCATTACACACTTCCCCAACACTGTGATAGATACTGCAGGGTTGGCTGCCACCATCTTTGTAGAAACTCCCAGGGTGGATATAACTTTTCACTCAAGACAATCAAAACAATGGGGCACCTAAAACCACAGCGCTTAAAACAAGTAAAATATTTTATTCTATTCACTGTATTTCTGACTCATATGTTGTCATTAACACATGCTGCTTTTACTTCCTTTCACTAGGCAAAGACTGATCCATCCAGATAAAACAATTGTCACAAATACCTGGAAAAAAACCTTAAAAAAACAAAAACCAAAAAACTTCAAACAATACAAAACACTACCATTTAAAAAAATATATATCAGGGCTAGGGATTTAGCTCAATGGTTCTGCCGCCTGCCTTGCAGACAGCAAGGTCCCAAGTTCGATCCCCGGTACCAAAAAAAAAAATATCTCTCTCATACCTGACTCCTTCTCAGGGGCAACTACTATTGAATGGTTCTTATAAATCCTAGTAGAGATATTCTATGAGTATCTTTGCATAATAATTGACTATTTTAGACATTGTGTCAAGCCTAAACATGATAGTTTCATTTAAAAAAAGTGACCCTAAGACATACTTGAAATACGATACACCAAAGGGTGCCTATTAATAACTGATTTTAAAGTAAAAATAATTTATAATTGTGTCTATTTATAGGGTTTATCTGACTCATCAAAGGCTAACCAATATTTTAAAATATAACTTTCATTCTAACTGAAGAGTCTTATACAAATTAGAAACCATTCGACCTTACAGGGTTTCAAAATGACTTTAGAATGAATTCTAATTTGTTCTTTATCTCATCCTTCTCTATGTATATTTTTTCCTCAAATACAAACAGCTTTTAAGAAGTATCCCACATCCATTATAAAAAAATGCAAAAAAAGTACAAAGAAGGGACTTTTTTATGCTAATGGGATATGCCACACACATCACTTCATAAACTACTTTTTTGCTCAACAGTATCAATGTATATAAATCTACATAAACTTTTAAATGGTAGATTAGTGCCAATTTACCATTTCTTGAGCCACATCTTCTGGCACATCTCTCTCCAAGTCAAAGGAAAACTCAATAGCTTCATTGTCTTTGTATTTTCCCTTTAATTTCTTAATATCTTCAATGCGCAGCCATAATTTAATTGCTATCTTTTCTCCATCATCTTCTTCTGCTAATTCTACCCGTACTCCTGTTTCCTCCTGGAAGAAGGCATGGTTCAAAAGGTCTTTGATGGAATATCTTCCAAAGAGAAGGAAAAGAAAAAGAAACAAAAACAAGACGTCATTAACTTGAAAAGATAATTTTCCTTTTGAGATGTTGCCCAGGCTGGTCTTGAATTCCTCAGCTCAAGTGGTTCTCCAGCCTCACTCTCCTGAATGCTGGGACTGCAGGCACACACCGCTGTGCAAAGCTTGAAAAGATAAATGTTTAAATATGGCTGATTATTGTTACATGAGAAAAAAAAGACTGAAAAGGGAAGATTTATAATTTATTTCTATATTATTCCATTTGAATGGTTTGTGAGTTGTACTTAAGTTACCAACATTATAATGATCTGATTTATGAGTAAGAACTGATAATGGCTTTCTAAAAAACTTTTTTATTGTCATCCAGGCTGGTGCTGAACTTTTGATCTTCTTGCCTCAGTCTCTAGAACGCTAGGATCACAGGTGTGACCATCAGATAATGAGCATTTTAAAATCATAGCCTGTCAAAGCTTGAAAATACCACATAATCAAATGTATAGCATTTCTTCTTCTTTTTTTTTTTCGGTACCAGGGATCGAGCTCGGGTCCTTGCACTTGCGAGGCAGACAGCGGAACCACTGAGCTAAATTCCCAGCCCCCCCCCCCTTTTTAAGCATTTCAATTATAAGTAACAATAAATAAATCCTCTTATGTATGACATTATCTAATCCTTGAGTAACAACATTCAATGAGATATCATCTCCTAATGATTAGGAAATGAAGACTCAGAAAGGTTGAGACCTTGCTGATAGATTTAAAATTTGTAAATGATAGCATCAAACCAAGATCATAAATGTTTTGATTTCTACTTTGATGCTTTCTACTAAAGAAACCTTTATTTATTCTAATAAAATTCTTTCAATTCCTTGTTCAACAATTTGTGGATTAGGCAAGCAGAAGTCTAATTGTAAAATAATCTTTAGATATAAGGATTCCAAAATACTAGTAAACTGTTCCATACAGAAAAGAAACAGTAGTATGTTTTAAGATCCAAAACAAATATTCCTTTGTTTATAAGAAAAAAGTTTTTAAACAGATTTAAAGACTCAGTGTACATAAAAATAGAAACCCAAACTAAATAATCTCCTAAAATATCTTAAAGAGCATGATGTTTGTTCTTCCAAATAACAAAGTTATGAAAAAGAATATGTAACTAGAAAAGTAAAGATATGGAATTCCTCAATGTGGCTGATATACCTGATTAGCTCCCATTCTTCAGGAGGTAGATTATGCTCAGTTTACAATTTGTATTTGTACTAGGTTGGCGTATTTTTTCCTTTTTGGCAGGTATGAGGGGACGGTGAAGGTAGATTATTTTTCAAAAACAAATATTGGACCCCAGCTGTGCATAAAAGGTTATGAATCAGCTATATGGCAGATCAAGTACTTGCCACTCCTCTGAGAAAAGTCTTCTTTTGGTATAAATGCTAAGCCAGATCTCCTCTTAAGCCCTGGGCAAAGTCCTCTCTTTACTCAGAGGAATTCTGATGTTTTGCTCTTCTTTGATTCTGGCAAAATGACGGGAAATCAAGACCTGCATAGTTGAATTAATTTTAAAGAGCCAAAATTTTGGCACCTCACTCCTCCGATGGCTGCAGTTTTTTCTGAGTGTGTACTTCTTTGCTTCTGCTAAATAAATCTGCTTATGCCTCTGATAAAAACAAAGAAACCAGCACCAAGATTTTATTTTACTTTTTAGAATTCAATGGATATAGTACTATGGCATGGGTTTGCTGTACTAGGGAATGAACTCTATTGAGTTTTATAAATCATAGTAATGCTATAAGTAGCTCTCATCAAATGTGGAAACTATGCTTAAGGTAGTTCTGGTTTACTTAACCTCCACTAACCCACAATTTTCACTGTTTCAGTACAAAGAATGTGAACAGCTTTAATCAAGACAGCCCTACTTTTAAAATATTACATAGTATAAACAGAAGAACTCACAAGTATTAAATACCCATCAGATTGAGTGTTGTATTCAGAGGACACTGTGTTTTGGGTTTTTTCAAGCAACACCAAGTCAAAAGAGGCAACTTACCTTTCATCTTTGTTTTGTCTTATGCACCCTTCAATAATTTCCTTTACTTCAGGAATTGCTACTTTGTCAAAACTGGCTGGCTTCACTCCCTAAAAAGCAAAAAAAAAAATAGCCACAAATACACATTGGTGAAAGCAGGGTCTTTGAACTTAGTCTTCTAATTTATAATTAAGTTCTACAGGGTTCCCCCCCTTTTTTTTCTGATTAAGCTGCAGGAGTAGATCCATGCAGGATGAGGTGGATAATTTAGCTTCTCACAAGAAAACAACAAGGAATTGTGTGACAGTGGGGTCACTTACTTCCGTCTGTGGCAATGAAAGACTTAAACTGATGGTAACTTTTTCCCAAGGAAGTTACTGGCTAAAACGAAGCCCAAGTGTCCCTACTGGTGGTTAGTAGATCTTTTGTTCAACGTTGTATGCTAACATATCAATCAATACAGCAATTACTATTTTGAATAGTGAACACACATATGAGTATGAATTCACACAATTTGGCGGTCATTATACGATTGCAGTACTCTTTCAAGAACTCAACTAGTATATAATGAGTTAAAGGCTTATACTGGTTTGGTACAATAGCTGAAGAGTTATCTTACATAAACAAAACATAAGGGCTGGGGATTTAGCTCAGTGGCACTGCACCTGCCTTGCAAGTGCAAGGTCCTGAGTTCAATCCCCAGTACCAAAAGAAAAAAAAACAAAAACATAAAATTAACAGTGATATATCAGACTCACATGAAATATAAGCATTGCAATTACTTTCAGAAGAAAATTCATCACTATTCTATGTAAAAATAACTAGAGGCTCATTCTGATAGTTTAGAATCTTCATAAAGTGGTAAGTTTTTTGAAAATAAAACTTTCACCAATGTGTGGAAAATAAGCATAAATGAGAACAAACTACTACTATTAAAAGAGTAAAGGAAAAACTCATTATTTTTTCCCATTTCACTTAAGTGATTATATGGATTAAGAGGTGAAGTAGCTACACCAATACATTATCCAAGTGGTGCTATACATCTATTAACATAGACATTATACTTCCATTAACACAGAAAAGTTTACTGAATATATATAAATTCTAATCATCTCTATGTTCTCAGTGACAGATATAGTCAAAATTGTAGTAAAAGAAAATTAGTAACAATTTAATTTTAATAAATCCCAGAAATGTACATAACCTTTCTTAGAGCTAAATGAAATACAATAGTTCTAACCATTATTCGTATAAATAACATTTTTAAAAGTTTACTTTATGAAATTGTTGGCTGAATATTTTGTTTTATATTTGTTTCTTTTTTACAATAACAAGTAAAACTGTATAAGTGAAGACAGATGCTGTGGTGTATGCCTGTAATCTTAATGCTTTGGGAGGCTGAGGCAAGAGGATTTCAAGTTCAATTCTCACCTGGGCAACTTGTCAAGCCCTTGTCTCAAAAAAATAAAAAAGGGGTGGGGATGTAGCTCTGTGGTAAATCATCCCGGGGTTTAATCCCCAATGCTGAAACAAAGCTACAAAAAAAAAAAAAAAAGCCAACAACTTCATAAAGTAAACTTTAAAAAATGTTATTTATAAGAATAATGGTTAAGAACTACCTGAAATGCTGTGTATTAAATTTGTAGAACATTTACTACTGGCAAAAATTTATCTGACAGTTTGGTAAACTGGTTGGACTGTCCCATATAATTGAATTTTGCAAGTAAAGACAGTTCTAATGCTACAGAAAAGTGGCTAAAGAGAAAACAGAATTTGATGAAAAAAAAAATGGTTCTTCTTCCACAAATACATATATTTCAGGGAAATGTGTTTGGCTTATTGGCGAGAAAATTCTACATATTAAATTAATACAGCAAACATGTACTGATTCTTCTGTTTCAATGTAGCATACATACACTGGAAAAAAAAAAGATGTAACAACAGAAGACTTGAATTCAGTACTAACAGGAAAGCAGCAGTAGTCCTGGGCTTCAGATTTCCTGTCTCACACATAGGCTCAATATCAACTTATCTACCAAAATTCACAGAAGTGGGAATGAAATGTCTTATCTAGGCTGAAAGCTCTTTGAATTATTAGATTTGCTGATCCAAGGCTACTCAAAGGCAATTGGCAATGATAATAAAACTTAGGGGTAAAAAGAAAATAAAAAGTCTTTTTTTTTTTTGGTACCAGGGATCGAACTCAGGACCTTGCACTTGCGAGGCAGGCTCCAGATCCTCTGAACTAAATCCCAGCCAGAAAATAAAAACTCTTTAACTTGCTTTTATTCTTGACTTTCCTAAATAAATAACCCTTTTGTTAATCCTATTCATGCAAATATTACACATTCCTGTCTTTACAAATAAGAATCTCTATCTGCAAGTAGGAACAGAAATTGAACAAAATACATAAAAGACAGCACAAAGCCAAAATTGTACATAATTTAACTCAAATCTATTAGGTTATGCTACTCTCTTAACCTATAGCTATGATAGTGACTACCTTTTAAAGTACAGATAATTCCATACACCAGTAAAAACATTCAGATGCAACTGCTGCCTTATGTAAGAAAAAATTTCACTAGTCAGCTATCATCAAGAAACCAATATGATCAAATACAGTACCTAGAAAAGGTTTTTTGAGTAAGTTGGGGAGAAGCAAGAATTTATAAACTGTGTATTAAAAGATGATCAAGGGGCTGGGCTCAGTGGTTCTGCCACCTGCCTCGAAAGCTCAAGGTCCAGAGTTGGATCCCGGGTACCCCCCCACAAAAAAAGATGATCAAGTAAGGTGTATTTCGGAATAGGAATGAAACTTCACTGCCCTGAAGTAACCTATGAAAAAGTCAGCTGGGAAGCTGAGCATGGTAACATATACCTATAATCTCAGTATTCAGGGAGGCTGAGACAGGAGGATTACAAGTTCAAGTCCTGCCTAGTAACCTAGCAAGACTTTCTCTCAAAATGAAAAACAGAAAAGAACTAGGGATGTGGCTCAGTGGTAGAGGACACCCTGGTTCAATCTCCCAGTTGGGGGGGAGTCAACTGAGAAATAAAATAGAAACTTGTTGAAAATAAACAAACAATTACAGTTTTTTTATATACTTATTATACTCATTCATGGGCTTCTTCTTGACATGAGAATTCTGTATTTTTTATAAATTAAGTTGGTCTACATTATTCTAAGCCATGATTTTTAGCATCAGAAAGAACAAAGTAACAGTAACAAAATGTTTTTATAACAAAAATTATCTTACTTTCTTTTAGTTTATGTACCTCAGAGATGGCTTCAAATTGAAGCCAGACAATCCTCCAAATGTCATCCTTTTCTTTTTCCTTGATATAGTCCCCACTCAGTCTTATTTTAAAAAGCAAAGTATTCCCCACCTATCACAAATGAGGGTAAGAAACACAAAACCCAAAGAGTATGAGGGTATATAAGTTGGGTCAATCTTACATAGACTAAAACTAAAGCTTACTAAGGAAACACAATCTTCTCACTCCATTCACCCAGAGTCAGCCACTAACTGGCTGTTTGAGGGCAGCCTGGGCTACATAGTGAGTTCAAGGCTAGTCTGAACTACATAGCAAGACCCTGCCTCAAAATAAATAGACAGAAAAAATAAATACTAAAAAGCTTAAATTCAGAATACCATTAACTATCTCTTTATTAAAGTAAAACCTTTTCTAATCATTCAGAATTGAGAAAAGGCTACCTCCTCCTCACACAAAATACAATACATAACAACAAATATTTTTAAAAGCACTCTGAAATTAACAATTTCAGTACTTAAACTGAAACTTTCTATATAATGTCATCAAAAAAGCTACAATATGGCCTTAAAAATAAATTGGAAATTCTTACCCACCTCACTTACAGAAACCTTTTGAGGGCAGCAGCAGCAATGAGAATTTATGATGACAAATACTGAGCAAAAATCTTTCTTTGTAAAATCCATCCGAAAAAGAAAGAGTAAGACTTGTTACAGTTAAGAGAAAAATGAAGGGAAGTGGATATGATATAAATTAACAGAGTCAGCCCACAGCGTAAGGAAGACAAGTATCAAAATCAGATGGAGGCATAGATTCTTGTTTAGCAACAGCCATGCTTCCCCAACTCTTAAACTTAAGTTTGCTCAGTCAGCCAACAATCTATTTACTTAGCTTAGCCTTGCAGACTAAACTACATGCTGAACAACAGGGAAACTATTCTGCCACCGTTCTTTCTCCAGCAGCAATAGATCCCTGGATAAGCAAAATGAGCTTTTTATTTGCTCAGAGCTCCACCTACTATACCTACAGGTTCTGCCTTCTTGACTTCAAAACTTATCTTGGATGCTTACTTGTATGTAATAGAAACCCATTTGTTGAAACTCCCTCTTCACCTTTATCATGTTGGAACTATGCTTTTAAAAAAGGGGTAGTGAGGTTGAGTTCAATGAACAAAGCATAAATTCAAAATTATGTAGCCAAAAGAACATGGGTCAAGGAATCACAAAACCAGGGTTGAGTTCTCTTTCAACCTATCACATATTAAGTTTGTGTGAAGTAGACCATACATCTTAAACTCACTTAAAAAGTTGGGATAATAGCTCCTTTTACCTAATTTAAAAGGTAGTGATATGAAAGTGAACAGTCTTATCATTCAGAGTATATTTAAAAAATAAACAGCTGAGAATTAGCATATAAAAGTGGTAAGAAATTTTTTATTTCTTTTAACTTCTATTAAAAGTCTCAACAATCATGAAGACATTTCCACTTGCTAGGGAGATCTCACGGGGCCAAATAAAAACTACTTTGAGTTTAGTAATTCAGGTATGGTTTTTCTTTGTGGCATTAAGAAAGAAGTAGAAAAAGCAATGCTCATTGCACAATTACGATGCATAACAAAAGGAAATTCTGTTCTTTGTAATTAAGCTTGAGTCCCAATCAAAACTGTGGATACTAAGGCTTCAATCACTAACAGTACCATAAGATAAGTGTTTGGAAGCTACTTAGTAGGAATACTTCTACTCCAAATGTTAGAAATACACCAATCCTAATAGGCTATTTCAGAGTAGTTGCCATTAATCTCTGGTTCAACACAGTTCATCATTACTAAGTAGTCTAAGATGTCAGTTGTTGGGCAGAAGTATAGCAATGTGTGCTACAGAAAGACACCATTATCTTTAACTTAAGTGTATGAAGAAATCTGCTAGGGACTAGGTTTGGCTAAATCAAAGAGCTAGAAAACAGATGTCTTGGCTTATATTAAAGATGTTCCTGGCTCGTATTAAAGATGTGGGTAGGTTAAAATTCTACCAGGCAAGAACTAACCAAAACCAAATTGGTGTAATTTTTTTTTTTAACAAAAGTATGACGTTGAGACAAATAACTAGGTTCTGTTTTATTGCAACCTTTTCTATAAATTTAGTGTTCAATATATACAATAAAAATACCATTCACATATAGATAAGTTTATATGTCTAAACTAATTCCTTTTTCAAAGTCAGAGCCTTTCTCTGAGTTTGTCCCATTTCTTTCAATGACATCATTAATATTTTGACGGTCCAGAATAGAATCCTTAGTCATTCTTAGATGTTGCTTCTATCACAATATTTAAGAATGAGTATTGTCTATGAACTCCTGAAACAAAGATGAATGTTCAAAACAGATGGCATACTGTTCTGCTACTAGTATTCCTATTGTTCCTCCACCAGTCAAAGCTCTTTTACTGGCTTCTTTGTGACCTCTCGAAATCACTGTTGTTGGGTTTTGGTTTTATTTATTTATTTATTTATGTATTAAAACTGTGACCAACAAATTCCTGGTTATTAACATCTCATCTCTTTTGAAATTTATTATTTTTATTGTTTGCAATACCTAATAAATGCATTCATTTGGGGGAATTGGTACATATACATATGACATCTTGCTCATTTTTACTTCCCTTTTCCATACTCTTTCCTCTATCTCCTTCTCCAGATCCCTTTCCCATCTCCAAAAAGTCCTTGTTTCATACTATCTCTCCTTTGTTTTGCTCTTTATTTATATTTTGGGTTTCTCTTGTAAGAGAAAACGTGCAATATTTAACATTCTGTGTCTGTTCATTTCATTTAGCATTATGGTCTCAAGATTCACCCATTTTCCTACAAATGACCCAAATTTATCTTTCTTTATGGCTAATATTCCATAGTGTATTTAATCCACATTTTCTTTACCCATTCATCTGCTGATAGACATATAGACCACTCCCACAATTTAACTAGTGTGAACTGTGCTGCTATAAACATGGATTATGCATGTACCACCAATATGATGACTTTAACTCTTTAGGGGAGACAACTAGGAGATATAGCTGGATCAAATGAAATTTCTATTACTAGTTTTTTGAGGCATCTTCATACTGATTTCTATAGTGATTATACTAGTTCACTTTCCCACCAACAATGTAGAAGGGTTCCTTTCTCCCCACAGCTCCTCAGCATTTGTTGTTTTTTGAGTCCTTGATGATAGCCATTCTTATTGGACTAAGATGGAATCTGCATTTTGATTTGCATTTCTCTAATGGCCAAAAATGCTGAACATTTTTTCATGTACTTATGGGCCATATGTACACTTTCTTTTGAGACATGTCTAGTGAAAACTATAGTACATACTCTGGAAAAAAGGAAGCGAAGAGGATATCAGAAAATGGAAAAACATTCCCTGTTGCTGGATAGGCAGCATTTCACTGAATACTTAATGCACATTTCTATTGACAAAAATACTCTTTCAATTCCCTCCTTTTTTTTAGCGAATTGAGTCCTATATTTTAGGGTATACCTCAAATCATATAGTCCACTCTAGAATGCAGCAATACAAAGTATGACTCTTAGCATTCAATATGTGGGTTATTTCCAAGATACAGGAAAACTCAGTACTGTTGACATGTATTTAAATATGGAAACAATCCTATAGTCTATCAGTTTTTTTTCTATAGTCTACTGTCTTGTAAATTAAAGGTCAATCAGGATTGATGAATAAAATCAGCTTTCTCGGGAATTCTGAAATAAGAATTTCACAACTGTTCTTTAACATCTTAAACATTTGGAATTGATATCCCATGTCACCTTTAATTTTAAATCACTGTAGAGTAACAGAATGCTTCTGAATTTCATGCAAAATGTTCCTAAGAGACAGTCCATGATACATCAAATTTTCCTTTATATTTACAATCCAAATTTATTGGACAGATACAGCCACAAAATTTATTTAAAAAGAATACTCCAACAAATTACAGGAGAATTTTTTTTCTAGGATAGCACAAAACCAAAAAACTAAGTGCTAAAGAAATAAATACAAAGTTTTCCTCATTTCAAACCCTGTCTAACCAGGAATCAGTCTTACTAGTTCCTTACCAAAAAAACAAAAAAGTGAATTGCAATCTGTTATATAAAAACTAAAAGGAATTTTGCCTTAATGGCTTTCATTCTGTTTTTCCCAGACAGAATGTTCAAACCTTGCAATCCAAAGGCTAATGGGATCAGTGATAAAGTCAAATTACACAAACAAAGTAATTAAAAATCCCCTTTATTTCTAACTTGGCTGCTATAGGGCTGGATTCAGCCAGATTCTTACTGAATGAACCATTAGTTTACAGGAATTTGAACATACCTTCTGATCACATTGGAAAACAAGGCTGTTTAAATGCCCTACCAAATTGAGCTGGCTCTATCAAAGGAAATTAGCTTGCCTCATGACTCCCCAAGGCTCATTACTCTCTTGGTACATGAAATCCTGGGTACTGCGCCAATCTCAAGTGCACTCACCTTCATATAAAAAGTTGATGGCATTATGTGCTATAGTTTTTATTCTTTCAGTAGCAGACACTTATGCTACACATATTCTAGTTTTTACTTGGATCTTCTCACTACCAATGGCATAGATTTTCAAGATAACAAGGTCAGATCACAAGTATAGCATGTAACTGGGATTTTTTTTGTATGTTAGACAAGAATCACATGAAGCCCGAAACTACAATACCATTCTTAACACATACTGTATGTTACTCATAAACCCTAAACTTTTTCCTCAGTTTTTCCTTTAAGGTCTAGAAAAAATGTTTAAAAAGAGTAAGCCAAGGGTAAAAATTTTAAGGTTTGTATTAATGCTATGTCAAAGTTCCTTGATTTCTGCCTCTATTATCTCTTGTATGTCCTTAGGCTAAATGGTTACATTCTATCTCCTTATCTATTTATCCATAATATAAAAGTTAAAATAAGATAGTACCTGTAAAGCACTTTGCAAGGTGACTGACGAGATTATAAATAAATATTAGCTCATTTAAAGGCTGACTTTATGTGAAATTCATTAAACAAATTTAATCTGATGCAATGTGCTGAATGCTACTAGTTAAGAGAATAGAGACAACTTAATTTCATTACTAAACATATCATAATGATGTTAATGATAATAACAGCAATACCTAACAAGTACTTTTTAAAAAAAGTAACAACTGAGTAAGGCAGGAAAAAATGCAAGTTATATAAATGCTAATAGTCAATCTAGTTACTCATAATGCTAGCAAAAGGTTCCACGAATGGCTACACAATTATTAACATTTTGGTATGACAATATATATTCTACTTTTTGCTTACAAAAAACCTGAAAGGGACCACAAAGGATCATTTACTCAGCTTATAATTCTCAAACTTTAAAATGCATATATGAATCACACTTAAGTTTGTAAAATGCATATTTTGATTGAATAGGTCTGGACCAAAATTTTACATTAAATATAAATGCTCTGAGATGTCAAATCTGCTGTTCCATTCCAGGAGAAGTGTAAGCTGGATTCATTCGTAAGCCAACAAAGTGTCTCATACACCACACCTGTGGAAGTTTGCAATTCAAATATTCATAAGTCAGAGACTTACTGTACTCCAAAAACACACATTCTAACAGACTGAATGCAGAAGCAAATACAAGAATACAGCTATCTTCTTTTAGATCAGCATTAGATTTGCAAAAATGTCAAAATGCTGTTCTTTTCATTAAAATTTTAAAATTAGCTTTGACAAAGTTATTTTTCACAAAAATGTCAGATACTAATATATCCTGGATTTGTGATTTTTCAATTAACAAATACTTTTTAAAATTGTTTTAATTTCTAGATGGTAAAGTAGGTAAAACATAAGAAAACAAAAGTCTTGTGGGGCCCTCAGTAATTTTTAAGAATGTCAAGTGTTTCTGATATCAAACAGTTGAGCCACCAAGCGAAATCACTTATGTTTGATAGCTGTCGTAATTCCATCTTAAGAAATCTCAGTGGACAGAATGTCAAGCCTTTACCTATAAGCCTTCCCAATAACTTACAGTCTCGTCCTTGATCTCTTGTACCTCTTGTTTGCAAGAGATTTATCCCCTTGTCTCCTTCTATCCACCCTGTATTTATCTCTTTGTACTTTGCCTTACTCAAATGAGAGATACCATATGGTATATTTAAGCCTGTGTGTCTGGTTTATTTCACTCAACATTATATTTTCCATGTGTATCCATTTTCCTACAAATGTGTTGAATTTGCCCTTCTTTATAGCTGAGTAGTATTCCACTATATATAGATACCACATTTTCTTTATTCAATCATCTGTTGACAAGTACACAGGCTGCTTCCAGATAAAATAGGTAAAACACTTGAAACCATAGGTGTAGGAAAAGATTTTCTAAACAGAATTGCAATTGTCCAAGAAATAACAGCAAGAATCAACACATAGGATTACATCAAACTGAAAAGCTTCTGTACAGCAAGGCAATCAATTAGTAGAGTGAACAGACAACCTACAGAATGGGGAAAAAATGTGCCAACTACTATTCAGAAGACTAATACCTAGAATAATATGAAGAACTCAAAAAAATTAGACCACCTAAAATAAAAGACCAAGTCAAGAAATGAGTAAGTGAAATGAACAGATCCCTCACAGATGAAGTACAACAAATATATGAAAAAAAAAAAAGTTCAACATCACTGACCATTAGAGAAATGCAAATTAAAGCAATGCTAGGATTTCCTCTTACTCCAGAGAGGAGTAAGAATGGCTATCATAAAGAAATCAAAAAATAACAAATGCTGGCAAGGCTGTGCTGAAAAAGGAACCCTCCATTGTTGGTGGGAATGTAAACTAATATGATTATGGAAATCAGTACAGACATTTCTCATAGAAACTCCATATGACCCAGCTATCTCCCTGCTAGATTATCTTCCCCAAAGAGCTTAAGACATCATACTCAGCAATACATGCATACCAATGTTTATAGCAGCACAATTCACAATAGCTAACTCCTGGAAGCAACCTGTATTCCCATTGACAGATGATTGGATAGAGTTCTACTCTTAAAGAGGGATTACCTACAGATTTTCATAGCTAATAATTCTCGTGTCTTTTTTGGGTGGGGAGGAGTGGTCCTGGGGAGTGAATCTAGGGCATTCTAACACTGAGATACATCCCCAGCTCTTTTTCAGTTTTTAATTTTGAGACAGGGTCTTACTAAGTTACCCAGCTGGTCTTAAATTTGTAATCTTGACTGAGCCTCCAGATTAACTGGAACTGCAAGCAATGCATTCTAATTCTAGTAAAAAAAAAAAATCACCGCCACTTTTTTAAGATTAGAGATTATGTACAGAATTTACCAGGGAAAAAAATGTGGTTGTGTGTTTTAACAAAATTCTGGTCATGTGTTTAAAGCAAGAGTTATCACTATTTTCTGTTAAGAGCCCTTTTTTTTTTTCTTGTAAATTTAAGCCAGGCACAGTGAGTGGCATATGCTTATAATTCCTGCTAAGGCAAGAGAATCTTCTGAGTTCAAGGTCAGCCTCAGCTACATAGTGAGTTAGTTCAAGGCCTGCCTGAACTATACATATCGAGACCTTGTGTCAAAACAAAACAAAATGTAAGTTTTATAGTTCTAAAGTTTTCTTTTTGCTTAGTTAATACTTTTAATTACAATTGTAATTTCACAACTGCCACTATTCAGTATTTTGTATAAAACCAGTTACAATACACAAGATTTTCAAATGCAACAATATGTATCAAACTACATATATATGCAACGTTTACAGGCCATTATGAAGCTTTATCTTAAAAAATATCTTCATGAAAATAAACATTCAATCAGTTCTCTCAGCTTTAAAAAAATATGATTAGAAATATACATTTTAATAAAAAATCAAGACAATGATTGATCAAATACTGATTACTCAGTTATTTTAAAACTTTTAATAATCTGTACATGAGTGCACATTAGATAAAAGTCTGCAAATTATTAATCTAAAACTGCAGTACTCTAATCCCATGAAAAAGTCTGCTGACAGTTCTACTAGGTAATTAAGGAGGTAATTTCCCACTCAGTATAGGCGAATCATCCAGTTTTTTGAACACACCTACGGTATTTTCACCTAGCAAAATGGAAAATACTCAAATTTAGGAGAGAAGGAAGAGCAGCAACTAACCTTACCAGAGCATTTCAGTGGAAGAGAACTATTCAAGAAATAAATTACTGTGACAACCTTTTAACTGGGGTTCCTGCTTTTAGTTTCCTTGAATTCATTCTCCACTATAAAGCTAGAATAAACTTTCTAAATTTTTAAGTACGATTGTGTGACACCTACTTAAAAGGCATGACAATAGTTCTACCAGTGTACTCTAATGAAGTCTAAACTTTCCTCCCTAACCTTTTACCTCTTCCTTTTCCTACTTCCAAACTCAGTAGACAAATAAAATTATAGATCTTATACATGCAACACCTAGCCCCCATGCTCCTTTAATGCCATTTCTCTAACCTCTCCAAACTCAGTAAGGTACCACTCCAGTGTACTTTTGTTAAGTAGCTATCCCTAGAATAATTGTGTATTCTTCAATAATAATATCTGATACCAAGGATCTAGAAAAAAATATGGAACATAGAAACACTTGAATATTTGATGAGTTAACACATGAAGAGCCAAAGAATTGAACTGTGTTCTCCAGAAAGTATGTTATGGTTCTAACCAGCGGCTAATACCTTAATGTGACTTTATGTGGAAATAGGATTATGGCAGAGGTTAAATTCAGATAAATTAGTTAAGATGAGGTCATTGGGCGTAAGTGGGAATTTAACCCAATGACTGATGAACTTCTGAGAATAGAAGAAACACAATAACTTGAGGGGAGAATTCCATGAGATGACAGATATTGAAGCACTATGGTTACAAGCCAAGGAATGCTCACTAAGGATTGGGAGCAAACTAGTAAAGACCAGGAAGAAGAAAGAAAAGATTCTTTCCTACATGTTTTAGATGGACCATGACCATACTGAATCCTTTGTTTTGGACTTCTGGCCTCCAGAACCATAAGACAAAAAATTTCTGTTGTTTAAAGCCACTCAATTTATGGAACTTTGTTATGATAACTCTAGGAAAGTAACCTAATATCTGTGTTTAAATATTGGGCAAACAAATTTAAATTTGAAAGGCATGTAATTTCCTTGTCCCTCCACATCCCTATTCCCAATCCTTCCCCCCAAATTAGGTAAAAATCAGCCAATGTGCATAGATTTGGTGAGGTAAGTTTGATGTATCATAACATTACATGATAAATTATTTAATTCACATATTTGACAATCAAGACATACAGATCTATGAAAGAGAATTGAGATTTCAGAAATAAACCCATGTATGTATGGGCAACTGATTTTCAGCAGGGATGCAAGACCATTCAAAGAAAACTTGTCCTTTCAGCAAATGGTGCTGGGACAACTGGATAAAGTTGGATCCTGATCTCATACTCAAAAACTAACTGGAAATGAAACAAAGGCCTAGTTTTAAGAACTAGAACTTAGCTGGGTGTGGTGGCACATGCTTGCAATCCCAGTACTAGGGAGGCTGAGGCAGGAGAATCGCTGTGAGTACATAGTGAGTTCAAGACCAGCCTGAACTACACAGGGAGACCTTGCCTCAAAAAAACCCCAAAACAACAACAACAAAAACTAAAACTCTTAGAAGAAAACATAGGAGTAATCTTGAAAACAGATTTGGCAGTGGATTCTTAGACATGACACCAAAAGCACACATAAACAATAAATAGATACATTCGATTTCATTACAATTAAAAACTTCTGTGTTTCAAAGGACATTTTTTTTTGGTACTGGGGATCCAACTCTGGACCTTGTGCTTGAGAGGCAGGCGCTGGAACCACTGAGCTAGATCCCTGGCCCTCAAAGGATATTATTAAACTGACAATATTAAGAAAAGAAAACCCATGGGAGAATGGGAGAAAATAATAACAAATCTTTTATCTGATAAGGAATTTGTATTTAGAATATTCAAAGAGAACTCAATAAGAAAAAGATAAAAATCTAATTAAAAATGAGCAAAGGATCTGAATAGGCATTTTTCCAAATAAAAGGAAGATATACAGTAAACAAGTATATGATAAAGATGTTCAGTGAGCAGGGAAATGAAATTCAAAAACCATACTGAGATACCAATTCAAACCTACTTAGATGGCTAGAATCAAAAATTAGGTAATGACAAGTGTTGGTAAAGATAATGGGAGATCAGAATCCTCTCACCTTGTTGGTGATAATGTAAAATGGTATAGTCATTTGGAAAACAGCTCCTGAAATGATTATGCACAAGAGCACATCATCTAGTAATTCCACTTCAACAGATATATACCAGAGAGAACAAAAAGCAGATGCTCAATAAAAAACTTGTACATGAATGTTTATGTGGATTTTTTTTTTTGGTACCGGGGATCGAACTCGGGTCCTTGAGCTTGTGAGGCAGGCCGCAGAACCACTGAACTAAATCCCTGGTGACATGAATATGTTTAGCAAGTCTATTCACAATAGCCAAAGCATGGAAACAGTCCAAATATTTAATAATGGATGAATGACTAAACAAACTGATGTGTACTCACAAATAAGTATTACTCGGCCCTAAAAAGGAATGAAAAGACTAGGACTACAGCTCAATTAATGGTGGAATACTTGCTTAGCATGCACAAGGCCCTAAATTTGATCTGCAGTATGGCAAGGGGGTGAGGGAATGAAATATGAACACACGATAACATGAAAGAACCTTAAAAACATGCTAAGCAAAAGAAGGTGGTCACAATATAGTTCATATACTGTATGATTCCATTTATATAAAATATCCAAAATAGGAACATCTATAGAGATAAAAACAGATTAGTGGTTGCTTTTGGCTAGAGGGATTTGGGTATGAGTAATAGCTTAATGGTACAGGATTTCTTTTTCAGGTGATCAAAGTATTCTTAAAACTGTGGTAATGGCTACATATAATATTCTATGAGTGTATTAAAAACACTGAACTAGCAGGGCATGGGGTGCATGCCTGTAATCCCAGCACTCAGGAAGCTGAGAAAGGAGGATCACTGGGGGTTTGAGGCCACTGGACTACATAGTGAGGTCATAGCCAACTTGGAACTACATAGGGAGATCCTGTCTTTAAAAGACACACACACACACACAAAACCTCACACTGAACTGTACATTTGAAATGGACAAATTAGATGGCATATGAACCAGTTTAATAAAGCTGTTGAAAACATGAATAAAATTTTATTATGCATATACAATAAAAAAATTGTTCTTAACCAAGACTCTGACCTGGCACATTATGCCATATAGACAGCAAATCAAATCCTCAAAGATCCTCTAAGATTTAATAAAAATAAAAAGCACAAAACATCTAACACACTTCGAAAAGAAAATTCACTGGACAAAGAACTCTTTAAGAATATTAAGAAAGGGGCCCGGAAAGAAAAAAATTATGAGGAAAAAAAAATGGAATCAAACTCTGTGTAGATAGGGAAGGGTGGAGGGGGTGAAGGGTGCACAGGTAACGGGAGAAAAAATTAAAACTAAGATGCATCATGTTCTGGACAAACATCCAATGATAAATGTAAATGTATTTTATACCTAAAATGTACCAATAAATATATATATTTTAAAAAAAAACAAAAAAGAGAAAGGGGCCTGAGATGTAGCTCAGTAGAACCACCCGTGCCTCACAAGCACAAGGTCCTGAGTTCGATCCCCTGTACCACACACACACAAAAAAAAAAAAAATTAAGAAAGGCTATAACTTGACCATCCAATCAGATTTATACTTTCAATTTTTACTAGTCAGTCATTTGTACATGAAATAATCTCATATATTTACTATTTTAATGAAAAGTTAGGGAATAAATCAAATGAAATTTTATTTTATTTTTTGGGGGTACCAGGGATCAAACTTGGGTCCTTGCACTTGCACAGCAGGTAGCGAAACCACTGAGCTAAATCCCCAGCCCCCAAATGAAATTTTAAAATGAAAGATTTTGGATGTAATGTATCTGAGCCTTAAACTTATTTTTTTCAAATGCATTTTCTTATACAATTTCAATGCATTTGTTTTTCACAACAATCTTAGTAAATCTGGCAATAATGACTATCATATCTATATAAGGAAATTAAGGCTTAGAAGTGATTTGCCTAAAGTCACATAATAAAAATGTTTTACTATTTAGTAATGTCACTCATAACATAGTCATCTTAAATCAACTCTGATCCATAGCAACTTTTGGTACCTTTTCCCTTATCCTTGAATCTATTAGCTTATATTTTCTCTCATTACTTGGTCACTTATTTTAATAAAATGTCAGACTGCTTTTTGTATCTAGTTGTAATTTCAGTCAACAAGAATGACTGAATTCTTGTTGGGTTCAATAATGAACCAAAAAAAAAAGGAAAATGTAAATTATTGGGAGAAGATGGGAAAATATTAAGAAAATTGAACTGGGAATAAAAGTATAGAACTCTTACAGGCAAAGCAGATTACCAGACTGATGTTCAAAAGCCAAAACTAAAATTATGATTATGGTACTTAATAGAATGACATGAAGACTTTATAAAATTCATTTCTTTTGATCCCATCTAGGCCAAGTGAGAATCAGTGCTTCATGGATTAGAATCCTATCATGAATTCTGTGGTGAGACAAGATGGGTGGGTATTGAAAGGAGGTTGTTAAGCTAGGTGTGATGGTGCACACTTGTAATTCTGGCACTCAGAAGGCCGAGGCAAGAGGGTGACCTCGAGTTTGAGATAGCCTGTTCCACAGTGAGTTCAAGGCCAGATTGAACTACACAGCAAGACTCTATCTCAAAAAATTAAATAAATAAATTCAGAAATAACTTGAGAGTAATGCTGCTTTCTATGCAAACAGTGGCTATTATTTTTATTGATTATGAAGATCTTACTTCTTAACATTCATGTTGAATTAAATAAACGAACTCTTGGAAGCTCCACCCAAATCACACACAGAAGACTCACAAATACACAAAGAAGACATTCAAGGAATATTCCATCACAAGTGTAATCAATGATTATAATAAATCTTTGATTATAAAGATTTTGTCCAACCCTTTGTGAAGATGTAAAACTAGTGTACCTAAAACAAAATGTTTTTCATCAGTTTTTTAAAAATACCAAATTTCCACTCTGATCAGTTCAAAATCTAAGTAATTAATAGTCACAACTTTTAATATGTCAAAATTCAATGAAACTGCTTTACTCACTAAGAATGGGTTAAGGAGATGCTAGGTATCATCTAATGTAATGTAAGATATACAGTACTACATAGTCCTTGTGACAGAGTTTACCCTAAATTTTGTCTAAGCTTTCTGAACAATGGTTCTCAGACTTTTAAGATTCCTTTGCACTCAAAATTATTGAGGACCATCAGCCTTGTTTGTATGTGTTACATCTGTTGAGATTTACTACATTAGAAGTAAAACTGAGAATATCTAAAAGTATTTATTAATTCATTAAAATTTATAACAAACCTATGTTAATACCATATAATATTTAAAATTTTTAAATTCAAAATTTTGTTGCCATGTTTTTAATATATGGTTTAACAGAAGACAAATGGATTCTCACATCTTTTGCCTTTCCTCTTTTGTAATACTGTGTATCATACAGATTCTGGAAAACTACACTGTACATGACTTGTGAATGGAAGTAAAAAAGAAAAAATTATTTTCACATTGTTGACATACTCTAAGATAAAAATTTTTAACAGAAATATGGAAGACAGAATAATAAGTAAAATGACACTACAGGAAGCAAACAGATGAATTCTAAATGTGTGATGGTTTTGAAAATAATTTCAATGATTCAATGGCATCCAGATAAAGAAAGTGGGAACAAACTAAGAAACAATAACAAAATATCTTTGGTGGACCCTGATGGAGCCTATTCTGAAGATGGACTATAAACAGAAATTTCTGAAACAATGGGGGAAATAATCTGAATAGATTCAGGGTATAAGGTGATCCAGAAATCTCTGTTAATTTTCTATGGAATCCAGAAATTACTGTTAATTTTCTATTGGTTTGGTATGGTATGGTATGGTATGGTATGGTATGGTATGGTATGGTATGGTATGGTATGATTACGTATAAAACCATCTGTACTGGGAGTAAAGGGGGAGCATAATGAAACACATAGTGGTAAAACAAAATGATGAATCCTACAAACTACATTTTAGGTTGCCATCGGACAGCTCTAGAAAATAGTATCTGTCAGGAAACATGAACTACCTGAGGTAATTTAAGCTAAAGTATTAATTTATACCTTAAATATTGTGGACATTCATATGATTTAATAATATATATTGAATAATATACCACATCAAGCCATTCAGAGAAAAGTCTGAGAACAAATTACTTCGCCAAAGGATCCCAAGTTAAAAGGATTACTTTCAAAGGATTACTATCAACTAACAGGGGCTAAAAAGTAGGTGACAGGGGTGTGGTTTTAAACACATTCTACAGGGCTGGGTATATGCTTGTAATATCAGCACTCAGGAGGCTCAGGCAGGAGACACAAGTTTGAGTAAAAAAAAAAAAAAATTAACACCCACATCTTATAAAAAAAAAAAGTGTAAGCGAATGCAAGTTAGACCCAGGATAAACTGGTGGTTACTCATCTTTACTCTTATTATTTCATGAACCTTGCATATACCTCAATACTCCTCCTCCAATACCTTATTCAGAATACTTTCTATATTGTCCCCTATGGATGGTAGGATATTGTCCAGCTTGATATTCCTTGTTAGATGTGACCAAAGCTCACCAACAGGTATGGGAAGACTTACACTGGTCACTCGACGGTAGATCTGTGCAGCATTTTGGCACTCCGAGTATGGATATTCAGATGTAGCCATCTCGAGCATGCACATCCCAAAAGCATAAACATCAACGGATTCATCATATTTCTCTTCATACATCTCAGGGGCCATGAACTCTGGGGTACCTTAAATTAAAAGAATGATTCAGACTCAATGTGAGCAGAAGCTATAGATGTTACTCACCAGGGGAGAGAAGCAGAGGGGTTGACCTGTGAGAGAGAAAAAGGGAGGGAAGAAGAACTGGAGGAGAAAAAAGAAAGAGAAAAAAGGGGGGAAAAGAGAAAAAAAAATCATTTTAGTCAGTCTGTTCTACCAAGTATTTCACAAAAGATCTTCCACTGCAAGGCCTTTATAAGAAACCGGACAGGGTCAAGTAACTGATTACATACCGTTTAAAATAGATTCCTGTCACAAAGTATGTCAAACAGAGCCTTGAATAAGAGATAAACTAACATAATTCATGCTGAAAATAAATGGAAGGAAATGGTAAGAAACTAGCAGGGAACAAAACAAATATAATAGCATCTGCCTATAAAATGATGGGTTTAAAATATTAAATACTTGTCTGCCCCCTACTGTATGGTAGCTGCAAAATCAACATTTACAGCTAGTCTCTTGCATTATTAACACTCCATTTGATCAGTTTCACTTTTTAAGGAGGCCTTGCAGTGAAAAACCCTGTGTTTACTATACTTTTAAAGGTAATAAAGTGTAATTAAATTACCTATAAAGGCCACTCACCAAAGCCTTTTTCTTCACATACTTACCATCCCACCTGCAGTACATAAATAAACCTACTGCAGGTAGAGGAAATAATAGTGAGGGACATCCTATAGGCAAAAAACAAATACATACACACACAAATAGAACTCAAATATAAACTGATTATGAGCACCCAATGTACGATTCCACAAGATTAGGTTATGCAATGCTTCAAAATAATTGTCTTTACACTTCAAATTATAGGGCATTTCAGAGAACAAGCTTGTATACTATCACTTAACAAAGAAAGTAACTCTCTTGGGCCAGAGATTTTAAAATGTCAAAGACAAGGAAAGAAATGTTTCATGTGAAGAAAGCAAAATAGAATTCAGCTTCAAATAACTTTTTCCCATTCTTCTTATTAATGCTGTATAAAATAATGTAAAATCAGCATTCCAAAATCCTACTTATGCAATATTGCAAGAATACTGCTATTTTGTAAGGGTGTGCAAAGTATTCTAAGCTTTTCATATTAATACTTAGGATTCCCCATTTAATCTCTTCAGAGTGGAAGTTTATCAAAATAGACATTATTTTTGCCAGCTGTGACTCTTAACATAATAGTTTAAGTCTGAAAGTACATTCTCATTCTTTACATCGTTGATTCTCATCAGGGGGTGATTTTGCCCTCCACATTGCATTTCTGGTTGTAATCATCAAGGGTAGGTGAACAGATGATATGCTATTGGCATTTAGTGGGTAGAGGCCAGAGATTATACACTAAATAATCCCACAATGCATAAGACAGTCCCTAGTAAGAATTGCCCAGCTCCAAATGTTCACAGTACTAAAGTTGAGAAACCTGTTTCAGATATATCATAAGTTCTGAAGAATGGGAATAAGAAAAGAGTAAAACCAACTTTTCAGAATGAACTGTCCTATTTTCATATTTTTAAATAGAATTTTAACAAGCATATCTGAATACATTTCCAGACATTTCAGAAACCAAACTGCATATATAGATTCCATTTAATTCAGGAGACGAGTATCTGCTATATAAATAGTACATACTATTAAATATCAACAGAATGACTAAGGTTGTTATATGAGATTGTAAAAAATATTCACCTTATTTCTCTCTATTTAACTTTATAAAACATCAATAGTCTTCAAGATGATTCTAGAAGAATAAATATAGAGAACTCCACACTTCATAAGTAGAACTCATCACCTTTTAGGTTCAAATTATAAATTCTGAAGGTGTATTCGATGTCAGAAAAGCTTGGGTAGAGTCAAATTTCTAAATAAAAGTAACATCAAAAGGCCACTCAGGCTCCAAGGTACATTTGAAACATACCTATCACACTCTTGGCAAAAGAAGCTCGCTTCAGGGTTGCCAGACCAAGGTCTCCGATCTTGACTGAGCCTGTGGGGCCAGTAATAAAGATGTTGTCACATTTAAGATCCCGGTGAATGATAGGTGGAGTTCGAGTGTGAAGAAACTGAAGTCCTTTAAGGATCTGCCGGCACCAGCTTCTTAGAACTTTGATCTTCATCACTTTAAACCTTTTCAGGTACCTAGAAAAAGCAAGGTACACCAAACAGGTTATCAGTGATATGTGTTTGTTGCTTTGAAGAATTCCATTAAATACGAGCATACCAAAGGGGCGAATATCAAATTTAGAACATTAAGATTCAGTAACCTTAAAAGTTAGGAATACTTTTAGTGAAGTTAAAAAGGGGCTACAATAGTTCAAAATAGAAAATTCTATTATAAAACAAAGAAAAATAAATCTTCCAAGTACTTTCATTTAAATGGTTATAAAATTAGGGTAGTTTTTTTCTTAAAAGGAGATTAGGCTGACTGTGTCAGCATTAGCAGTATTTAATTCACAGATGAAAATTTTATGTTAGCAGTAAGAAAATTCTAATCAGAAAGCATAAAAATGAATTCCTTCAAATAGTTCACTATCAAAATGACTAAGAGAGCTGGGCATGTTGGTGCACGCCTATAATCCCAGCACTTATCACCACAAGTTGGAGGCCAGCCTGAGGTACATAGTGAATTCAAGGTCAGCCTGAACTGCATATCAAGACTGTCAAAAAAAGCGAAAAAAGGGTTGGGGATTTAGCTCAGTGGTTCCGGCGCCTGCCTTGAAAACGCAAGGTCCCGAGTTTGATCCCTGGTACAAAAAAAAACAAAAACCAAAAAAGAGGTAGGCAGAATTCTGCATCTGGTAAATGATGGAGTAGCTCCTATTAGTGGCAGATGTATTTATAAACTCTAGTCAAAAATACACAAAACAGCCAGGGATTTAGCTCAGTGATTCCACTGCCTGCCTCGAAAGTGCAAGGTCCTGAGTCCGATTCCCGGTACCAAAAAAAAAATAATCAAAACAATAATTTGACAGTGTTGGGAGAACAATCAAAACCAGTCATAAACTGGAGGTGAGTTCACACAAAGATGAAGGGAAAGCAATGCTGGAGGCTTCCTGTTTTCTACACCTTTTCAACTAAAAGGCGGCCCCAGTCTGATGACACAGACCAGACACAAGGGCAGAGCTTGGGATGACCATAACATTGAGGAGGGTGCTATCCAATAGAACTTTTTGCAACGATAGTTTGTCCAATAAAGTACCCACTAGACAAAAGTGACTATATTTAAATGTAGATTAACTTAAAATTTCTGTTTCTAAGGTGCAAGAACCACATGTCTGTCAAGTGCTCAAAAGCCACATGTGGCAAATGGTACCATTTGGGTCAGTACCCATTGTAGAGCATTTCCATCGCTACAGAAAGTTCAATTGGACAGAGGGGCTCTTGAAAGAAAATTTCAGAAAATAGGCAGAGAAGGAAAGTCCTACATTCTGCATGTTCTTTGCCCAAATCTCTAGCTGACCTTTGAAATATGCACATGTGAGACAGATTCCACACAGCTCAGCCAAAGCCAACAAAACAGAACAGAGATTTCTGATGCTGTCCACTGTAGGGATATTCAGATGTACAGTTCAGGGATTGCATCTTAATGCACATTTCATCAGAAATATGCGGGGGTAAAAAACTGAAGAGCCGCCTGCTGCGCAAGCACAAGGACCTGAGTTCGATCCCTGGTACCAGAGACAAAAAAACTAAAGAGTACAAAAATGTCAAATATGAACAATGATATTTTCTTCTTAGTATCTTTAAAATACATGGCTAATTAAGGGAAAATAACAATTGGGAAGGGAAAATAACAATTGGGATGTTCGTAGAGTATGTAAATGTATCATATATGAAAATTACATAAATAAGGAAGGGTGGAGGGGGTAAAGGGAGGGCAGAGAAATGGGGGAAAAGATCCAAGATACATCATGTAAAGGTACAAGATCCTAATGATGAATGTAACTATACTGTATACCTAAAATGTACCAATAAACTTAATGAAAGAAAATTACAGCATGAGGAGTAAGTTTTACAGGCAGTAAGAATGACTACTTATGTAAGGATCTTTTATTTTACATGAAATTATACAATATCAATGCTAGTTGTAAAGATTTAAAGATATAAATCCAATCTCTACAGTAATCATTTAAACAAATACAAGGAGAACTAGATCTAACAGTGGAACTAAAATGAAATCTCACTTCATCTGGGTGGAATAATAAAAAATAATAGCAAAAGTGAGTTTTATGGACTAAAATAAATCCAAAATAATAACTGCAACTATATATGCATCCAATACCAGACAACCTATATATAAAGTAAATATTAATAGACCTAAAGGGAGAGACAGACTCCAATAAAACAATGGCACAGAACTTCAACACTCTACTTTCAGCAATGCCAGACCAGTCAGAGTAGTACAAACAGATCTAATTACTTATATCAGTCTTTTTTCTAATAAAAGTTAATAAGTCTATTAAGTGGATGAAATCTACTTAGTTGCTTGAATTTGAATAATTACTGCCCAAATATAAATATTAATACTATTCATATCAATTTAAAATTATAATAATCAGCCAGGGAGGTAGCTCAGTGGCACCATGCCTGCCTGGCAAGCACAAGGTCCTGAGTTTGATTCCTGGTACCGGAAAAAAATAAAATAAAATATAATAATCAAAATTATTTCACTGAAAGAAATTTATTAATATTCATGAATAGCTTATCAATAACTAATTCTCTAAATTTTACTATGGAAATCTTACAAGTGCCGCACTGCTGGTGTATATAATATGCATTTACAACTGCTACACCACAAATTAGCTGCATTTTAATTTTTCATACTATTTTAATGATTCTCTTAAGGAACTGTATGCAAAATAATGACATGTGGTCTGCTAAATCAACGTCTTTTTTGTATTATTGTAATACAGCACATGGATCATTCTCCAGAATACATCATGTGGCAGGTCACAGAAAAATTAAAAATCATGAGCAAATTAAAAAAAAAAATAAAACTAGAGAGTATCTTTTTTGACCACGATCAAATAAAACCAGAAAAAAAAAAAAGAGAAAAGCTTTGGAAATTACGCATATATAAGTTGAAATTAAACAATTTACTCTTAACAACCAATGAAACAAGGATGATATTAACAAGAAATTTAAAATTTTCTCAAAAGAAAAGAAAACAGAAACACAACATACCAAAACCTGTAGGATACTGCAGGAGGAGTATCAAATTATGTTTATAGCAATTAATGCCTACAAAAAACATGCAGAAAGATCTCAAATTCAAAACCTAACAGTGTATTGCCAAAAAAACCTAGAAAAACCAAGAACAGACCAAACCCAAACTTTTTTTGTGGGGGGTACCGGGGATTGAACTCAGGACCTTGCACATGTGAGGCAGGAGCAGTGCCACTGAGCTAAATCCTTGGCCCCAATCCAAACTTTAAAAAAAATGAAATATCAATGAAGCAAAGAATTGGTTTTTCAAAAAGATAGGCAAAACTGACAAACCCTTAGCTAGACTAATAAAGATAAAATACTTGAAATCAGAGGTGGAAAAGGAAACATTACAACTGACACCACCGAAATACAAAGGATTATTAGAGGTTGTTAAAAATAACTAGAAATCAAGAAACTTGATGGCCTAGAAGAAATAGTCAAATTCCTGGACATACACATCTTACTAAAATTGAATCATGATGAAACAGAAAACATGAATGGACCTAAAACAAGTAATGAGACTGAATTGGTAATTCAAAAATCTCCCATCAAAGAAAAGCCCAAGAACTTACTGCTAGGTTCTACCAAACATTTAAAGATCAACTAATAACAATTCTTCTCAAACTATTCCAAAAACTGAAGGGGTAATTTTTTCAAACTCATTCTACAATACCAGCATTAATCTGACACCAAAACCACCAAAGACATGACAGATGTGTGTGTGTGTGTGTGTGTGTGTGTGTGTGTGTGTGAGAGAGAGAGAGAGAATTACAGTCAGTATCTCTGATGAACATAGATGCAAAACTCCTATATAAGCCAAATCCAACAGTAAATTAGAAACACTACTCACCATGACTAAATGGAATTCAGCCCAAAGATATATAAATAATATGATATACCTTACCCACACAGTGAAGAACAAAACCCACATGATCTCAAAAATGCAGAAAAAAGATTTGATTAAATTCAACTTCCCTTCATGATAAAAACTAAACAAATTAGGTATCACAGGTATATATCTCAACATAGTAAAGATCATATATGAAAAGTTCACAGCTGACATCATACTGTGAGGAAAAGCTGAAAGCTTTCTTTCCAAGATCTGGAACAAGACAAGGATATGCAATTCTCCAAAGACTTCAACAACCAACTATTAGAAATAATAAATTCAGCAAAATTGTGAGATACAAAATCAACCTGCAAAAATCAGTAGTATTTCTAAGAAAAAGAAATCAAGAATACAATCCCATTTAGTAGTTACAAACAAAACAAAACTTAGGGACAAATTTAACCAAAGAAATGAAAGACTGCTATACTGTACAATGAAAACCATGAAACATTGATAAAAAAAACTGAAGAGAATGCAGTACTGAAGAATAGACACCCTTTCCTCAAAGAATGATGAATCAATATTGCTAAAAGGCCATGGCATTAAAACATTCTAAATACTCAATGAAATCCCTATCAAATTTCCAATGATATTCTTTGAAGAACTAGAAAAAAAAATCCTAAAATTTGTATGGACCCACAAAAATATCTGAATAGCCAAAGCGATCCTGAAAAAAAAGAACAAAGCAGGCATTATACTACCTGACTCCAAAACATTCTGTAAAGCTACAGTAATCAAAACAGCATGATATTGGTATGAAAAAGGTACTCAGACCAATCAATAGAACAAAACATGGAGCTGAGAAGAAACTCATACATCTATAGGCATATGATCTTTGACAAAAGGGCTAGGAACATGCATTGGAGGATAGTCCTCTTCAATAAATGGTGCTGGGAAAACTGGATGTATACATGCAGAAGAATGAAACTAGATCCAAAAGTCAATTCAAAATGATTAAAGACTTAAATGTAAGAACTAAAACTATGAAACTACTAGAAGAAAAATGTAAGTGAAACACTTTAAGAAATAGGAATAGGAAAGGATTTGGGGGGAAGACGCAAAAACATAGGCAACAAATGCAAAACAGACAAAGGGGATTACATCAAACTAAAAAGCTCTACAGAGCAAAGTGAACAACCTACAGGATGGGAGAAAATACTTGCAAACTATACATATGACAAAGGCTTAATTTCCAGGCTGTGTAAGAAATCAAATACAAAAGCAAAAAAGAAACAATCTAATTGAAAGATGGGCAAAAGAAAACATACAAACAGCTAACAGGTAGATACATGAAAAAAAAATACTGTCATTAATCATTAGGTAAATGCAAATCATAATCACCTCATTCTAGTTAGAATGACTATTACAAAAAAGACAAAAGATCCAAGTGCTGGCAAGGATGTGAAGAAAAGGGAATCCTTATAAACTGTTAGCAGGAATGTAAATTAGTACATCCATTATGGAAAATAACATAGAGGTCGCTATAAATATTAAATACAGAACTAGTAATCCCTCAATTGGGATTTGATACAAAAGAAATAAAATCAGTATGTTGAAGACACATCTCATTGCCATGTTTACTGCAACACTATTCACAACAGGCTAGAAAAAGAAACATATATATCAAATGATGAGTAAAGAAAATGTTACACACACACACAGAGACATGAGAATATTATATTATTCAATGATTAAAAAGAGTGAAATTCTCTGTCATTTACAACATGATAGGACTGGAGGTCATTGTGTTAAGTGAAATAAGCCAGGCACCAAAAAAACAAATATTACACAATCTCACTCATATGTGTAATACCAAAACACTGATCTCATAGAAATTCAGAGTAAAAGAGTGTTATGAGAGGTTACAAGGAGGAATCAGGAAAGGTTGATCAGTGTGTACCCCACTGTATTTCAAGAGGAGAAACATGTTCTAGTATTCTAGCACACAGGATAACTATAGATAATGAAAATGTACTGTACATTTGAAAACAGCTAGAAGAAAAGATTTTGGATGTTTTAATCATAAAGAAATGATACGCTGTTGATATGCTTGCTCTGATATGAACATTATATAATGTATACATATTGAAACATCACTGGCACCCTTTAAGTATGTACAATTTGTATATGTCAATTAAAATTTTTTTATCCTTAAAAAATACATCAGAAGTTACCGTTGGAGAGTAGATGAGTATAGTCCTGGGAAGGGGTATAAGCATTTTCTGATATGATGGATATGTTCTGTATCTTAGATGGTTACACAAGTGAATGCCTTTGTCAAAATGCAGGTACATGCAGGAGGATTGCAAGTTTGAGGGCAGCCTGGGCAACTTAGCAAGACTCAAAAAAATTTTAAAGGGCTGGGGAAGTAGCTCATTGATAAAGAGACATGGGTTCAATCCTTAGTAGTGCAAACAAAAAAAGTAAAAACCTCAGTGGACCATAAAACTATGATTTATACTTTTTACTGTATGTAGGTTTCACTGTAAGGGGAAAAAAGTTAAATACTGGAACTTCAGTTAATGAAATGCATAGTGAAGAGTTTATGGGTGAAGCATGCTGATTATTATTGATTTTGGAGTAAACACAACACATTGTTGATGGATAAAGAAACAGATTATAATGTGAAAAGGCAAATGTAGCAAAAAGTTAATAATGACAGCAACTAGGGGGTGAATGTGTGGCTGTTGATAATTCTTTCAACATCTCTGTATAATTGAAAATTTTTATAATGAAATGTTGAGAATCTTATGTCATTATGTCTCCCCATAAATTTCCCATTTTTAACTAAAAGGGTTAGCTTACAGAGTTAACTTTATATTCTTTATTTTACTTCTCCATAGCACCTCTCCATTTACAGAAAATGTGTATATCCTTTACCTCCTAGTTTAAATCTTACCATTTTGGTAAAGACCTTCAAGATTATACTAGTCCACGAGGAAAAAAGCAAAACCCACTGTACCCTTTTTTCAACTGCTATTAAAAAGAAAATCACACATATACTTTGATTCACATTTCATTTTAGGGACCTAGCCTATAGGACATGAGTATAATAAGCAAGACTAGTATAGGACTGTTTGCAAGGAGAGAATATAGACAAGAAGGGATCATATTCCTAGTATAACCACAAATGGAATTTTTCCAAATTTAGAGATGCTAAATACAGTGAGACTAAGAAGGCAAGCAAACAATTTTAGTTAAAATCACCATAATCATCTAGAGAAAGAAAAGTGGCAACCAGGCACAGTATGTGCTATCAGCATATATAAAATATTTTAAAAAATTTTTTTCTGAAATAGGGTCCTTCATTATGGCTGATTTTTACTTACTCACTTTGAGAAAAGTCCCACCTTCATAAAACCAGAGCTCCAGCTACCAGTTATTTTGGTGCTGAAATATTTAAATCAATTCATAATTAAATGAAGGTAATTATAGTACTAGTCCCAAAACTAGAAAACTGAATGTTGAGGATAATGGCTGCCAAGTATTAAAGGTCTAAAATAAAAGAAAATATCAGGGCCGGGGCTTTAGCTCAGTAGAAATGCACCTGCCTTGCAAGTGCAAGGTCCTGAGTTTGATCCCTGGTACCCTGGTACCGGGGCGGGGGTGGGGGCGGGGGCAGGGGGGTGGATTTAAAAAGGAAACAAACAGAAATTTGTAAGCTGAAATAATATCCGAGCACACAGAAGCAGCAGCAAACTTAGCTGGGTATGGTGGCATACACTTGCAATCCCAGCACTTGGAAGTCCAAGGCAGTGATAGTAAGATTTTATCTTTAAAAAGTAGGCAAAACTTTAAGACTGGTCAACTGAATGTATCCAGTCTGAGAAGCAGAAGTAAAAAGGAATGAAGAAAAATGAACAAGAGCCTAAAAGACCTGTGGAATCCCATCCATCAAGCTGAACAACATATATATACAGAGTCCCAGAAGAGGAGGAGCTAAAGGAAAAGAGCTGAGAATGGCCACAAATCTTTCAAATTTGATAAATAACATGAATCTACACAGTGGAAAAGCTCAACAAACTCCAAGAAAGATAAATGCATAAACATCCACAACAAGACACATTACAGGGCCAGGGATTTAACTCAGCAGCACAGCACATGCCTGGCAAGTGTGAGGACCTGAGTTCGATCCCTGGTACCAAAAAAAAAAAAAAAAAAGACACATTATATTCAAACTGTTGAAAGACAAAGACTATAAGAAAACCTTGAAAGCAGCAAGAAAGTACTTATCAAAATCAAAGTAACCTCAATAAGAATATAAGGGAATTCTCGGCAGAAACTGTGGAAGCCAAGCAACAGTAGGATAACATATATAAAGTGTTGAAGAAAAACACAAATCTTGCCAGCTAAGAATTCCATAATAAGCAAAAACTGTAATTCACAGGCCAGGGATTTAGCTCAGTGGTTTCGCCACCTGCTGCGCAAGCACAAGGACCCGAGTTCGATCCCTGGTACCAAAAAAAAACAATGTACTTCACAAATGAAGGAGAAATTGAGATATTTGCATATAAAGAAGCTGGATTTCTTAGTAGTACAGCAGCTGTACAAGAAATGCTAGAAAGAACCCTTCAGAATAGAGTAAAACCTAAACAATAATTTGAAAACATAAGAAATAAAACCTCTGGTAAAGATAATTATATAACTAAATACTAAAACCAATATTAATGTGTTTTTGTTCATAATTTTATTTCCTACATGATTTAAGAAATCACAAAAATAAAACAATAATTATAAGTATGTTAATGGGCACACAGGTATAAAGATATAATGTGTCACAAAATGACATAATCCTACATATAAATATGGAGAGAATGTAACATATGCATATATGCCTACACTAAGAAAAAAAAGTGCCAATGCTGTACAAGTACAACATCAACATGGAAAAATCAATTGTATTCCTATATACTAGCTATTAACAATCTGAAAACAACTCCATATGCAATAACATCCCACAAAATAATACACTTTTCCTTAATTCATTTAGATAATGCTAGGAAGTAAAACCCAGGAAAAGAGTGATACAATAAACAAGAGCTGGACAGCTCAGTGGTTCCACCGCCTGCCTCGCAAGCGCAAGGTCCCAAGTTCGATCCCCAGTACCAAAAAAAAAAAAAGTGCTGGAGAAGTTTGGTAGAGTTTGCGGGAGAAAAATTATGATCTGTTAGATTTTCCACATGTTAACCTGGAGGAGTCAAAGCTGCAAGCAATTGACTAAATACAAGACTAAAAGATCTGGGATTAATCAATTCAGTAGTATTAGCTTTGAAAAGCACAAAAACAATTTATAATTTGTAATTTACAACAGGCTCCTCTCTGAATACAAGCAGATACTCTGTGGGACATGAGTTCCTGAAGGCAGACTCCAACTCTTGCCTAAAGCTTTTTAAAATAGGTAATGGAATTTCTGCATGGTAACTTTTTTTCCTGAAAGGGATGACAGGTCTAGCTATTTTGGCTTCAATTTATGATGCTATGGGAAATGGCAATAAAAGTATTGTTTAGTGAAAACTGTCACAGCATAATTGCAGCTGATGTAACAGTTGCAGAGATGTACCAAAAACCAAAACAATGTGATAAAATAATTGGGTTGCTCCCCAACAAACTTTAATATTTTTACCACTAGAGGGCAACCTTGACATTTGATTTCTGGTCCCTTAGCCACTGAAGTTTAGAAATGCCAATCTACATGACTTAACTAGGTTTATTCTGCAATAACATCTCAATTCAATGTTATCAATAAATAATTACCAAATCACTTTACACATGAGAAGATTTTGTGAGGCCAGGGATTTAACTCAGTGGCATCATACCTGCCTCGCAAGCGCAAGGTCCTGAGTTTGATGGGGGGGCGGGGGCAGGGCGGGGCAGGGAAACATGTTAGTATAAGTAACAGTTGAAAGGATTATTCCCTCCTTAGTAGGTTAGGTTGGGTAATAAAAGTAGATTTGGTAGGGCTGAAATATGGGAAATTGTCTTATACTTCTTGGTTAGCCTTTATAATGTTGACAAACTTACGTTTTAAGTGTTCCAGATGTCATAAGTTCAGTCACCAAAACAATGCATTTCTTTCCTTTCACTGTGGATTCCCAGGAATCATAGAATCGAACAATATTGGGATGTTGAAGACCCTTTAACATTTCAGCTTCTTCTTTAAATCTCTGCCTTTCAGACTTTGTTAACTTCCGGTCCTAAAATAAAAAATCAAAATAGACTGTGAATTAAAATGATAAAATACAATCATAAAGTTGAATTAAGATGTTAAATTATAAGCAATACCTTTAAAATAGGAACACAAAAGTTACGTATAATACTCAGTAGCCTGACTTAAGGGTATGAGAACAGGCTAAAGTGTGCTTAAGAAACGTTTAGATTGTAAAGTCATGCTTGAGATTATTTTAGAATCCCTACTGCTAATGTGTCTTAGATATAGTCTCATTTTATAACAAGAGTTAACTTGCCACTTCCAAAATTGATGATTTATAGCTAGCTACAGGCAATTTAATGGTCATGGAATAGGCACTGAATTGGGAAGCAGAAAGATCTAAATAAAATTAAGAGTTCTATCTTTGCATCAATTAGAATTTTCTTTACAAATATGTAACACTGCCTCACTGGATTTTTGTGTGCATCATCTAGTAAGAATGCTTAATCACGTTTAAAGTGCTTGATCCTTCATAGGAGTTAACTGGCCTCTTATCTGAGATGAAGCATGGGGAATACATTAAATTTATTATTTGCCCTTTGACAACACCCCACATACACCAATTTTTCATTGTTCTGTGAATTAAATTTGAAACTATCTCTAAGCATGAAATATTTCAGGTATAAAATAGATCTGTTATATTGTTAAATACTTAAGCAATACAAATCTAACTTAAAGCCCCCATATGTAACTAGTTCCTCATTCCTACTTGTTATACTTGAATAGTCACTACCTTGGATTTGCACACATAATGGCTTCTTATACTTTGTATGAAATATCTGAACATATATCATAATTCACATATCTACTGAGGAATCTTTAGGGTCTTCCTCATTTGTTGCTAAAGCAATGCTGTCGCTTTTTTTTTTCTTTTGCAGTACTGGGTATTGAATCCAAGGCCTTCAAACTGAGCTACATCCCCAGCCCTTTTTCTTCTTTTTTGAGACAAGGCCTTGCTAAATCGCTAAACTGCCTGGACTGACCTGGAATGTGCAACTCTCCTGCCTCCGCTTCCCAGTGTGCTGGGATTACAAGTTGATGCCACTACCCCTAGCTTCAATGTTAATCTTCTTGGGCATGTATATATCAGTCTATAGGATCTGAGTTCTTAATATGTGGCCCACAAACACCTTTAAGGTAGATTTACAAAGTTGTGTGAAAACAAATCCTTATTTTTCATTAATCTTGAATTAAAACTTAACATTTTCTTTACATATGTAAAACCTAAACAGCATTAGCCATGCTTTTGTCACTGGCAGACCTAGATACATTCCTATCACATAGCAAATGGTTATCTCAAAATATCATTCATGCTAATCATCACCTGAAACTATGGTAGCTAGCTATTAGACCTCCCAGTAGATTTTAGTATGTATGAGAGATGAAAACTACGTCACTAGTTTTTTTTTAAACTTTGAAAATTATTTCGACAATTTCTTTTGCACATCTATGTATTTTTGTCATTATCTAAATGATTTATATTAAATCCTCACCCACAAGATGATGGTATTAGGAGGTGAAGTCTTTAGGAGGTGATTAGTGACCTCACAACAGGGCTTGAGAGAAGGTTAATCCCTTCAGCCTCTTCCACCGTGCGAGGGTGCAGCAGAGTAAAGCAGACATGGAATCCAAGCTTCAACTTCTCAGGCTCCCGAACAGTGATAAATAATTTCTATTATTTATATATCAATCCTGTGTTAGGCATTTCATTACAGCAGGCCTAACGGACTATGAGACCCTCCTAGTAACCATACAAAGGTCACCATCATTGTTTCATAGGCTCAGCAGCAGTTGGTAGTATTAGATATGAACTTTTTGGCCAATTTAATGGGTACAAAATCATATCCTATTGGTTACTTCAGGATAAGTATGAGCAATCTTTTCTATATTCTTCTAGTCTAATTGAAATTCCTCTTCTATGGGATGTCAAACATTTCATTTGTTTCTTTATCTGATTTATAGGATTTCATTTACATATTCTGAGAGTAATTCTTTATTGATTTTAGAGTCATAATGATGGGGGGGCGCTTTTTGAGACAAGGTCTCACTATGTAGTTCAGGTTGGCCTCCAACTTGCAGCAATTATTCTGTCTCAGCCTATGAGTGCTGGGATTACAGGTGTGTGCCACCACACCTGGGTGTCACAATGATCTTTCAATTTGTGCTTTGTATTGTCACCTTATGACGTCTTTTGATTTACAGACATTTTATTTCAGTATAATTTAATCTATCTTTTACTCTGTAGAAAATACTGTGTCCCTTCAGTCCTTCAAGATACTGAGGCCATGAGTTTTTTTCCTTTTTAAAATATAAGTATGTTTTGTTTGCTACGTCTGGGGAATCAATTTAGTGAGGGATTTATTTGGTTAGATAAGAGAGGGATTGTTGGTTTTTTTCTATGCCAACCAGTACCTCCAGTTCATTTTATGAACAATTTTTCCTAGCCTTATCTCCACCATATGTCAACTTCATTTAAATGTAATTTTATTTCTGTACTCTACAATCTATTTCAATGGTCTAGTCCAGAACAAATATCAGATTTTCTTAATTACTGTAGCTTTAAAACAATGGATGCCTAGTAGGGCAACTTCCTCTTACATCCTCTCCAATGTAATATTTGAAATCAAATTAGCTTTCTTTTCCCATGAGAAGAGATCCTTTCATAACGTGTAAAATATAGCATGAACCAGTTAAAACTCAGAATATGCCCAGCATGGTGATGCATGCCTATAGCCCCCCAGCTATTGGGGAGGCTGAGGTTACAGGATCACTTGTGCACATGAGTTAAGAGGTCAGCCTAGACAACATAATGGGACCTTGTCTCAAGAAAACAAAAACAAACAAAACATGCCAGGCAAGGTGGTGGATAGTTATAATCCCAGCACTAGGGAGGCTGAGGCAGGAGGATCACCGTAAGTCCAAGCCCACCCTGGGCTCTTAGTGAGTTCAAAGCCAGCCTGAACTGTATAGCAAGACCCTGTTTTAAAAACCAAATCAAACCCGTTTGATCCCCGGTACCAAGCCCCTAACAGAATACTAAGTTTAATTAAAAGTACCATTACTTGGAATAACACTGAGAAAATATATTCTGTTATTCAAAAACCTTTTCTACACATGTAGCATATGTCAATTTTAAATGAAGTATAATTTGCATATTTTACAACCCACTATTCCAATCGCCCTACCCCATTTCATACATTATAGCACTAATATTTTTATTCTCTTATTATTTGACCAGCTACTTTTATCGTTATTACATAACAGAATGTGCTTATTTATATTTTCCCACATAATCTTGGTTCTCTGTGCCATTTTGCTTATTTCCTTTTTCTAGGCTCAGCTTTCTTCTTTGAAATGAAATATATCTTTCAAAATTCTATCAATAAATATCCATTACTGGAAGAACCTTAGGTTGTATGAAAGGTTTATTTATCTTCATTCTCGAATGACAGATTAAGTGGATTTAGAATTCTAGGTTGGTTTATTTTTCTTTCAGCACTTCCAAGACATTGTTTCATAAAGCTCAGCTACTACACCTTGTTCAATAATTCTCTGGTAAGCTACTACACCTAATCAGCTTATTTGTTCTTTTTACTATTAATTGAACCACAAGGTTTAAAGGAGGCAGGGATGCAAGACATCCTGCTCCTGCTCCAGTCCTTACTCCAGAAATAAGGGAGACATGAACATAAACCAGATATTTTCAACTGACCATCCAAGTCTGTGAGAGCTAAAACATAGATGAGGGGATATACAAAATAAATGTTTTTTTAAATATCATGAATGTTTAATTTTTAAAAATTTTATTATAGTAAAATATACACTGCCATTCATCTCCCTCAAATTACTCCTCTCATTTTGAATACATTTCTCCCATCATTTTTGCCACTTTCTGAAGCAGTCTGGCAGTCTTGTGTCGTTTAGCTGCACTGTTGTTGCTGCCTCAATGCCCTGAATCAATTCAAAACACTGACCTTTCATGGTCATTTGGATATTGGGGAAGAGCCAGAAGTAGCCCAGTGCCAGATGTGGTAAATAAAGTGGTGGACAAACTGTAATGTTCTTATAAGCCTACTTTTTGTTGGATGGCACATGGCAGTGGCATTCACTGTACTACTTTTCATCATACACACACACCCACACACGGACTTTCAGAACTGCTTCAGAAAGTGGTAAGAACATGGAGTAAGTGTGTCTGAAGCAAAGGCTGGTATTTTTAGGAGGATTAATGCCACTATGTCTTTTACTATAATAAAAAATTTTTTAAATTAAAACATTCATCATATATTTATTACCCCCTGTATATTTGGATAGCTGTAAAGAAAATAAACCATAGGGTTAAGCACTCAATCACTAAAAGTGGCCACTGAAAAGGTTCAAAAAAGGAACTCCAGTCACCACTCCAGTCTCTCCTCTCCTTACTAGGTAGTGGGGGCGGGGGGGGGGGGAGAAAAGGCACATACTGAAGGCTTCAGTGGGAGAGTGATTCCTCAGGCCTCCACCAGGCCCAATGGAGGGGTGTGGCCTGTAGATGGATTTGCCCTTCCTCTTTCAGCACTAACTCTACAGATGGAATTTGGATGAGGTCTGATAATTCAATTTACAGTTGTACCAATCCCCTCAAACCTCCACTCCATTCCTGCTTCAGGGGCAGACAAGTTTCCCCAGCACCCTTCTACGAGCTTCCTCCCTCTCAGGATTTTGTTCCATCTTCAAATTATCATTCTGAGTCCTCACTTCTACGAGCTTCCTCCCTCTCAGGATTTTGCTCCATCTTCAAATTATCATTCTGAGTCCTCACTTCGGCAGCACATATACAAATTATCACTACAAGACTGTCCGATCTCACAGTTCCACAAAAATCTCCTTTCACAAACCTTCATCACTTTTATTCTAACCCTCAAATAGAAGCTATATGCTCTGTCCATAAAATTACAACCCTGTTCACCAAGACTCAAGTTCACAGCAGCAGAGTTATTGTATCCTTGGTTATCTCTCAAAACATGTACTTCCCAGAATTCTGTAGACAGCCAAAAGAAGTCAAACTACCTGAGGCAAGATGACTTAAGGTAGTACTTTTTATTTAGTATTTAACTTCAGGGTATTTTAGTTCATTATCAAATCAATTATTCTCTGCACCAAAACTCCCAACAGCATCTCAGTATTTTGTTTTGAGTCCTTTCTAACTCTTTTAGAGATATCTGGGCCTGGCATAGTGGTGCACACCTGTTACCTCAGCACTTGGGAGGCTGAGGTAGGAAGATCACCACAAATTGGAGGCCAGACTGGACTACATAGTGAGTTCAAGGCCAGCCTGAACTACATAGCAAGACCCTGTCTCATGAAAAGATATTTGCATGAAGGAGTGGGGGTGGAGGTGGTGTCCTCACAATGTGCCCAAACTGGTCCCCAGGTTCCTAGGCTCAAGTGATCCTCTTGGCTCAGCCTCCTAAGTAGCTGTGACTGTAAGTGTAAATGGTGTCCATCTTAAAATATACATACTGTAGTTGTTCAATTCAGTATCACTTTTATCTGGAACCTGATTTTATCAAAGATTTTGTATGCTGACATTTATTTATAGTTGTTTCTTCTTCCTGTGATTTATAGTACTACACAATAGGTTATGTTAAACTGTGATTTGTCTGTTAGAATCCCATCTATTCTCAGTTGTGGGTTATGTATAACCCTGTACATAGGCTCTGGGCTTATTTAGGCCTGGTGCTCAGGGATATTATTAGTCCTGGCCATGACTCCTTGCAGTGGGTTTAAATCTGAATCTCATACATGTGTGACTACATGTCCTTGATTATGAATTCTCAGGGTAAACTTCTTCAACTGACTTTGAAATGTTTCCTTCTCTTCCCAGTCTCAGAAACTGAATTTTTCTCTAGTCTGTTCTTTCATTAAAGTTGTACCTCTTCAAGGAAAATGACTTCATTAGATCTTAGTTCTAATTTCTGCTGGGGCTTAAGATCTCATTTATCATGAGACAGACAATAAAACCATGCCTCTTAGTCAACAAGATTAGTAACTGTCATAGAAAAGCCCTAGGGTTCATTCAGTTTGCCCACACTGAGAAAAAGAAGTTTCTTCTTAGATTTTAGACCCTGGAGTTACCCTTATACATTGCAAGCTCAGCTATTCATTTGAAAGGATAGTTTTCTATATAGTTTTAATAAGTTTCAAAGTATCTGGTGTTTCATCAGCTTATCTGGTTTTCCATTACAAACAATAGGGATTCTCCATATATACTTTTTTTTCCTTTGAGACAGGGTCTCACTATGTAGTCCAGGCTGAACTTGAACTCACTATGTAGCCCAGGCTAACCTCAGACTTGTGGTGATCCTCCTGCTTCAGCCTCCCGAGCACTAGAATTATAGATGTGTGCCACTATGCCCAACCATATATACATTTTAAAATATCTTGTTTACCATACTTTTTTTTTTAAGGATAGGGTCTTGATACGTAGTTTAGGCTAGACTTAAACTCACTATGTAACCCAGGCTGATCTTTTAAGTATATGTACTACTGAAGAGAGCATCCTAGGCTGGACTTGAGCTCCGGTAAGTCACCTCAGCCTCTCACATATTACTAAACTTTCACATATTACTAAACCTTCTGAACCTTAGTTTGGTTGAATTAAGAAAAGGTATTTTAAGAAACTGTGAGAATCTAATCCAATGTTAAAAATAATTAAAATAATAATCCTATGAGCCAAGTGAATTATTATTTTACCTCCTATAAAGTGATATTTTAAACACTTTAACATATAATCTATTTTCTTGCTAAGGACTCTTTTGTAACATGCAACATTCCTCTTAGTTTTAGCAATTATCATACATACTTCTAAGTGTTTGCTTAAATTCTAACAAAGGTGTGGGTGGGTGCCCTGTAACAGACAAGTTATAATGAAGGCTCCTGCTATCTAGATCTTACAGTGTAAGAGGAAGAGGCATGATCTTACTAAGTACAATAAAAGGGATAAAACAGGATGCTTTAAGAACATCAAAAAAGATTCAACTCTGTGAGTCTGTCCAAGATAGAGTTAGCATTGTAAGAGAAGTGCCTATATCAGTGGGTCACTCTAAGGATTGAGTTCATGCTTATAGGTCAAGTCAACATACTTCTTAAAATGCATAAGACTAAAAGAACCGGTGTTTACCAAAAACAAAATGCTAGCTAAGGGCAAGCTTAGAAATGCAGGGTACAGACTGGAGACAAAGGGACTCAAAACTGTAGCAAAGAACCGTGAGATTTAAATTTATCTATATACCCATAGTTTAAAACTACGGGAAAATATATACAGTAGGCCACTGTAGCTGAACCTTGGGGTATATATAAGATAATACAGCATACTTAACAGTAATAGCTTATATATAAATTATATGAATACAATCACTTTATACAAATGGGAAGTGAACTTTAAGTCTGAATAATATATAGCTTTCACAAAATCTTTACATAATTAAAAGACATACTGCATTTCAATTGTGAAATGTCTTCTCTCAGCTGGGATATATACTTTAGCCAGAAATTTACTAGATATGAAATAAGACTGCAGTGTAAGTCATTTCCTATTGTTAACTTACAACAGTCTGCTTAAAGACTGTTTCTGTCATACTTGCAATTCCAAGTTTTCAAAGATGTTTTAAAGTGTACAAAACTTATAAATTTGTCTGCTGAAAAGGTAATTTACTTACATTTTTCTCTTTTGCTCCTATCCTGTTTTAAACTATCCCATCTCTTCTGGATTCCTGCAATAATAACCTTAAACTAAATTATCTCTACACATCTACTTTTACCCTTGAACAGTCTGTTGTCCATTCTGCCCATATTATAGCCAGAATATTTTTTTAATGACCATGTGCATAAATTCTAAAATATGCCTATTTAAATCTTAGAAAAACCATTTTCCATATTTTTCACAACTATGAAATCAGAATGTGACACACAATTGGGGTTCTAGTGTAATCCTGTTAAAAACCCTTCAATAGCTTTCTACAGCCTTTGGAATAAGTGCACATCATTGTGATCTATGAGGTCCTCTATGTGGTCCTTGTCTGATTCTTCACCCTCATTTCTTGATGCGCTAATTTTTCCATTCTCAAATACCTCATGCTCCTTCCTTACCTCAGGTTCTTTCTACATGTTTTTCCATGTCTATCACCCTTTTCTCTTGAGTTAATGCCCAGTCATTCAGTTCAACCAGATGGAGTCCGCTCCCTGAGGACACCTTCCCTGATAGCTCCTCATTCTAAGTTAAATCATGACCTCCTCCACTCAATTTATACTTTTTATGAGCTATGTACAGTACAAACCTCTTTCTTAGCATTGAATAACAAGCAACATTGAGTTTTATCCTAAAAGACTAAGGCTTCAAAAGCTTTATTGTGACAAGGCAGTAACAAAATGACTTTTCAATGTTCTATCTTTACCACATGACAACTTAGCATGCTGTCCTGTTCAATATCTATTCGTTGAATAAATCCATGAATATGTTTTTCTCTTCCCCTCCAAAGTTTGTGTGTGTGTATACACACACACACGCATGCACATCATCCTTAACAAGAAGTTAAATATTTCTCCAAGAATAAAAGAAACTTCTATGACTTAATAAAAAGGTGAAAATTGAATCTTTAAATCTCAGTAAGTCTAACAACCCATGACCAACTTGCAAAGATCACAACCAAAATTTTTATTTTTAAGAATAATTTATGAAAGTGCTTTGTAAAAAAGCTGCCAACTACTATATACAATACAGTATAAATAAAGAGGAAAAGAGAACAGTGGGCTTCTTCCTTATCAGAAATCTACAACTAATTTTCCTTGAGAATAGTGAATGTCAATCCAACAGTTCATGGCAACATTAAGATCACCTGATTTCTAACTTTGCCTGAAAGTAACCTATGGATGATTTACGTTTTTCATGTAGGTTTTTATCCTTTCTATAGATGAATTATTTTAAAAGGCTTAAGAGCTTTGTTTAAATTTTTGCTGTTTATTTTTGTTGTTCTTTTGCAGTATTGGTGATCAAACCCAGAACCTTATACATACTAGGTAGGCAAGCACTCTACCGCTGAGCTACATCCCCTGCTCTAAATGTCAAAAATTAGAAATACAGTTGTATCAGAACAGAAAATTATTAATAAGTAGAGGAAAAATCCAACCAAATAATTTTAGGTTTCTTTCAATAATTTGTCAACTTGTTCCTAACTAAATCTTTTTTTTAAAATCTAAGAATAGTCCATAAGGTTTCTCAGAGTAGTACATAACTTTATTCCCAAAAAACCTTCTATGACAACATAAAGTATATCAAAGCTATCACAAGCACACAGACCAACAAGAATGGCTGGGTTTTTGAATTAATATGTGTTAAGTGTTTGCTATTTACTAACTAGTTGCTTTGAGCGTCTAGGTAATCTTACTTTGTTTTACAGATGAACATACTCAGAAAAATTCAGTATTGCCCTGAAATTCACAAGCTTCTGAAATCATTTCTTCTCAGAAGATCCATGTTAATACAGTATTTCTGTATTAACTAGAGATTACTGAAAAGGACTGGTAGTTTTCCATATTATAGCTGATGGACAAATAAAAGGAATCTATGTGGTTTAAATATTACCAACCATTAACTACCATGAATACAATGATAAATTTAAAAATAATCAAAAGAAAAAAAAATCAAAAGATAGTAAAACTTTCTTTTACTTAATTTTCATATCTGTTAAATATTGGTACAATGTACTTCTTTATATATGTATCTTGCCATGTTATTGGAAGTGTCTTGTCATATAAATTCACAGTAGTAAAACTGCAAGTTCAAAAAGTTTGGTTTGCACACCTCTGATTTTAATAGAGCCTAACAAACTAGCACCTAAGAAGGCTATAGAAACTCATATTTCACCAGGGACGGTGGCGCACACCTATGATCCCAGCACATGGGAGGCTGAGGCAAGAGGATGGCTGTGAGTTCAAGGTCAGCCTGAACTACATAGCAAAACCCTGTCTCAAAAGAAAAGAAAAAAAAAAAGTAAAAGAAAAGAAGAGAGAAAGAAAAAGGGGGGGGAGGGGAGGATTTCCACCAACAATGGCTAAAGGACCATTTCCCCATGTTCTCCTTACCAATTTTAGGTATTGATCTTTTTAATTTTTGATAATGTGAAAGCTAAAAATAACCACTCTTGCTTTTTAGAAACTTTCTCCAGCACTAAGAGCTGATTACAGCTAACTCATTCTATTCATTTCTTTCCACCTACATTAAATTGTTTTGACAGGCTAAATGAACAAACCAAAGATCACTGTCACATGACCTCCAATAAGATGTACATTTTCAGACTGCTAGGGAGTGGGGAGCCAGTCAACAACTAGAACAATTGTCTGTCTCAGTACCATCCAAACAACAGCACATAGTATATTATTTGCTGATGTAATTTCTTCTTGAATGAGAAACACAGTGCTAATGTTTGGTACAATTTGCACATCTTTAGCCCTTGTTTTTAAGAAATTATTTCATCTTAAACATTCTCTAACAGACATCTTCTCTCTTTATCTTCATATTTCAGTATTTTCTAAAGTATCGATCCTACCCTTTCCTACTGCTTATTTTATTTGTCTCAGAGGCAAACCTTCCATATCAATACTGAGACTAAAGGAATGAAATTGGTTTTCATTAATTAAACTTAAAATTTTCGTTTTATAAGCTGATAAGTGTACTCCAAAGGGATCCGGTCCTAAAGGTTTTTTAACTTGTATAATATTTCATTTTTAGCTATATTCCAAGTTTTACCGTTAAATTAAGACCACACATAAGTCTAGATATCAAAATATGGGTGGAGAAGTATCTGGAATTTCTTGATTAAAATATTTTAGGTCAATATTAGAGTCCTCCTTTCTTATCACTTTCCACACTGCACTGACTTAGCAAAGACCTGAGCAACTACTCCACTTTTTTTTTTTAACAGTAATACTAATTGATATTTCGTATTAGGATGTAGAAATAAAAACTTGTCTTCAGGCACGGATACAGCAATTTGGAACAATGCTTCTCAACACAGTATAGATTTCAGTTACTACTGACAAA
>NW_004624735.1:8910627-9023729 GCF_000247695.1 Heterocephalus glaber | reverse complement strand
GCCCAAAAGATGCTTTGAAAGGGAAGGAGGAAGTTTACTCACGAAAAAGCTAAGCACTATTATAAGGAATACAGATAGTGTAGAACTGAAAGTTGAGTGTCTAGATGGCAAGAAAAGCTTGTAGTTGCAGAGCCCAAACTGGTGTTTTTCATCAGGATCAGAGACATCAGCGATCTGAGCACAAAGGTTCAAAAGGTGTAGCAGCTACTTTGTCTTTGCCAGATTTTTGATACCTTTGTTAAGCTCAACAAGGCTTCAATTAAAATGATGAGGATTATGGAGTCATATTTTGCATGAGGATACCCAAACCTAATGTCAGTAGATCAACTAATCTATAAGCATGGTTATGGCAAAATCGTTAGGAAATGAACTGCCTTGACAGGTAACACTTTGCTCCACCTCTTGGAAAAATGTGGCATCTTCTACATGGAAGATCTGACTCATGAGAACTATACTGTTTTAAAATGCAGCAAAGAAGAAAATAACTTCCTCTGACCCTTTAATTTATCTTCTCCATGAGGTGGAAAAAAGAACAAGACCATTCATTTTGTAGGAGGTAGAGATGCTGACAACAGGGCAGACCAGATCAACAAGCTTATTTTTGGTCAATTAATAAATAGTGACTGTCCTCAAAATGGAAACAAATCTACCATCTTAGCACATTTCATGTTATAATATTGCTAACTCTAGTTACATTGCTGTACATTAAATCTCCAGAACTTATTCATCCTGCATAACTGAAACTTTGTATCCCTTAACCAACACTCCTTCTTTTTAAGCTGGAATAATATTCAATTGTGTGAATATTCAATTGTGTGAATATGCTATATTTTATTTACCCACTTACTTATCCATTATTGATATTTGAGTTGTTTCTTTCCTACTGTGAATGGTACTATTATGCATGTGATTGTGCAAATATGTCCTTTCAAATGATTCTTTTAGATATATAACCAGAAGTGGGGTTGCTAGAAATATGGTAGTTCTATTTTTAATTTGTTGAGGAACCGCCATACTTTTTTTTCCTCAGTGATTGTGCCATTTTACAATTCCCCCAACACAGGAGGCTTGGGGGGCAGGGGGAGGTGGTAAAATAAAATTTATTTTAAAAAATCAGTTCTTGCTGAGAAGTTAAAAAAAATAAAATTCCTCCAACAGTTCACCAGGGCTCTAATTTTTCTATGTCCTCACCATTTGCTATTTTTTTTATAATACCTTGCTATTTTTTTAGTACCCATCCTAACTGGTAGGAGGAAACACCTCACTGTAGTTCCGATTTGGATTTTTCTGATTAGTGATGTTGAACATCTCTTCATAGGCTATACTGTCCATTTGTACATAATCTTTGGAGAAATTTCTAGTATAAAGTTCTTTGCCTATTTTTTATATTATTATGAAGTCGTGTTGTGTCCACTCCCACCCACCTTGCATTGTGGGGAAGAAAAGACAAAAGCAGGAAAATTTTTTAAAGTGGAACAAAGATAGCTGGGCATGGTGGCACATGCCTGTAATACTAACTACTGGGGAGGCTGAGACATGAAGATGGCAAATTCAAGACCACCCTAGGCAGCTTAGTTAGACCCTGCTTCACAATAAAACACAATTAAAAAAAAAAAGTTTAAAGGGTTGGGCACACAACTCAGTGGTAGAATGCTTGCCTAGCATGCTTTGAGGTCCTGACTTTATCCCCAGTACCACTGATAGCAACAGTATAAGTAATCTTGTTCACATATAATGGCCTTATTATAAGGGAATACTATGAAAGACTGTATGGCAACAGATTAGGGAACCTAAATGAAACCGAACATTCCCAAAAGACACAAATTATAGAAACTGACTCAAGATGAAATAGGAAATGTGGATAAACTTTATAAAAAGTAAAAAATACCAAATTAGTAATTCTTAAAATCTTCCCATAATCGGGCCAGGGATTTAGCTCAGTGCACCAAGCCTGCCTTGCAAGCTCAAGGTCCTGAGTTCAATCCCTGGTACCAAAAAAAAAACCTTCCCATAATGAAAAGCCCTTCCAGATCCAGATGGCTTCACTGATGAATTCTATCAATTAATATCAATTCTTCACAAATTCTTCCAAAAAACAGGAGAGGAATATTATGAGGCCAAGTGTTAATCTAATACTAAAACCAGATAGAAGAAATCTCAAGAAAACTAAACACTGCTGGATGTGGTGGTATATGCCTGTAATCCCAGTACCCAGGAGGGTTAGGCAGGAGGATCACTGCAAGCTCATGGCTAGCCTGGGCTACATAGGGAGATCCGGTCTCAAAGAAAAGAGGTGGCGGGGGGGGGGGCACCAAAAACCAACATTCCTCATGAACACAGACACAAAAATCCTTATCAAAATACAAGCAATCCAACCTAGCAACAAATTAAAAGAATTATTTCCATGGCTACATGGGATTTTTTGTCAGGAATGCAAAACTGGTTAAACATCTGAAAATCAATGTAATATACCACACAGGGCAAGGATATAAAATTTAGTGGGACAGAATGTGTCTAGCATGCATGGGTCCAGTCCCAAGCACTGCAGGAGGGACAGTGGGAGGGAATGGCCAAATTCAACAACCTAGCCAGGCATGATGACACATGCCTGTAATCCCAGCACTCCAGAGGCTGAGGCAGGGGACCGCAAATCAAGGCCAGCCAGGGCTACATAGCAAGACCCTATTTCAAAAAAAGGGAAAATAATAATTTTTTAAACACTATGTATTTAAAAATGCTGAGGGGAAAACAAATCACAATCATTAGAAAAATGAGGCCAAAAAAGTGTTGATGAGCACTTGATTTGGAGAAACTAGAATTTTCATTCACTGCTGGCAGATGTAAACTGGTACATACACTCCAGACCTAGTGGTAGATACCTGAAAGTAGTTCCTCAAAAGATTCAAAAGACTTACTATAGTTAATATACAACCCAACAATTCCATTCTTCAGTAACTGTCAGAAATTAAAATATATGTTCATTTTAAAAGTTTGTAATTTGTGTTTCTCCACCAAAAAGTGGAGAAACAACACAAGCATCAATCAACTAATGGATCAATACAATATGGTATTATCCCTACAATAAAATATTATTCAACCATAAAAAAGAATGAAGTTCTGATACTGTTATAACATAGGTGAACCCTGAAAACATGCTAAGTGAAGAGAAGCTCGTCACAAAAGACCATATATTACATGGATCGTTTATATAAAATGCTCAGAATAGGACAAATCTAGAAACAAAATGGGGTAGCGGTTACCCACAGATGGAGGGGTTGGCGGAAAAGGGGATCTTGAGTTGGGTTCTATGGTTTTATGTCTAGAAGTCCCCACAAAAACCTCATGCGCTTCTAGCTGGGGGTTTGGAGATGTGACTGGATCATGGTGGCATGATATCCATCAGTGAACTAGTGCGCTGAAGAGTGGACTGATGGAAAGTGAAGCCTGGTTAGAAGAGGTGGGTCACTAGGGGTGTGGCCTGGAAGGGTGTATCTCTCCTGCCCTTGATTTCTCTCTACTTCCTGCTACCATGCCCTGAGCTGTTTCTCCTCTCCCATGGCCCTCTGCCATGCTGTGCTGTCTTGGAGCAAGTCAACTATAAACTGAAACCTCCACAAACTGCGCACCAAAATAAATCTTTCCTCCTCAGAGTTGTGGGTGTCGGGTACTGGGTCCCAACAAAAAGAAAAGTAACTAAGGAAGGGGGTGAAAATTTATCATTATGATGGCTGTACAACAGGGTGTATTTTTTAAACCACTGAATTGTACAAACAGATAAACTCTGTAATGTAAGAATTATCTCATTACATATATTTCCAAATACAAATGGCAATTTAACAAAATTATATAAATCATAAATCTGCCATATTTAGTCAAACCTATGGTAGCCGGGCATGCTGGTGCAAGCCTGTAATCCCAGCACTTGGGAGGCTGAGGCAGGAGGATTGCCTCAAATTCAAGGCCAGCCTGGGCCAATAGTTCAAAGCCAGCTTGAACTACATAATGAGACTCTGCCTCAAAAAAACAAAAACAAAACAAAACTCTATGGTCCTAATCTCATGTTCTGTCTTGATGCCAGACAAAAACATATATTGAGAAAAAATGGCCCATTACTTAAGACTCTGGAGATACTTTGAAAACTATACTATTATCCAACAATTCTCTATTTCCACAATCATTTAAAAAAATTTGTTATCAGCCTCTGTTTTTATTTTATTCAAGAAGATGATAAAGAAGAGCCTTGGCTTTGTTAGTAATAGTAGTTACCCTGTTTTAGTTTACTGAGGCCATGTATACTCTCATTCGCATCGCAATAATCCTAAAATACAGGTGCTTCATTTTACAAGTGAAGAAAAGAGCCTTCCCCACCTGCAGTACAACTGAATCCGAGAGTTCATGCTTGCCAGCAAGTACTCCATCACTAAGCAACATCTCTAGCTGGAAAACAGCCTTAATAGTATATGAATTTAAATTTTGTCTTTTGTCCTCAGAATTCACTACACCGGATAAGAGCTCCATGAATAAAAGGGATTAAAAGCTCATAAAAGTTATTAATTTTTTAAATGTGAGAATATATTTGTAAATGCATGAAGACCTGGAAGCACACATAAATATATATAGTTTCCTCTGGGCAAAGGAGTAAAAGCAGGAGGGTAGAGGCAAGAAAGAACTTTCAAGTTCTGCTATTAATATATATGGTTTAATCTCAAACAATATGTGTTCTTTTCTTTTTTTTTTTTTGGTACCAGGGATCAAACTTGGGTCCTTGCACTTGCGCATCAGGCAGCAAAACCACTGAGCTAAATCCCTGGCCCGACAATATGTGTTCTTAATCTGTGCTGCTTTTCTTACAAGAATAACAATATTACAAAAATGGAAAAGTATATTAATTAGAAATACAGTGAACCCTTGATTTATGAACTCAATTTGTTCACCCGGACTGGTTATAACTCAAGTTGGTTTTAAGTCAACATTATTTTTCCCATAAGAAATAATGGAAATACCCATAATCCGTTCCGAACCTCCCACAGCACCCTTAACTAACCTTTTCATACTAAAAAGTGTTGTATAATGTGAGTAATTTACCAGAAACACCAATAATTTTCTTATTTATTCACCAAAAAGTTATAAAATGTGCCTAGTTTATCAGAAACAACAATTTCATACTGTACTCACCATTCGAGCTGACATCTTTTGCTTTCAGGAAGGGAGGATGAAATGGAAGGTGGTTACTCTTTGGAAGGTGAGTCCCCTTCCATAAGAACATCAAGAATCTGGCTCTCTGGTGTCCTTTCTCTCCTGGGGAGAGTCTGCAGTCCACTACGACCTGCTTCTGGCTCATTAGGTCTCAAACCTTTTCAGAACTAAAATCTGGTCTAAGGTTATTTCTTTATTTTCTTTAATACTGTTCCGTAGTATGACATAACATTGTCATTAAGCAAATAAATGCAATGATGGGCTTTTTCTCTGTGTGGATGGGTCTATTCTACAAATGTTTGTAGCTCTGTCCATTTTTTTAGGATTTCCTTGATTTCAGAAGAACTTTGCTGCACTGACTGTTGATACTCCTTCTCCTCTTCAGAAAGCTCTTCAGCTGCTATTCTCTGTTGCTCAGCCACAAGTTGCAGAAGTTTCCCTGTAGACAATTCCTCTGAGTGTTCTTCCACCAGCTCTTCAGCATCACCACTATCTACCTGCAAGCCTAGGGACTCTGCTATAGAGACAGTGTCATCAACCACAGGGTCACACTGAAGGCTCAGGCTCCTCTACACAGTCTTCAAAGTCTCTCTCCTGTATAATTTTAGGCCATACTTTCTTTCAGGCAGACCTCAGTGTCCTTGGACAGACATTGGCCCAGGATTTCTCAATCAACCCCATACAGGAAAGACCAGCCTTCAGGTTATAACTCAAGACTTTGGTCATAAATTAAAAGTAAAATTGGGTTGTAACCCAAGTTGTTTGTATGTGGGGCCAGTTCTAACTCAAGGGTTCACTGTAATACACATATTAACTGAATTTCTTTGCCAACCTCCTTTACCTTTAGACCTTTGTTATTCCTCAGCTCATACATTACTTCTCTCTCCCCTTTTGTGTAGCTAATTTCTTCCTCCAGAAAACTTTTGAGGAGTAGGATGCGGGAGTAGCAATGTTTTGGTACTACCAAGATAATTAAGAATGTTCCTATCCCTAGGCCTAGGAGGGGAAGAAAGGCAGGCAAGACCAAGTGTTTGTACTGAGAAACCCTATTATTCCCCTTTTCTGTTATAGGCCCTCCCCTCTACTGATCTTGGGAAACATAAACCTGCTATTCACAGACTAGAGATGTAAATGTGGGCTTATGATCACTCTTGTATTACCGTATGTATAAAAATTTAAAAAGGCAAATATCATCCTCCAATTTAAGATTAGAATTGGAGAGAAAATTGTTAAATGACATAACAATCATATTAATGATTAACGTTAATACTTTCAGTATAATATCTGATGCTAAGTAAGCTGTAAGCACAGACAATTTTATCTGCTCTTTTCAGTATCTTTCACAAAGTAAATTATTAACAAATACCTGATGAAATAAATTGGCTTTCCAGAGCAGGGTGTGGCGGTCCACACAAATAATCCCACCACTTATGAAGTTGAGCAGGAGGATCCCAAATTTGACAGAAATCTTACAGAAAAAAACGAAACCAAGTGTGGTGGTGCACTCTGGTAATACTAGCACTCTCAGAGGCTGAACCAGAAGGATAGCAAGTTCAAGCCTAGTTCAAGCCAAGTTCAAGTGACTTAGCCTCTTCCAGGTCCTGTCTCAAAAAAATGAAAAAGGGTTGGGGATATAGCTAATACAAAAGCCTTGGGTTCAATCCCCAGTACTGCAAAAAAAGATAAGGAAATTAAACCATAGGTCTAGGAGAACCAACATACATGTAACAGGACCTCGAAAAGTAAGAAGAGAAAATAGAGGAAGAAAAAAAGTGGAAGGAAAATTTTCAAAATTGGTAAGTGAAATTTCAGACACTAACAGCAACAATGAATACAGACCCACACCTAGGCATATGTCATTGTGAAATTTCAAAACATGGAGGTCAACAAGAGAAATCTGAAAACTTACTAGAAGGGAGATGGGGGAGGAACAGGTTACAGGGTGCAAAGAAATCTAAAAGTGCTGCATGAGTGATGGCATATGCCTATAATCCCAGCTACATGGTAGCTGAGACAGGAGGATTTCAAGTTCCAGACTAGCCTGGGGAACTTAATTAAGATTCTGTCTCAAAATTTAAAAGGGGCTAGGGATGTATCTCAGTAACAGAATGTTTGCCTAGTATGTGGGAGGCCCTGGGTTCAATCCCTAGTACAGACTTTAACAGCAATACTGAAAGCTGAAAGAAAATAAAGTAATGCTTTTAAAATTATGAAGAAATTATTTACAATCCTGAATTCGGTATCCAAACTACCCATTAAGAAAGGGAGGAAAGGGGCCAGGGATTTAGCTCAGTGGTTTCGCTGCCTGCTCCGCAAGCGCAAGGACCCGAGTTCGATCCCTGGTACCAGAAAAAAAAAAGAAAGGGAGGAAAGAAAGGTAAAAAAAGCAATTTTCAGACGTTGAAGATTTCAAAATATATTTTTATCTCCAAAATGCCATTTCAAAAAACTACTAAGGCATACTTTCAAAAATAAGGAAGAAGATTCAAAAGAGAAGGAAATGGCATTATGGAAGATCAGTCAGAGAAAACTGAAATTGCCAAAATGAGCGTAAAGGGAGATCTCTAACCTAAGCAATAACTTAAAAAGCAACCAGTACAAACTGGTAAAGGTCAGAAATCTCTAAAAGACAACTATAAAATAGAAGAGCATCTTTAAGTTTTAATACAGTGACAGGAGATTTAAGCAACTGGAGAAAGAATTCAGGAAATAGAGATCTTTGTGATAGTTTCATGAATGTATACATGTATGGTTTATTACACGTAAATCTACCTTAATACAACTATATTTTAAATAAAGAGGAATATCATTAACACAAATATCTGTTGTAACTGTTAAATTAAATATTATTTTTAAAAGATGCTTACAATCCAATGAAGGAGGGATGAGGGAGCAGGCATGGTGGCAACACACCTGTACTGCCTGCTACTCCAGAGGCTGATGCAGGAAAATAACAAGTTTGACCTCAGCCCAGGCAACTTAGCAAGACCCTGTCTCAAAACAATAAAAACATTCAGATATGTAGCTTAGTGGTAGAGGACTTGCCTAGCATGCACAAGGCTCTGGATTCACACAAAAACCCACACCCACATACACACAACACACACACACACACACACACACACACGGTATATACCAGATGAAATTTCATCAAAATATTGCCCATATTAATTTTTGGATGATGGCAACACAGGTAGTTTTTCTTTGCATTTCTGGATCTTCTAAACTGTGTATGAATAAGTATTCAAATTCTAACCATGAAAACCTTTAAGCCAGGCATGGTGGTACATGCCTGTAATCCCAGCACTCTGGGAAGCTGAAACAGAAGGAATCACAAATTCAAGCCCAGCCTGGGGCATTTAGCAATTTGGTTGTGTCAAAATTTAAAAATTTTTAAAAGGGGATAGAGATGTTGCTCAATGCGAAGGACCTGGGTTCAATCCCTAGTACAAGTGGTGGAGGTGGAGTCTTTTGCAACCTGAAACTGAGGTAAGAAAGAAAACTTGAAGAGAATCAGACTTCATCTATGTATGCCTGCAAGTATAGTCTCACTATTGATGGTAAAATAAAACACTCAAAACCAACATCTTGAGCAGGTACACTGCTCAAGAACAATTTTAACAAGAGGCATTCAGAAGTAAAACACTGAAATACTCAAGTATTTGGCTAATGGTAGTCATTAGCCAAATGTCATTATTAAGTATTTCACTGAATGTTTCTGGTGTGAACTGAGATGTAATATGTAAAACAGGAATTGGATTTTGAAGATTTAATAGAAAAAAAAAGAATATACATTATCTTTATAGTTTTTATATTGATTACATGTTGAAATGATATCTAGATATGCTGGGATATGAAATATATACTATCAAAATTATTTCCACCTGTTTTTAAAAATGTGACTATCAGAAAAATTTAAACTACATATGTGACCCATGTATGCTGGCCCATTCCTATAATCCTAGCACTCTGGGAAGCTGAGGTAAGAGAATTCCAAGTTCAAGCCCAAGCTAGGCAAGTGACTTTGTGAGAACCTGTCTCAAAATAAAAATTTAAAAATAAAGGTGGCGGGCTGGGGATTTAGCTCAGTGCGGTTCCAGTGCCTGCCTCGCAAGCGCAAGGTCCCAAGTTCGACCCTCGGTACCAAAAAATAAATAAAAATAAAAATAAATAAAAATAAAGGTGGCTAGGAATGTAGCTCAGTGCAAAAAGCCTTGGATTCAATCACTAGTACTGCAAAAAATAAATAAGAAAATAAACTACATGTGTGGTACACATATTTCTATTAGTGCTGATCCAGGGCAATATTTACTTAACTAATTTGAGATTCATACAATTAAAATAAACCTATCATTACAACTTTATTTCCATTACTTTCTCCTTAGATTTCAATTATATTTCTGAATTCTAATTAATTTCATAGACTTAGGAACCCTAGAGTGATATATTCAATGACATACAACTAAGTGCTCTACTCAGATACATCCTCAGTGACTATTCCAACAAATAGTTCCATTGGTTTTCCCATCTATAAAATAGAAATGACAGGGCTGGGGATTTAGCTCAGTAGTTTTGCCGCCTGCCTCCAAGCGCAAGGACCCAAGTTCGATCCCTGGTACCAAAAAAAAAAAAAAAAAGAAGAAAGAAATGACATATAGGATGGTTATAAAAGGGTTACTGAGTGAACTACATGAAATAATATACAACACAACAAAGTGGCACTATTATAGACTTGCTACATTAAATAGCTACATAACTATGTCTACAGTACTTTCTCTCAAAATCTGATTCAAATTCAAGCCTCAATGAAATGATAATTAAGTCATGAATTTTTAAGTATTGTTAGATAAAAAATAGGTTACTTTCTGAAGTTAGGTCTATGAATGTACTATGAATGTAATGCATTTTTTTTGTTATTCAAAATAATCCAGTCAAGTACAAAAACATTTTTTCAGATGAGGATAAAGGCTCATAAATTAAGTGAATAGTATAGTCAGGGTCACACAAATATTAATATTTCCAGAAAAACCTCATTTTAATCCTTAGATTTAAAAAGGCACAAATCCCATGAGAACTCGATCTCACTGAGGAGAAAGAAGAAAGATACCTGATAGGACTAGATTAGACCAAGAAATTCTCAAAAGAAAAAAAAAGATTTTGATAGAACACAAAAGCAAGAAACCCATTTGTTAAAAAATAACAGTATATACACACACACACATACACGCACACACATATATAAATCTTAAAATTAAATCAACAATCTCCACAAAGTACCTTTACAAAAACTCAAATCCAAAAAGGTGCTGAAGATTATTAGGACCACTGGTTTTGTAGCTAATGCCAGTACTGTTTGTCAACAAAGATTAAATGAAAAGCAAAAATAAAACATTTAATTACCTACATTGAAAACTAGCAATTAGAATTTTACATGTACCCAGATTAAGCAATTTTTTGGTAGTACTACAAATTGAACCCAGGGCCTTCACACTGAGCTGTATCCCCAGTCCTTTTTTTATATTAATTTCATTTTACATTAACATTTCATATTAATAGATTGGGAAACTTAAATGTTGTTAAGATGATATTACTCCCCAAATTGATCTATACATTCAATCCTTTTTCTTTTTTTTTCTCAAGATAGGGTCTCTCCATGTAGTGCAGGCTAGTCTTGAACTCACTATGTAGCCTAGGCTGGCCTCGAACTCAAAACGATACTCCTGGCTCAGTCTCCCGAGTGCTGGGATCACAGGCGTGTGTCACCATGCCCAGCTCCCTCACCCATTTTTTATTCTTTATTTTGAGATGAGTCTAAATTGCTAAAGTGCACAGCTGGACTTGAACTTGCAATCTTCCAGTCTCAGCCAGGCTTATACTACCATACTTAGCTAGCTGCAGCTATTATGCAAAATCATAATCATTTATTCATTCCTAAGAATAAACACTAATTGTAGAGCTTGTGTCAGGGCTAACAAATAAAGGCAAGAGCTAAAATTCATATAGCCACTGTATTTTCATTTAGTGGCAAATTTTTTTATCAACTTATGTTTAATTAGTTAAGTAAAAAACTAGCTTTGGGTTTATATTCTAAATGCAATGTTCTACAAAGAGTGGGCTGTGGGCCGGTGATTTAGCTCAGTGGTTCCACCACCTGCCTCGAAAGCTCAAGGACCAGAGTTCAATCCCAGGTACCAAAAAAAAAAAAAAGAGTGGGCTGTAAATAGCTTTTTTCTTTTAAGTGAAAATAGACCAGAAAATATAGCTTTTTACAAGTTAAAAAAAAGTATGTGGTGAAACTTTTGGCTCTTTATGTGTCTATGTACTGGGCCACAGTGTAAAATATATTTCTTAGAATGAGTCTCAGTGATAAAAGTTTGAAAGCCATCACAAAGTCATCCAGAGTAAACCACGTTATACATTCACAAATTAGAGGGAGTTACTAGAATCAGGCTGAATCAAAGTAAAAGCCTTCCTTTGATTATGAAAGAATAAGTGTATTTAAGGCAAGGCCCTAAAGTTGACTGGAGGTTCAACTCTTCCACTAAATTCACTAAAAAGATAACAGACTTATTCAAGGTCATTCTTGTATAGTTTGCATTAGAACCAAGTCTCCTATTTTAACTCTCTTTAAACTCAATTAGGCTGCAGAAAGCCACTTTAGCATTTAAGTGCTAATTTCAATCTCCTATTTTGATTTCTAATAACCAAAAGAAATTACACATTAATACAACCATTTCCTCAAGTACTATTCTACCAGATTAATGACCATGGCCAGCTCTCCCATTAAAAGCTTTTTCTAGCTAGTTACTTGGTACTTAGCTTTTTATGGCACTTTTCTTTCGCCATTATGCTCAGTAGTGCATGCAACACACTACACGCAGTAATACAGCACACAGGTTTGGAAATGCATACCCATGGCTACAATGTAACTGAAATGTCTTAAATTTCTGTGTTTTGTCCAAATTTAGAAGCAAAGTAGTTCAAAATCTAAATCAGGCTACATTTTTCTAATCTACGTACCTCACTATTAAAACACAAATATCTTAAGAGGTCTCATTCAAAACAGTAAAATTTTGCAAGTCACGAAGAGTCTTTCTCCTTTCCAGTATGACCCATTGTGCTACCGAGGTAGAAAGTTAGCAGCGATTCAAATTTAACCAGTCTATCCCATAGGATTACCTTTTCAGGTATTCAAAGACAAATATGTACAAAGATGTGGTTGAAGCATTGTTAATGATAGTGAAAAATTATATGCATATATATGTTTACATACAGAACAATGGTTATAAAAAGTGATAATAGTACCTTGATTCTACAGAAACTTAAGCGGTTGTTAAAAACAGAATGTAATGCATCTGTTATCTGTGCTGATAAGGAAAAGTATCTATGTTAAATGAATAAAGATTACAAACACTTAAAAAGAAAAATACTGTCCTTGGTGGGAGCAAGGGAAACACAACCTCCAAAACTGGAGATGGGTCACAATTAAGCTCAATCCAAGCTGGAGTAACTGAAGGTATCAGATCTGACAACCCAGTTTTGGCCATAGTGACGTTCCTAGACAAGGATAACTTACATTCTCTGCAAGGAACTAGGGAGTCACAGAGAACCTGTTAGAACTTGAAGACAGCACTGCTTTTGCTATAAGTAATAGTCTTGGGGGGGGGTGCAAAACTTTGAAGTATATGGAAAATATTTCATTTAGATGTGGTGGCACACACCTGTAATCCCAACAATTCAGGCTGAGATAAGAGAACTGTCAGATAAGAGATAAGAGTTCTAGGCCAGCTTGGGCTACATAGTAAGTTCAAGGCCAGCCTAAACTACACAGCCAGGCCCTGTCTCCAAAAAAACAAAACCCCTTCATTCTCATCCTCTAATAAATAAATCTCCACCAACTAATTGAATTGGTAAGAACAGCAACACATAAAGACTGAAAGAAATGAAGGTAGGCACAGCAGTGATGCCTATAATTTCACTCTGAGAGGCTGAAGCAGGATGATCACAAGTTTGTGCATGGCCTGAGCAGTTTGGCAAATTTGAGACCTTGTCTCAAAATAAAAAATGGAAAAAGGCTGGGGATTTGCCTTCAGTGCAAATGGTTCTATCCTTAGTACCCTAAAAAAAAAAGAGAGAGAACACTGAACTTAAAATTGAAATAGACAAAGACGATACTCTACAAAGGGAAAAAAAGCTGCAAATAGAAGGGTAGGTTACCATAGCTTTATTATACAAAGACATATTACTATACCCTCTTCCCTAATATTCATAAGACAAATAATTTAGTTCCAAAGAACCGACCAAAAAAGTTTCTCCAATTATTCAAATAAAGAATATTGTTTACCTTTAAACAATTCTGTTAATGAGCAACAAAATGCCAAATTTTTAAAAACTGCTTAATGTTGAATTAGGTAACGAGCTTTATGATGACCAAACACTTCTGAATGAATGCCTAATCTGTGTGAATAAGTCTGCAAATATTCAGTCAACAATTTTAATATGAAACACCAGAATGAACACAGCAAAATTATCAATTTAGTCTTTGGGTTACAAACAAGTTGAACTAATAGTTTTAATGTGCACCACAAGGTAATTACAACAGGTAAGAGAAGCATGCTCAGCTTTTTCACTAAGAATGAAAAAAACAAGAATGATATGACCTCAACTCCCACTTGTATCATTTGTTGATTGTGATCTTTGCGTATTATTTAATTTCAGACTCTTCATCTGTAAAATGGAATGTATCACAGGTATTAAGTGAGAATTATATAAAAGTCTGATTCATAAATAGTAAATCTATTATCTTCATGCTATTGTCAAATTGTATTTCAAGACTAAGTACTTCAAACATACCTTTCAATGAACTTTTAATCAAATTTTACATTAGGCCATAGAAGAAGCTGCTATTGAAAATATAACTAATCATAAAAAATACAACTAATAGCAAGGCAGAAATTTAAAGATATCTAACTTAAGAACGTTTATGTTACAGAAACAGTGTACTTGATGTGCCATTTATCTCGGCATATTATGGTGAAAACCATATTATGGTGCCCCTACCACCCCCGTCCTATACCAGGGCTTGAGTTCATGGCCTCACTCATACTAGCACTCTACCACTGAGTTATATCTCCCAGTCTTCTTTATGTTTTATTATGAGACAGGGTCTGGGTAAATTGCCCAGGTTAGAGTTGAACTTTCAATTCTCCTGCTTCAGCCTCCCACCTAACTGGGAATAAATACAAGCAAGTATCATCATGCCTGACTTGTAAGTAGTATCTTAATTTAATCTCTAAATACTAAGACAGAACATAGAAATGAAGAAATAACCACTAATACAACTAAGTGCAGAAGTAAAATTTTAAACAATAAACTGGTAATAAACATTTAAAAATCTGAGTATATTAAGATAAAATTTGTATTTTAATAGTATAACAAAAGCCAGGCACGGTGACACACATGCCTGTAATCCCAGCACTTGGGAGGCTGCGGTACGAGGATCTCCATGAGTTGGAGGCTAGCCTGGGCTACATCGCGAGTTTTAAAGCCAGCCTAAACTAAATAGGAAAAAGTCTCAAAAAGTAAAAAAAAACAAAAAAGTGTAACAAATGTACCCACAAAGACAGATCAATTAAAAATTATCAGTATTAGAAATTCACTTACCACCTTTAGAGGGAAGATTACACGTATTATGCTTAAAAGTAGTGCAAACTAACTAATAAAACCAGAATTAAAATGACTAAACAGGGCTGAGGATTTAGCTCAGTGGTTCTGTCGCCTGCCTCCAAGCGCAAGGACCCGAGTTCGATCCCTGGTGCCAGAAAAATTTTTAAAATTTAAAAATAAAATGACTAAACAATCTGAATGTACAGAGTGCTGTACTACTGGCATTAAATACTCAGCAATGAAAAATATTTTCAAAACCAAGTGCAGTGGTGCATGCCCTTTTTCTTCTGAGATGGGGATCTCACTGTGTCACCCAGGCTGCCTCAATCATCCTACTTCAGCCTCCTGAGTAGCAGCGACTACACGATTACAGACATGGACCACCACATCCAGCTTGACTTGTTTTTGTTCAAAAGGCAATAGGTAAACCTTTTTCCAATTCCAAAAACTGTGGACCCTAGACTTGGAATCTTTGCATTACTTTAGAACAAGCAATTGGCAGACAGTCCCTTCAGCTGGCTTCTGTTTCAGAAAGTTCAAGCCCAAAGAAACAGTCAGCTGGAACATGCAACAGAGGGAGGAGATGAAAGGAATGGAATTTGACAGTTGAATGGGGGCGGGGGAGGGGTGAGAGGATTCATCCAGACCAGGATCAATACCTGTATCTTCCCTAGAAGGTTCAGGGGCAGGGAAGAATGATGCTGAGGCAATAATGGTTAGAACTTTCCTCTGGAAAATTCTGCAAAAGATCCTGTTATTAAAGATATTCTGTAACTTGGTCTTCATAAGCAGGGATATTAATGACAAATGTAGGTGAAAGACTGGAAAGCTCTTGTAACTTTCTGAACTGTGTGGCGCTCTAAAAGGACAGAGAGGGGAGGAGTTGTGCAAAAGCATAATAACCAACTAAATTAGGTGGTGACATTACACAAATTAAATTTTATTTTAGTAAATTGAGAATATAACAGTCATAATCATATGGATTAAGACTCATGCCAACTATATACATACATAAATATATACATGAATGAAAATATACAGTAGGCATGGATCTTACATATATAGTCTGCCCAAAAAATGTATACACATTTAGGAAAAGAAAAATGGTACAATGTTTTTTCAACAGAAGCTGTTACCCACATATAGGGGACCCTAGAGGATGTTGTGTGTTGCAGAAAACCCACTATACTGCCAGTCCTTAGAGAAGAAACTGAAAATGCATGTGCACCAATCTCAATAACCAAGACTACCCAAGCAGCAGCTCACCATACTAATAAATGTATGGAAGCTGACAGCCACCACTCTGAGCACCTCTTGCAATTGTAGCGGCCAAAGGTAACTTGTATTAATCTCATGATGTTTCAATAAATTTAGTATTAAAATATTTATACAAGGCCCAGGGATTTAACTCAGTAGTGCCGCCGCCTGCCTCGAAAGTGCAAGGTCCTGAGATTGATCCCCCCTCCCCCCAAAAAAGATGTGTTATAAAAAAAAAATGTGTTATGTATATGCACCAATTCTCCATGAGGAATGTAATCATTATGTACTGCAAAAATGTACCAAAACTAAAAATTAAAAAATTTTTTAAAAATATTTATGCAAATTTTTCTTTTTCTGAAGTGTGTATAGTTTTTTTTGGCAGATTCTATATGAAAATAACATCTAACATTAGTGGAGAAATGGGGTAAATTATCATACATCCATATAAGAAACTATTATGCAGCAGTTAAAAATATTTATATTAGCCAGATACAATGGCATGTGTGTAACTCCAGCAGTCTTAGAGGCTGAGGCAGGAAGAGTAAACATCCAAGCCTACCCTGGGCAACTAGTGACTTGGCAAAACCCTGTCCGAGAAAGAGCTGGAGATGTAGCTTAGAGTGAAAGTCTTGGGTTCAATCCCATGTACTGCCGAGTGGAGGGGGTTTGAGGAGGTGAATAAATATAAAATCTACCCTGAGGGAGAGGTGGAGAGAGACACAAAAGGAAAACATTCCAAGGTGATATATATCAGCTGTCTTTTAGTAATGGAAATTTAGTGGGGTTATTTTGGTTTTTACTTTTCCCTCTTTCCTAAAATGGCTCTGAATATATATTACTTCTATTGGAAAAAAACTGATTAGGAAGTAATTTCCTTTAAATGCACTATAAATTTCCTGTATTTTCAAAATCTTTGGTATGCTGTAGAGTAGACTTCACTAAAAAAATTAAATAAAGGAAGTATACTAAGGTTATCTTGAGTGGTAGGAAGTGGAAAAAGCACACTAAGCTTTTCTCCCCAGTAGCTTAGTCAATATACAAAACTATACTTCCTCAAAGAATTTTCAATGTACTTTCAACGTTATTAAAGCCTCTAGCACTTGGCTTTTTGCAAACCTCTGAACTACACAGTAATACTGTTCTAAAACCAAACTATTAATTTACAGTATTCTCATAGTGCCTCAAATTGTCTGAGAAGCAATGAACTTTCTTACAAATCTCTGAACAAAGGCTGAAAGTTGAAAAAAAATTAGCTTTGCAATATACTAACCATGACTTTAAAATTTTTTCTCAGTAATCAAATCCATTAATGATCAATTTCTTAAATTTAGTTTTAACTAAATGTTTGCATTTGTGAGCCAAATACTCTAATTTTCTGAGAATTAAAAAATAATATATACTTAAGTAAAAATTCAAGTGTTCTATCTTTAACCTCATGATCAAAACTTAAATTGTAAAGCTAATTATTTCACAACTGCATGTGCACAGTAGCACAAAATATCAAAAACAATTATGGGAACATACAAAAACCACTAAGTTTTTAATCTAAAATTTCAAGTTTTTGGATGAAAATGATTAAAATGAATAACTGATAATTTGAAATAAGAAAAGGTCCAAGGGTTTGGGGATGGTGGGAGGGGAAGGGGAAAGGGAAGAAGGGAAAGGAAAAATTATGAGAAAAAAAAAAAAAGGAATCAAACTCTGTGTAAATAGGGAAGGGTGGAGGGGGTGAAGGGTGCACAGGTAATGGGAGAAAAAATAAGAACTAAGATACATCATGTTCTGGTACAAACACCCAACGATAAATGTAAATGTATTTTATGCCTAAAATGTACCAATAAATATATATATAAATAAAATAAAATAAAATTTCAAGTTTTTAAACATGGGAAAGTTTTTCTATGAAATAAATTAAGCAAATTATGACACTATATAGCATAGGGCATCACAATAATGTATATACACTATAAATAAGTGTACAAATACTTTGCTATTTATCTAAAAAACAAAATTTGAAATGGGAAGATGCATTCAGTATGTGGTAAAACAGGCAAGCTGTACCACACCATAAAGTAAAATTATCACATGTATAAAAATAAAAACACACAGAATAGTACGTGATACAAATGGTAACAGTTTATCTCCAGATGAAGGTATAGACTTCAAGTGATTTTTATTTCTTTTTCATTTTGCCCTTTAATTTCCTAGTTTTTATAGTAAGAATGCAGTACTTCTACAATTGTTTAAAACTTTTTTGAGCTAGATGTGGTGGCACACATCTGTAATCCCAGCACTTGGGAGGCTGTGGCAGTATCACTACAAGTTCCGAGCCCAGCATGGGCTACATAATGAGTTCAAGGCCAGCCTGCATGACAAAGCAAGACCCTATCTCAAAAAATGAAAACAAAAACAAAAAAGAAAAAAACCCAAAAAACCCACAACCTTTTTTGTGTAAGATTTAAGAATGGTTACAAAAAACTGAAGTGGAAATAAGAGTTGACAAGTCAGATAATTTAGTCAAATTAATATGCAGCTATAAATAAAGTGTCTGTTAAAGGCTCTTACACAAAAGTGATACTGTGGTCATTAAATTACCACCTATAGCAGTGATGGCAAATGTATGGCAAGCATGCTGCAGCCAGCTGTTTGTTTTCATTGAAAGCTCTAAAAGGTTCACCATCACTGATTGAGAGTTTGAAAAGCTTTGTCTTGGCATCTCAAATATGTATCTTACAAATATTAAAATAAAGCAGTTAATTATATTTTCACAAATATCTTTTCACCTTTATTTCCCATAGGAACACAACCAAATTTATATTGAAAAAAATGCAAATAAATAGTTAACTACAAATAGTTTCTCTTTCCTAAGCAAAGATAACGAAAGTCAATTTAACTTATTTCTCAATACTATCAAGGTATGAATATGACTAGCTGGGCATGGTAGGACATGTCTGTAATCCCAGCTACTTGGGAGGCTGAAACAGGAGGACTCCAAGTTTGACATCAGCCTGGGCAACTCAGCAAAGACCCTATCTCAAAATAAAATTTATACATAAAATGCAAGGGATATAGTTCAGTGGTAAACTGCTTGCTTAGCCTGGGTTCAATCTCCAGTGTTGGCAGGAAAAAAGTTATGAATATGAGCACTAAATTACTTAGTAAGTTTAAGGAGCTATAATGGGCCAGAAATAATTAAAGAATTTAAAGGACCAAGTTCACACATTCAATATACATCAAAACATGCACTAACAGTTTATCTGAAACAGATAAAATATTTCAAGTTACTCATATTAAACACTGACTTCTAAATATGTTTTTTTGGTAACTACCATACTCAAAGAAAAAAACTCTAAGAAATATCACTTCTGATGCATACATGCTGGTAAATGACAAAATCTTAAAGGACAGGGACTCCAATTTTCATAATAATCTGGTTGTAAAAGTACCACAAAACAAAAAGACAATACTTTAAAAACCCAAATTTTTTTGCAACAGCAAAAGAATTAGTTTGCAAAGCATGCTAATGAAAGAAACCACAAAAAGGGAGGTACTAAGATACTTTTTAAAAGGAAGTAGTAAACTTACTGTAACTCCAACTCTTTTTTCATTTCTTTTTTTTTTTTTGTACTGGGCATCAAACTTGGGTCCTCGTGCTTGCAAGGCAGGTGGCAGTACATTTCATTTTAACAGAACAGTCAGTGATAGTCAACAGAAACATAACATGGAACTAAGTGCAATTTTAAATATTTTAGTACCCATGTTAAAAATGTAAAATGAAACTGATGAAATTAACATTTAACTAATATTTCCAAACATTATCATTTCAATTTTTAAACCATTTATTAAAAATTGAAATGTTTTAACATTCTTTTTTGCCCTAAAATTTTCAAAAATCCAGTGTGTATTTTACTTACAGCACAATTTGGATATTCTGTTTTCATCAGAATATTTTACCTGAACTGGATACATGCCTGTAATCCCAGCACTCTTGGGAGGTGAGCCTTGAGGATGGTAAATTTAAATAGCCTGGGCATCGCTTCTCACCCTTTTGGCTAAGGTCAAGGGTGAACTCAGCCTGGGCAACTTAGCGACCTGGGGAGACTTTGTCTTAAAATAAAAAAAATGTTAAAAGAGCTGGAGATTTAGCTTAGCGTGAAGGCCCTGGGTTCAATCCTTAGTAGTGAGGGGAAAAAATTTTTTTTTGAACTATATTTAGGCTTCATGTAATTTACAATTGATAAAGTAGATTCACAAAAGCCACTAACTCACTCTAAGCTTAAGTTTTATAATAATTAAATCAAGTGTCAGTTTTTTAACATTAATTAATTAAAATTAAAGTTTAGTTCCTTAGCCAATTTTTGCCACATTTCAAGCCCTCAATAACCACATGTGGATATTAGACATCAGAATGAACTGCACAGGTCCAAATACTATACTACACACTGTAAATTCACAAACTAACTCTAGAATCATTTGGCCCTAGTATGGAAATTTCTTCTAAAGGTGGCACTCAGCATGAATAGGGTACGACATACACAATGGAGAAAGTTAAAAATATTAAAACAGAAAAATACTGAAATATGATAGACTCATAGCAGTTATCTGTGTTTACAAGGAATGATTTTGGATGAGGGTAAGGAAAAACTTTTCTCCACTATTGAAATCTTAGTCCTGCAATCACAAAATAATAAATACATGGAAGTTCATATGTTTTCCTCTGAGATTAAAAAGCTGTATCATATCCCCAAATACAGCAGCAAAAATAATGTAAAAGGAGCCCCGCATGGTGGCATGCACCTGTAATCTCAACACTCTGGAGGCTGAGGCAGGAGGATCAAGGTGAATCTGAGGCCAGCCTGGACTACATAGTGAGCTCAAGACCAGCCTGCACTACAATGTGAGACCCCCGTCTCACAAAATAAAAATAAAATGTAAAAGGACAGAGAATTAATTTTAAGACTACTGCTGCCAGACAAGAAGCTATTAGAGCAAGAGGTATGGCAGTCCTGCTATAGTAGAAAGCACATAAGTAGGGTGCCTGAGGGAGTAGACATCAGCCCAGAGGAGTTAAGATATTGCTTAGAGGGGTATTGTACATATTAGTACACATATTTAGAATATAGGAATCAAGTTTCTTAAAGATATATATATGGAAAAAGGGAAAGCTTGAATGAACTCTACATTGAAACAGAACTGCAGATATCAATGTGAACTCACGCCTTCCAATAATACAAATATAAGTACATAGACACATAGAGGTACAAACACACATGAATTTTTTTTTTTGGTACTGAGGATCAAACTCGGGTCCTTGCGCTTGCGAGGCAGGCGGCAGAAGCAATGAGCTAAATCCCCAGGCCCACACATGAATATTTTTATTTTCTAAGTGTTATGGTCTGAATATGTCCCCCAAAATTCATGTGCTGGAAATCTGATCCCCAATGCAGAGTAATGAGAGGTAAAGTTTCACCCTCAGGAATGAATTAATGGTGCTTTAACAGTGCTTTTGAGAGTGGCTTTGCTCTCTTGCCCTCCTGCTTACACCATATGAGGACACAGCCAGAAAACTCACTTCATCTGCATCTTGATCTTGAACTTCCCAGTCTCCAGAGCTGTGAGGAAGTAAATGTCTGTTCTATGATTACCCAATCTATACTCTGTTACAGCAGCACAAAGAGTAAGACAACTAATTCTTCATTGAAAAGAATCTAGAAAAAGCAAATGTCTCCCACTATAACCATGAGTATACCTAGCATTACCCAGATCTGGTTTTCTGAGTATCATTCTTCACTAAAAGAAACCAGGACTTCAGAAGAAATGGCTAGTGTAGGGCTGTGGTGATAATAAAATAAATCTAGAACATCCTATGCAGAAAGTAAGGATGTCATCAAAAAAGTATAGACAGGTTAATAACAAGGACATACAAGGCAGTTTCTAGAAAATCTGGGGCAACTATCCTATTTGGAAGTATTTCATATAAAAGTGTTTTTTTAAATTTGGGGTTTTTTTTAAAGTATTACTATATCCATCACCGAATGATAAGGAAAAAAAGTGTATCATGTAATATTTAGCTAAGTATTGGTGCTGCTTAGGAAGTCTGCTTTACTCATGAAAAAGAACAGCCAATGTTTAAAACATTAAATGGCGTGCCTGCCTGGAAAGTGTACACAAGGTCCTGAGTTCAACTCCAGGACTAAAAAAAAAAAAATTAAATGAATAAAGTATTCCTTTTTTTAACAGCAGATAGTTCATTGGTAAGTACATGATTTCAACTGCAGTAATAAATTCACTTGAACAGGAGACAGTAATCAGGCAGGTCAGAAGAACAAATGCTTGTTAGTCATCAGAAAACCATTGGCTATTTGGGCTGTCTCACAGAAATCCAAAGTCATTCAGAGGCCAAATCTTAAAGAATATGTGTCCTCTTATTAGTCCATATGAATAGGTCCATACATCTGGAATCTAGAATTTTGTAGATTATCACCTTCTAACATGATCCATTGGCACCTCTGGATACCATAAAAATGTCAGCTAAGATTTTCAGCAAAGATAGTATCTCAATTTTGAACAGTAGGCTCCACTGATGATCCAGAATACATCGCAACACCACCAAAGTATTCAAAGACACAATGGACTATACAGCCATACTGAAGAGTATAGCCAAGCAGTCAACAGGTTTTTCCCAGAAGACCACAGGGCATAGTCCTATGTAGACTCTACCACCATCGGCCACAGGTCTGTTCCACAACACATTTAATTTTTAGGATAGCTGCAGGGCTTCCAGGAAAAAAAAAATCTAAATCACATCTAAATCATATGTGGGTAATCCATGGCTTTAGGACTCCTGCACCCCACAGGACTCCTCTGTCCTTACATACTGCATAAGGTATTCATACCAAATACATATTTAGTAAAGATTTGTGAAAGATTATGTAACAATGAAATCAAACTATGCTTGATCACCAGCAATTATCAACATGCCCCCACATGTGAAGAAATCTATGGAGACATAAAGAAATTGGTACAGAGCCAGGCATCATGGCTCAGGACTATAATCCTAGAACTCAGGAGGCTAGTGGATCTTTACAAGTTCCAGGCCAGCCTAGACTATAATGAGTTTAAGGAAACCCTGGAATACACAGAGAGACTCTGTGTCAAAAAGAAAAGAAAGAAACTGGCATAATGCAACACAAACAATTTGTCCACCAAAAGTAAAATCTGAACTAGCAGCTCTATATAGTAGCTAAACAGTCTACCATTTAAAAATTGCTGGTGGTAGTCCATACCTGTAATCCTGGACTCTGGGAGACTGAGGCAGGAGGAGCAGTGAGTAGGACTCAGCTTGGGCAACTTAGTCACCTAGTAAGGCCCCGTCTAAAAGTAAAAAAAAGAGCTAGCCTCCACCCAAAAAAAGTGCTGGTGGCTTTTCTATCCAGGTTAAAAATTAAACAAAAAATCAAGGTACATGGGAGTATTTCCTTTATTCTGTGGAGAATCACACATACAGTCCTTCCCAGTCACTTAACTAAAGCAAACAGACCCTGGAGAAAGGGTGCAGCAGGCTCTATTTTTGACTTGATAAAAGCTGTCTCTACCAATAATACTAAATACTACAGAGCTATGAGTAGGTATGTAGAAGTATTCAACCAAAGGCCCAAAAGTTTTCTGGAAAACTAAGACTACCAAAGCCTTCCTTTTAAGTTTAATGTATCAGAAATTCCCTTATAGACTTAAATGATCTACAAGATATCCATAGGTGAAATGTTTCTCCTGCTCTGGAAATAAACACAATAAGGCAACTCATCTTCAAAGATAGGAGAATTAACATCTAAATCAAGACTTGGGAATTAAAGGTTGATTGGTATGTATGGCAAAGCCAAAAAAGCCCCTACTGACATATCTACTCTGCCACAAGAGGAATGATTTGAGAAATCTACCTTATTTTAGGTGACATTTTGTGTATCCAAGTACACAAAATGTCACCTAAAATAAGGGGGATGGGACTGTCTGACCTCAAAGAACCACTTTGATATAAAGAACCCAAGAATCCAGATACCTATTGGATGCTATACTCTTTAAGTCTGACCTAGTGAGTAAACAAGCAAATAATAAATATCAGCTGATATTATTCACTGGTGAAGTATCATGTAGGCAGTACCTACATTATTCTCAAAATTGAAATCCCAAACCCTGGGGTGGGGATACTGACTCGCAACAGCAAGGTCCTGAGTACAATCCCCGGTACCCCTCCCCCCAAAATTAGTTATAAACATGAGTAACCTTTAAAAGAGTTATCTCAGGGGGTTAAAAAACTTTAACCAACATTCTAAAATCTTTCAAATCCAATGCTAGCTATCAACAAAAAAGTAGTCATGTCTATATTAAAAATATTTTTGTTTAAATCAAAGTAGGTCCCCAAATCCCAGAATATCACATTAATACCTAACTTATTCAAATATCACTTAGTAGAAACAACCAAACACAGAATGCTAAGAAAGATGACCTGACCAGCACAATTACAACATGCTAAAGCTAATAAATTTTACTCATACCTAGTCTCCTTTAAAACATTAAAACCAGCTGAGTGTGGTGTCCCAAATTTGTAATCTCAGCTACTTAGAAGGCTGAGAGACTACAAGTTAGGGGCCAGCTTGGGAAACTTAGCAAGAACATGTACCAAAATACAGTAAAGAGAGCTGTGGATGTAACTCTGTGCTAAAGCACTAGCCTAGCTTACAGAAGGCCCTAAATTCAATCCCCAACCGGGGAAGAAGAGGGGTAATTTGCATTCCAAACAACTCTAACACTAGCAATTTAGTTGCCCAATGCAGAGAAGATCAGACAAGGAGACTGATACAAATGGACCAATAGCAGCAAGCAGTGACCACTGACACACAAGACTGGACTATAAGAAGTTGAGCCAATAATAATTTTTCCAAAAACTTCACTGTTCAGGAGTATACATACATAGGTACGATGCCCATTGCTCAAGCAGCTCCTAAGTGTATTCGTATTTAATATAACTCGTACTTAAGTTGTTCTCTGAAGAGATTTAGATCCTCTATTTATAAGAGCAAGGAAATGACACATTTTAAGAGTTTTAATAAATTGTTAATACAGAATCTTGCAACTTTAGTTATATAGAAACCTTACCTCGGCACACACACCAGAAATCTTACTAGAGATAAGGGGATATTTTATTCCCATAACAATACTGAACAACTTAAACATTCCAGAGAACTTCAAAACTTACTGAAATAAAGGAGATTCCACTTGGAAATCATACAAACAAAACCTTCTCAACAGCATAAATTACATGTCAAAGTAGGCAGCAAAGAGAAAAAAAAAAGGTAATGAGATTTCAAAAAAGAAAAGAAAAACAAGCCGGGCATAGTGGCACATGCCTATAACCCCAGCACTCTAGAGGCTGAAGCAGGAAAATCATAAATTTGAACCCAGTCTAGGCAACTTAACTATTAAGTGAAAACCTATCTCAAAATAAAAAGTAAAAAGATGATGGAGATGTAGCTTACCGAGAAGGCCCTGTGTTCAATTCCCAATACAAAAAAAAATGCCAGGGGTAATGGCGCAAGCCTGTTATCCCAGCTCCTGGGAGGCTGAGGCAGTAGGACTGCCACAAATTCAAGCCCAGCCTCAGCTACATGTGAGTCTGTCAAGGAAAGGAAAAGGAAAAGGAAAAGGAAAAGGAAAAGAAAGGAAAGGAAAAGAAAAGAGAACAGAAATCCCACAACAATAATAAAACAGAAATAACATTCTCTGAGATAACCAGTATCATCTAGAACCTAACATCTAAAAAACTCTGAAGGGCCAGGGAGTTAGCGTAGCAGCATCGCACCTGCCTCACAAGCACAAGGTTCTGAGTTCAATTCCTGGTACTAAAAAAATAAATTAAAAAAAAAAAATCTCTGAGCACACTAAGTTAGCAGACCTATTATAAGCTGGGTGCAGGGGCACATACTTGCAATCTAAGTACTTGGGAGGCTGAGGCAGGAAGATCACCAGGAGTTCAAGGCCAAACCTGGCTACACAGTGAGTTCAAGGCCAGCCCAGATTACATAGCAAGACCCTGTTTCCAAAAAAAAAAAAAAAAAATCTCCCTCCTCATAGAATTTATATATGAACATTGCCTAAGAGGCCATTTAAGTGGAGATCTATTTCAAGAAAAAGTCTGAAAGGTCTAAGATGGTATACCCTAAATTATAACTGCTAAATGGTGCAAGAGAGAATTTCACTAGAACTTAAAACTCTTTTCTTTCTGGTTTAAATAGAAAAGTACTGAATAGTGGAAGAACTCAGATATATACCATGTAACCTTAAACAAATTATTAAACCTGAGTTAGTTTCCTCAAATATAAAATTAAGAAAATATTGTATCTATCTTAGCTGGGTATGGTAGCCTAAATCTATAATCATAGCACTTGGGAGGCTCAGGCAGAAGATGTCAAGTCTGAGGCCAGCTTGGACTGCACAGTGAGAATCGACGTAAGAGGATCTGCCTTGTACTGTTTACAAATATGTAATGCAGGCAAAGCATGTCACAAAAAAAGGGCTGACAGGTAAGTAACTATTAATAATTATAAATGCTACCGGGCATGGTGGCGCATGCCTGTAATCCCAGCACTCAGGAGACTGAGGCAGGAAGATCACCATGAGTTCCAGGCCTGCCTGGGCTACATAGTGAGTTCAAGGCCAGCCTGAATTACATAGCGAAACCCTGTTTCAAAACAAACAAACAAACAAATAAACAAAAATTACAAATGCCTTTCCAGATTACAAAGGAACACTTTCCAAACACTACTTACATACAGGGATTGAATAAAGCCCTGCATGTAAATGTAGTATTTAGGCTTTCTCTTCTTTTTTTTAAGTCTATGTTGACCATATCCTAGAAAAAATTCAGAACTTTCCATGAAATGGAACTTTAGGTAGAATCTTGCTGTCTCAAGTGACACGCAAAGATGGCCCTTTCAAAGAGAGAAAGTTTATAAAATATCACCATACTATTATGCAAAATAGAATGAATGACAGAGAGAACAGCAGAGAAACAAGCTGTTTAAGAATCAGCATTTTTTTTTTTCTGAGACAGGGTCTCATGATGTAGTTCAGGCCACTCTTGAACTCACTATGTAGTCCAAGGTGGCCTCGAACTCATGGTGATCTTCCTGCCTCAGCCTCAGTGCTGGGATCACAGGTATGCGCCACCAGGCCCGCCAAGAATCAGCATCTTACACCAAATGTTTTAAGTGAAGATTCTGGAACCTCATGAGTAAACATTATAAAACACAAAAATGTATTTGGATTGCTTCACTGTCCACATATAACCAAAGCTACAATAATAATTGGCTTAGAGGGCCAGGATGTAGCTCAGTGGCTTCGCCACCTGCTGCGCAAGCACAAGGAACACAGTTCGATCCCCGGTACAAAAAAAAAAAAACTGGCTTAGAACAGATTTTTATGATAGATACTATGAGAAAGCTGATAAAATACTATGCTTCAATGCTTCACCTTTTAGACCTTACCTTTTCCTTGTTCATCAATCCATCTTATTCTTGATTGTTCTTCTACTTATCCAATTTTCCTTGATCCTCACCATACAACCTTGCCAAATGAAATGGAGTACTTACTAATTCCCGATCTTCCTCAGTTACTCCTTAAATCCACTGCAAATTTGTTATAACCAATCTGTTAATCTGCTAACAGAAAATGTGCACATCAGTGAGTTGATTCACTAATGAGTTTCATTTCCCACTGTTTGATTTACACATTAGTCTTTGTCTCATTAACACAAGCTCATTCACAAGTTCCAGGCCAACCTGTACTATACAGCAAGACCCTGACTCCAAACAAACAAAACAAAAATTAAAAACCTCTAAAAATCATTAGGCATATTCATTTAGCATCGCTTACTTAATATGACAATTTTGGAAGGGCAAGATTTAAATCATAACACTAAAAAGTAAACTCTTTATGAAAGCCCAACTAAAAAATCTAAACTGATATAAATTAGTACAGAAAGATTATATCATCAATAAAGTCAACTTTCAAAGGATGAATGTCATTATATTGCATGCCTTAAAAAAAAATTAAAGTCAACCATAAACCAAGCAGATTACAGTACAGTACTGACAATATTCCTCTCACATAGAAAGTATAGATAACCAAACATTTTTTAAACCACACAAAATTTAAGTCTGTCACCTGTCAAAGATATACTGTTCTTCCAAGTGAATATATTATTAAGGGCTTCCAATAATTTCTTTTCAGTCTGAAAAGGGGAACTTTTCTTTTAGACTTAGTAAGATCCCAAATTGACAAAGTAGGCTAGATGTGGTAGTGCACATCTATAATCTCAGCACTCGGGAGGCTGAGGCTGGAGGCTGGTCTACATAGTGAGTTCAAAGTCAGCCTGAACCCCTGTCTCAAAAAAAAAGACAAAGCAAAAACCTCCTAAAACCCAAATTTTAACTAAAAAGTTTAAAATACTTATATAATAATTTGAGGTTTTTTTTCTTGATTCAGGATCTGGCTATGTAGTCCAGGATGGCCTCAAACTGGAGGTGATCCTCCTGCCTCAGCCTCCCAAGTGTGTCACCATCTCTGGCATTATATAACAATGTATAACAAGTGACAATTTCTATACTTCAAACTGACTATTTAAAGTACCTTTTGCAGACAAGGGGTGTAGCTCAATGATACAGTCTTTTTCTAGCTTCCATCCCCAGCACAGCAAAAAGTTTTTGTTGTTTTTTTTTTGTACCAGGGATCGAACTCAGGACCTTCTGCTTTCGAGGCAGGAGGCAGAACCACTGAGCTAAATCCCCAGCCCAGCAAAAAGTTTTAAAACTTAAAAAAAAGTACCTTTTGTTACATTGTGTAAAACATTTTACATTTTTCAAAGTACCTTCACAGACTATTTTAGTGGATCTTCAATCAGTTAACAAGTGTTGCTACCAAAACAGCACTACAAATTAAGTTCCTTGGCCAATAAACACAAGAAAAAATGTTCAACACCTCTGGCCATTAGAGAAATGCAAATTTATCCGGGATGGTGGCGTAGGCCTGTAATCTCAGCATTGAGGCAGGAGTTTTGTCACAAGTTCAAGGCCAACCTGGGCTACAATAGCATAGACTGTCTCAAAAACCAAAAACCAAAAAAAAAAAAAAAGGAAAAAAAAGAAAGAGATTTAAACAACACTGAGATTCCATCTTACTCTAGAAAGAACAGCTATCATTAAAAAATCAAGTAATAAACGCTACTGAGGTTGGGGGTGAAGGGAGGAACTCTTCTACATTGTTGGTGGGAATGTAAACTAGTTAACTATTATGGTAATCAATATGGAGATTAGGCAAAAACTAAACCTACCTTTTTAACCTATTTCCCTTCTAGATATCTTCCTGAATGAGTTAAAGACACTATAAGATATGTGTATATCCATGTTTATAACAGCACAGCTCATAACAGCTAAATCTATTATACACCCATCAGGTTATATACCTATCAACAGATGAAAGGATAAAAAAAAAGGCGGTACTCATACATGATGGAGTACTACTCTCCCATAAACAAGAATAAATTTGAGTCACTTGTAGGAAAATGGATGTACCTTGAGACCGTATTAAGTGAAATCAGACACATAAGCTTAAATGCTGCATAGTTTCTTTTATATAACAAACCCAAAGTACAAATAAATTAAAGAGCAAAATAAAAGATAAGATGATAGGAAACAGGGAGACAGATCTTTTACAAATGGAAAGAGGACCAAGAGGTGGTGGGGAAGCAGAGGGGAAGGGAACAAAAAAAGAATTAAGGTATGTTATGTATTTATATGCACCAACTTCCCACAGTGAATATAATCATTATGTACCGCAAACATGTACTAATAAAAATTTTAAATATTTAAATAATAAAGAGTCAACAGAAGCAAGAATGTGAAAAAAAGGAAAGATGCTGCATCATCACAGTTAAAACTACTTATATGTCAGGCCTTGTCCTATGTATTTTACATATATTAACACATTCACGAGAGGGCCGTAATTTGTATGTCTTGCTCTCTGGTGGCTTGAATCACTGGTGATACATCCATGACTATCCCAATGGGTAGCTTTCTATCAATTTTATTAGTAAAAAGACTGATAAAACTGCCAGATGGGACAGTCATGCATGTACCACCAGTGGTTCAAACCAGCTAGAACATGTTAATTCATTCAATCAAAACAACTGTACAAAACATGTACATGTTACACCCATTTTACAAATAGGAAATTGTAGTACAGAGCTTGCCTCAAGTTGACATAATCGTGTAAAATAGACAGGATTTGTATCTAGGCAGTATAGTTTTGCTTGTTTGTTTGTTTCAGAGAGTGGGGTGCTGGAGACTGAATCCAGGGACTTGCTCATCTTAGGCAAGCACTCCATCACAGAGCCATACCTAGTCCTGTACCTTATCCACTATGTTATACTGGAGAAAAGTGACCTCTTCAAACCTAAACTGAGGTCACACTAAGTCTCACTTATTCCCAATAACCAGATCTGTTCTATGCTAAAACAAACAGTAAGACCTCAAATAAAATGCAAGGTAATGAAAATATGTCAATGTAATTTAGGGCTGGGCATTTAGCTCAGTGGTTCCATCATCTGCCTTGCAAGCGCAAGGACCCGAGTTCAATCCCGGGTACCAAAAAAAAAAAAAGAGGGAGCTGGTTAAAATATTAGCCCCCTCAACACTGTCAATGTAATTTAAAGTACTGGTATAGTAAAGACCTACTAATTATAATATCTGAATTAGTTCACATACATTAGCATTTTCAGAAATTATAATTTGAACATAACTACTCTTGCTTTTATGGTTTTATTTTTAAAAATTAAAAGCTACTAGAAAACCTAAGTAACAAGTATAGGGTGATTTATGATAATGAGAGCCCAGTTTTAGTTGACTGTTTCCACAGGGATAAACTAGAATAAATTTCAAGTGACCAGATTCCTGCACTTGAATTTTAATGTCAAAAAATAACTCAGTCACCAGGAAGTATTATATTCCCAATTTATTTTATACAAAACAATCTCTCATTCCAAGTTGTTAGACTAGGAACAACTGTATTACTTTGAGTCAGAAAAAAGGTAAATAAGAAAAAAATGAAAACATTTAAACTCCTAAGTAAGAAATGACATAATTTTAAAGTATTCAACCTAAACTGGGGATGGGGGCACACAGCTATATTACAGCACTCTGGGAGGCTGAGACAAGAGGATCACGAGTTCAAGCCCAGTTTGGGAAGGTTAGAGACTTAGGGAGATCCTTCCTCAAAATTTAAAGAGGGATAGAGATGTAGCTTAGTGTGAAGGTCCTGGATTCAATCCCCTGTACTGCAGCACAAAAAGAAAAAGAACAGAAATGAAATGTAATTTTCAATTCCTGTACAAGGTCTTTCCTACAGCAACAAATCTACATATATTTTAAATACAATCTTATCTAAACAAAATCATCTTGTCTCCTATTGCATTCTATCCTGTTTAAAAGGACAAAAAATTATTTTGAACAAATTACCAATCATTCCTTAATTTACAAAGTGGCTACCCCTGATGTAAAAGGCAAAGGTATGCCTATATTCCTAATTAATGACTCTAAGAATTTAAAAACAAACTCCAAAGGCTACTCACTAAAATCTAGTTCCTGGGGCTGAAAGTTAATATAGATAGTTAATAATTCTTATCCTAAAAAATAAGGAACATAGCACAAACATAAAAAGTAAAGGGGGAAATCCTTAATACTCAAATGGGGAGATTCAGTTCAATGAGTTATTTTAAAAACTATAGCAAAGAAATTATAGTTTCTGAGTCTCAGAACCACATCCCATTTCTGTAGCCCTGCTAAACTCTTCATGAAACATTAATACCATTTATTCAAGAGACACAAGCTTAAACTTAGTAAAAGCGAGAGACAGAAGCACTGAATAGATTGGAAAATTAGGGTTTGCTCCCCCCTTTCACGTATATCTGGAAACAATCTCATCAGTATGTAATTCAACTAATGAATTCTCACTTTAGCAGCCGCCTGGAGAGGATGTATTTAAAGTAAATAAATCATTACTAAAGCTGTATATAAATTTTTTTAAAAGAAAATAGTGCTATGTTTCTTAAAAAACAAGATCCCTGTAAACTCTAAAGGCAGAGCCCAGCAATAATATTTTCTGACCAAAGCAACTGAGTACTAGGCACAATACTTGTCTAACAAATCACTGAAAGAAATCAGTGTCTTACTTAAAAGCATCTCAATTATTACTGAAGACCCTGGTATCAAAGTACTACCTAGTTTCACCTGCCTCGCAAGTGCAAGGATCTGAGTTTGATCCCCGGTACAAAAAAAAAAGTATTACCTAGTATTAGTTATTAACTGATGATTGTTTTACTAGATTGCTATGTATACTGTGACTTAAAATAAACCTTACAGAAAGTAGTTTGATTTGAGCTGGGCATGGTAGCACGCCTATAATCCCAGCACTTGGCAGGCTGAGGCAGGAGGATTGCTGTTTCAGGCCAGTTTAGACTACATAGTGAGTTCAAGGGCGGCCCAAACTACAGAGAGATCCTGTCCCAAAGAACAAATAGAAAGAAGCTGTTTGTGTCTACCACTCTCACTCATTCCCCAGTCTATTTATAACTGGATCTGAAGTGATAAAATCAGTACCCAAAATAGAGGCCTGAAATGTGCTATCCTTAGAGACTTTAAAGGTGCCATTACAGACTAGGTTTCTCCAGAAATCTGACAGGTACTTCCACACCAAAATAGCACTGCTTCATTTAAATTAGTAATTAACCATCTAATGGATTACCAACTCACCCTCCAAGTTATTATTAGATCCTAACCAGTTTAATTTTTGGTCTTCATCAATCTAAACAAGTTACTTAATTTCAGGTTCCTCATTTATCAAACAAGTCAGTAGTCAGGATGGCTTGAGATTTTTTTCCAGTTTTAATAAACTAAAATTTTTAACTATACAACTGAACACAATATTTCTACTGTCATGCTACAGAAAAATATGTTTATTAAAAGTATACATTTAGCGAAAAGGTTTTCTTTTCTTCTCAATGCTTTAGTAATGCTCCGGCTTGTCCTTTAATTTATATCTGAAGACAAAAGTTCAAAAACTGACCTACCGGTATTTTATTAGGTATCTACTCCAAACATCCTGGCCAAAAAACAAAAATACTAGCCAATCCCCGGGAAAGGACAATCGCTCTTTTTAAAACCAAAATGAAAAATTGTAGAAGCATGGACAGATGACAGGCAAGTTTCTATGCCAGAGTACCACTCAGTAAACTAGGATTCATTTGGTTCTGCAGCCAAATCTTGAGCTGGCTTACAAGTGATGTAAGGTTTTCCTTAGTTGTTCATGCTCATGCCTAGACAGAGTTCTAAGAAAAGCTGAGACGCTTAGACAAAGTTTTTATTGTGACAAATTGAGTTTTCTGCACTGTATTACCGGTTTCATAATAAGCCATCAGAAAATTCCAGGCGATAAAAGGAAAAAACACAAATCACATTCTGAGAAGGATAAAAAGTGAAATAATTGAAACAAAATTAATCCATAAAATGCTCAACACTTAATTGGGTCCAATGTTAAAAAAAATAAGAAAAAAATAATTAAGAAGCACCTATTGAAACTTTAACAAAAAAGACTTCAACAGGCAAACTTGGTACTTTAAAAAATGTGTTTGCCTGTAAATTTTCACCTGTACACCCAAAAAAATCAGATATTTTGGTCTGAGTATGACTTTTTAAGTACAGCTTACCAATAGAAGTAGTTACGGTTTGACAATTAAAAAACAAAGTCACCTTTCTAACACTAAGCCACTCTAAACTTAAAACCACTATAAAATGAGTAGTTTATACTTCACGTTGCCTTACAAGTTCCATATGAAGTACAGAACATAAGAAATTATGTTCCAAAGAACTTGTTGGCATTTAAGTTTACTTCCACATGCTATGTTAACTTCCTTTTACATCTGATATGGCCTTGGTTATCTGGAAGCTGGCATTCAAAGGGTTGTGTCCCACATATTAGTCATGGATAAAGTAAGATTCAAGATCATTCACCTAATTTCCTATCCTATTTAGCTTGGTCCATTTTCTTATCAAGAAGAGTATTGATAATGGCATTTTTCATGTATAACATAGCTGATATTTTTCCTTCAGTGAAATTCTGCTTCCAGCAACAAATGTTCACTTCCTGGTGAGGCAAGTCAAGCAAGCTGCAAAGGAGGTCCAGCAACAAGTAGTCCAAACTTAAGCTTTTAAACATAGACTATATTTATCCAACAGAATGACATGCCATTATTTATAACATGAAAACCTCCCTAATCCATCTAAAAGAGAAAGCACTGTGACTCCTTTGGACTCTTGGTAAGGTTTAGTTTAAAAATCTTTTACAAGGCAGGCATGGTGGCGCACACCTGCAATCCCTGCTTCTCAGGGGCTCAGGAAGGAGGATCGAAAGTTTGAGGCCAACCTGGGCATTTAACCAAATCTTACCTCAAAATTTAAAAAACGGTTTGGGTTGTAGTTCAGCGGTAGAGTGCCCCTCGGTTTAATCCTCAACACCACGAAAACAAAAGAACTACAAGATGATAAGACTACAATGATGGTAACATTGTAATTCTCAAAGCGCTTACAATAATTTTGCATGGGCTCTTGTACTATTCACTGTAGAGTGAATGGGGTGAAGACATTTGTTTTAACGAAGAAAGTCTGATCACTGGTAGTTACCATATGGGTTAAGCAGCATTAAGCAGAACAACAGCAAACACGTACCGTACCTTACTAGTCCCCAGGCAAAGGGGGCAGAGAAGAGTCTTTTTTATATTTACTATACTAAATATCTGTGCAGCCATCAAGTAGATGTACCCAAAATTGTTATTTTAAAAGAACAGCCTGACTTCATGGACGGAAACAGGCTTCTAACACAGAGAGTTTGTCACTACAGAGGCGCTGATGAGACTGAAAAGCACAGGGCAAGGAGACTCTGTACTTTCCTCAGAAACTTCCCGACTAATTCCAAGTTTCCTGCCAGACACTAAATCAGTAACAAGAGACCATATGTTTGTACTAAGATGACTTTCATCCACTACCTAGCAGCAAATCCTTTGGATACCAGCAATTTTTATCTTTTCCAAACACCTAAGTACACGCTCCACATTCTCTCAATTCCAACCTCTCTCCAAAATTGGCCACTTCTCCGACTCAAACAGTTTGAGAATTATGTGTGAGGGTAAGCTCGATAAACTGACCTAACCGAGCCAAATTCGGGATCCAAACGACCAGAAAAGAAAGTGGGTGGGGCTTTTACCTGCAGCTCACACCAGGCGACTTCCACCGTGGTTTCGGTATCCAGACCTTTGTAGACCGTCTTAAAGGAGCCTCTGCCGATTTCGATGTCAAACTTGAGAAAGCGGCCATCGTTGGACATCCCCACGGCCTTGGTCTCCAGCTCTTCGATATCATCCTGTTGCTGGCCGCGTTCCTCCTGCGGTTCCTTGGCGCTGCCGCCGCCGCCACTACCACTTCCAATTTTCGCCGGCGGCGGCTCCTCTTTGCTCCCTACAAGGCTGGGCTGGGGAACTGGACGGTCTTTGTTGGTGCTACTGGGGACCGTCGGGGCTGCAGGACCCGAAGCGGCTTGGTCCCCAGGGGCAGCGGTGGGCGGGGCCTGCTGGGCCACCTGGGAGGCGACGGCGGCGGTCAAGGTCTCCTCCCGGTGGGGCTCTGCTGGAGCACTCTGCGGAACCGCCGCGGGGGCGCCAGGCTGAGGGACAGAGAGAGGGAGGCCCGGCAGTTCCAGCGCGGTGGCGTTGGAGTCGCAGATGACGCTCCGGCGGAAGAAGCGGTGCTCCGTGGTGGTGGTGGTGGTGGCAGCGGCCGCCCCGCGGCTGTCCTTGTCCATGGTGTGCCGGCGGCGTCGGTACTCCTCAGTCCGGCCGGGGCCGGCGTCGGTCGCCGCGGACCCCAGCTTCTCACCCACAGAGGAGTCGGAGCTGGAGCCATTCTTGGAGACCGGCGCTGGCGGCGAGAGGAACAGGGAGCTCGGGGTGCTGCTCTGCTTCTCGGCGGCGCCGCCAGACATGGTGGGTCGCAGGGGAAGGCGAGCGAGCGAGCGCGCGCGGATCCGAGCGAGGAGGGGGCTGGGGCGACCGGACGGCGGCCGCGATCAGCACTGACAAGGCGCCCTGAGGGCGGCGCGGGGCTGCGACTGCGGCGCGCGGGGCGGGCGGGTCGGCGGGCGGTTCAGGAGCGTGGCCGCGGGGGTCAGCGCCGCGCGGTCCGCGTCCATCCTGCGGCGGGCGGCGGGGCTGGGCGAGCGGAGGGGCCTCACCGGGCGCCCATCACCCGGACGAGGGGCCGAAGCTGCGGAGCCCAGCGCCTGAGGAGCGGCCCCCCCTTCCCCGCGGCCTCCCGCCCGCCCCGGGCCTGGCGAACCTCGTCCCTCCGGGCCGGCGCCGGGGCTGAGGGAGGGAGGAACGGTGGGGAGGGGAGGGCCGCTCTCCGCGGGGCCCGGCTCGGCGGCCTCTCCGGACCAAGGAGGAGAGACCCAGAGGACTAGGGGGTGGGGTGAGAGGAGAAAAGAGCAGTCACCCCCAACAGGCGCCTTCTGTCACCGAAGATGAAGGTGCGAGTGGCCCACGAAGAAGAGCCGCGCCCGCCCGGGAAACTCTCCGCGCTAAATGGCGCCGGAGTCTGAAGCCTCCACACAGCCCGCTCGGACCCCGCCCCCCGCGCCTTGGGCGGCTCCACCCCCGCCGCGCGCTCAGCTCCAGCGCAGGCGCGCTAGGTCCAAGCACCCTGGGACTCGTAGTTCGCTAGTGGAAGGCGTGAAAAGGACTGAGGAGACAGAGGCCTAGAACTTCCGTGATGCCCTGCGGCGGCTTTATTTTAATGCCTCCCGGGAACTGTGGTTTTCTTTGGAAACCGCCCCTTCTGGAAGCCTGATGGGAGAGTCATCGTGGGTCCTTCAAACCTCTCCCGAAGTCAGTACTCGCTAGGAAAATCATTTCTTAGGGATTAATTGTGGACGAAGGGAATGAAGCAAAGAAGAAAAAAGAAGTGAGAGAGAGCGGAGAGACTCCCATCATGCTCTGCCAAGAGGGTTGCCTTGCAGTGAAAAATGATCCTGTTATTGGTCTTTAATGGAGAGAGCCGCAGTAGTGTTGAGCGAGTGGGATTTGAGGGAGGAGGGGAAGGCAAAGCGGGAGGGGAGAGCTGAGAGTCGGAAGAGCCATCCACTCCTAGGAAACTTTATGGAGATAGTGCATGAGATTAATATTGATTGGATGGGTTAGGGTAGGAGCATTAAAGCAGTATTATCTTCCACCCCACCACCACCCTCCTGCGTATACATATACACACGCGGCGCGCGGACCAATTAAGGCCACATTTTCAGCTCCAGATTCAAGACAAATTCTGAATGCAAAGATGGGCTCCTCTGCTGAAATCAAGGATTGTCTTGTTTTGCCAGAAAAAAAGAGTAATGGGTAGGGGAGAGGGATTCAAGAAAAGATAAAGATATAGTACATGTTCGCGTCTTTGACCATAAACTTGAGAGGGCCGAGTTGACTTCTGCCTTTGCAGTTGGTTAAAACTTATTTTCCATCTTTCTTTTGCTTAGGAGCTTAGTAAACAAACAAACAAAAAAACACCCCTTCTTTCTCTGGAGCTGCATGAATGTACGTATATAATTAATACCAAGGCGCTGGACCCAGGAAATCTGGATCCATACAATTCACAGTGCGGGAAATACTTGGCTTCAAATCATCGTTGTGCTCCCTGGCTCCCTTAGCAGTTTGCTACAACAGTACGCGGGATTGCACAGGTGATGAGCAGCAGGGGGCACCAGACAGAGCAGGAAGCGGGATTTGGAAATCAGACGGCAGTTAAAGTCTTAGCGGGACGGGTAAGAGCGGGAAGGCTTAAGCGCACGCAACCGCCTCGGAGTGTGGATGCGCCTCCGCCTCTCATCCGCGCCTGTGGACCGCGCTGAGAATAGCAGTAGTTTGGAAACCAGTGGCCAGAAGATTCGTTAGCACAGTTTCTCTGGATGAGCGCCGCTTAGAGAAGACTTGCTTGTATAAACTCATCAGACACGCTGAAACTAACGCTGCTTCTCTTTTTGCTTTGTTTCGTTTTGTTTGCCAGAGCTACACTTTCAGGCTTACCCACAACGTTCGTTTTAAACCAATGGTATTTAGATTTCGTGAAACTGATAGGTTATGAACATTGTAAAGTACAAATTCAGGAGAGGCAGGGCCGGGGATTTAGCCCAGTGGTTTCGCAGCTTGCTGCACAAGTTCAGGGACCCGAGTTCGATCCCCAGTACAAAAAAAAAAAAAAAAAATTCAGTAGGGGCAACTAGAGTACAGTTCTAAAATACTAATGTTCCATTGTTTTAGAGAATAAATTTTTCATTTGCCATTTCTAACGGTAAATCTTGTGAGGATTATAACTAGTGGATTTTCTCCAGTGATAAACCTAATGTCAGCAAGGGAAGAAATGGCAGTAAAGTGTGTTTTTGTTGTGCCTCTTGGTGCTTCTTAGACGTTACCCAGTTGTTGTTTTACTAGGAAAAAGTTTGTAACATAAGACAACTAATCACAATGTTCACCTTTTTGCCACTGTAAAAAAAAATTAGGATGTTTCTGTGTGAGTGGTTATGAAAGGATTTTATTATTGCCCATTCCTGTTTACTGAACCCTGAAACTTTGGTCACACTGCATTGGACACAAGTCTTTAACAATCAACATGGCCTGTCAACATGTCTTTTCAACCAAGAACACCTAAATTCATTGTAAATAATTCAGTCAATTGTTGACTTAAAGTACTCTAGCCTACACTACAGCTCTTCGTACTTGGGTCATGTTAGCCTCACTATGAAAACAGATATAATTTCGAGGATAATCATTATGTACAAGGGTTAGATTTAAAGCTTATACTCTGTACTGTGAATCTATTACTATAAACACTTATTTGCTCAATTCTCTTTTTACAGCTTACCAACCTACAAGTAATTTGATGTTTTTCTATATGTCGTTGCTATAATCCCTAGAAGTACTTTTCTTACTCTGTCATTTCAATTATCAAGTAAGGAATCAACTCCTCTATCATCGATATAAAACATCAAGTGACTAAGTAGAGGTAGCAGGAAAAACCAGAACACAGAACAGTGAATACATTAAGCTTAGAGGTTTGCCATCCTGACCTTTGGGTGCAAAAGAATATAAATATTTTCTTTCTCTCACCATGTTCTTTCTCTCTAGTTCTTGTTCATTTTCTCGTGTTGATTCATATCTTTATTTCTCATCCATTCACATCTATGTATAAGCCAATATTAGATATAAAGTCAAATCATTTTTTAAAAGACTTAATTCAAGTCTGGTGTGGTAGCACATGCCTTTAATTCCAGCACTGAAAAGGCTAAGGCAGGAAGATCTCACAAGTTGAAGGGCAGCCTGAGGTATCTAGCCACTTCAAGGCCAGCGTGGACTACAGAGCCAAACCAAGAAAAAAAAAATTTTTTTTTTAACTCAAAAGAAGGCAGAAAAAAAAAAAGGCAGAGTTAGGATGTAGCTCAGTGGTAGAATGCTTGCCTACCATGCACAAGACCCTTGGCCTCATTTCCAGCACTGCAAAAAAAGAACAGAAGAAGGCAGAAGAAAAGAATATATGAAACAACTAGAAAACATGACCAAGGAGCATTTAAACCACATTTACAGTCACATGAAAAGCAAATGGTTTGGGTCTGGGGATGTAGTTCAGCAGTATAGCACTTACCTGGAAAGCACAGGCCCTGAGTTCAATTCCTGTAACCCCCCCCCCAAAAGTAAAGGGTTTAAATTCTTTTAAACTATCCAGTACAAAGAAAGACATTGATAGATTAGATAAAAAGTAGTATCTTACTACATGCTGCCTATTTTTTAAAAAAAAAAATACTTTAAATCCTAAAACAGATTAAAAGTAAATAGATGAAAAAAGATATACCATGAAAATACTAATAAAAAAGAGAATGAGTGGTGATATTCATATAAAACAAAATCTTTAAAAAAGAACAAAAACAAAAGTTTTAAAAGTCTCATAATCATAGAGTTCAATTCATCCAGAAAAACATTTCAGTACTAAATAAGATCTAAAGCTTCATGAATTCTAGAAGAAAATCTTTGTAACCCAGGGCTAAGCAAAAAAAAAAAAAAAAAAAATTAAGATATAAAAAAACACAAGCCATAAAAAACTGTTAAAATAGATTTTATGAAAATTAGAATTTTTTGTTCTTTAAAAGACAATGTGGCTAGGTGTGATGTGCACACCTTATCCCAGCCACTTGGGAGGATGAGGCCATAGGATTTCGAGTTCTATACCAGCCTGGGAAACAGCAAGATCCTGTCTCAAAATAAAATAAAAAGGGCTGGGAATAAAATTTAGTAGTAGAGTGCTTGCCTAGTTTGCATGAGGCCCTTGGTTTGGTCCTTGGTACCAAAAGAAAGGAAGAAAGAGGGTAGGGGGAAACAATGCTGCTACAAAAATGAAAGGAAAAAAACTGAAAAAATATTGCAAACTAGATGTCTGAAAAAATCTGTAAGAGGATATATAGAGAGAACCCTTGAATTTAACATTAAGATAACTACAATAAAGTATGCAAAAGATTTGAACAGATCTTGAACCAAGATAAAGGAATGCCAAATTAGGACATGAAAAGATGAATAACATCATTAGACATTAAGGAACTGAACATTAAAACTACAGTGAACTATCACTACATTCCCAAAAGGATGGCTAAAATTGTAAAGTAAATAGTAAGTGTTGGTAAGGATAAATAAGACCAGGTCTGATATTATTTTTTGCTTCAAAAGATGCAAGGGGTCTTATTTTCAGGGGCTGTCTTATTCTTTCATGTACAACAATCTACATTTATTCAAATACAGTCAAGTCATCTTATACTCTTAAGTAGTCATTTTAATCCATTTCAATGGTCTGGAAAAATATTCAAAAGAATTCCTTAGGGCTGGGGATTTGGCTCAGTGGCTTCGCCGCCTGCTGTGCAAGAACAAGGACCCAAGTTCGATCCCCAGTACCAAAAAAAAAAAAAAAAAAGAATTCCAGGGCCAGGGATGTAGCTCAGCAGCACAGCACCTGCCTGGCAACCATGAGGCTCTGGGTTTGATTCTTAGTACCCACCAAAAAACAGAATTCCAAACTATGTGAATTTTCTGAGTTCTTCCAATAAATGGAAAAATGAGCTTCCACTTAAAATATCTCAAGAGTTTGCTTACAGTGTTGGGGTTATACCTTAATCATAGAGCACTTACTTAATATGCATGAAGTCCTGGGTTCTATCCCCAGCACAGGGTGGGGTGGGGTGGGGGAGAAATTTGCTTACATTACTTAGTCAATTATAGTCATGGCAAATTCTATATGCTATTTATGTATTCATAATTTAATATTCAATAATACTTTTTTGAATTGTTTTTAAACAAAGTCTCATTGTGTAATTCAGGCTGTCCTTGAACTCACTATGTAGCCAAGGGTAGCTTCAAACTCTGGGCAATCCTCCTGCCTCAGCCTTCTCAGTGATATTATAGGCATGTGCCACCACACCCAGCTTACTTTTTGTATTTTTGTTTTTTTGGTACTGGAGATCAAACTCAGGACCTTGCAAGGCAGGTGCCGGAACCACTGAGCTAAATCCCTGGCCCATACTTTTTTAATCTTAAATTGATTATTTTACTGGACATATTTTGCCTAATTAACATTCACAGTCAAGTTCACTCTCACTAGAAGGATTGTCAAATTTAATAATATCATCATAGCAGTAATATTATCATCTCCCAAATGTCTGTATGTATTTGGACTAATTGAAAATAAGCTATATATCCTCGCTTTCAAAGGGAAAGAGGGGCTAGGGGTGTAGCTCAGTGTGAGCATGTGCTTAGCATTCCCAGCACTGAAAAAAATAAAATAAAATGAAAAGGAAAGGAATGTTGTGAGGTCCTTAGAGAAAGATAAAATAATCTTCACAACTGGATACATACTGGGAGCGGCTTCTCAAATTAGATCATTTCCACTACCAGGCTGGGTTTAGCTCTTTATCTACAGATGTCTACATTTCTTATCACTGAGCTTTGACAGAGGTATTAAATTATGACAGAATAGGATGGGGACTCTTATCACTTGTCTCTGTCTATAACAAGCCACGATAGGTTCGAGTATTGGATTAGTTACCAAAAAGAAACAGAAAATAAGTGCTAGGGGGGACTTGATCAGAAAAGTAAAACCTGTTGGGGCCAGGAATGCAGCTCAGCAGCACAGCACCTGCCTGTTAAGTGTGAGGTCCTGAGTTTGATCCCCGGTACCAAAAAATTTAAAAATAAATAAATAAAAATGAAATCTGTCAGTCTTTGCTTACTGGTATTCATTAGGAGGAGGACCAAAAAGCTGAACACTAGCCCAGAAAGAAATTTTAAAAGCCCTATAAAAATCTAGCCCTTATTTTACTGCCAAATCTACCCCCCTCTCTCTTTCTTTTGGGGGGGTTTCTTGAGACAGGGTCTCACTATGTAGTCCAGGCTAGCTTTAAACTCACTATGTACCCCAGGCTGGCCTCGAACTCACAGCAGTCCTCCTGCTTCAGCTTCCCAAGTGCTGGGACTATAGGCATTAATCTTTTTTCTTTTTTCTTTTTTTTTTCTGGTGCCGAGGATGGAACCCAAGGCCTTACACATGCTAGACAAGCACTCTCTGCCAATGAACTATATCCCCAACTCTATTCAACTCTTACAATGGGAAAAAGTCTATCTCCTCAGATACCTGTGATCTGTGGCCATCACCTAAAGACAGAAAAAACATCAGGGGCCGGGGATTTAGCTCAGCGGCACCACGCCTGCCTCGGAAGCACAAGGTCCTGAGTTCAATCCCTGGTACAAAAGAGACAGAAAACATCCTAGAGTAGATTTACTAAGATGTCTTTTAGTGTATGGCTCCTCTCAAGAAACATCTTCTGGTCTCCAAGTCACATTAATGAACATTGTACAACAGCTTGCTGAAACCTCCCGCTAACCAGGTTATTGTTGACATTTCCACATTTCCACAGTCAAGTGGATACCTACGGAGAATCAGGTCTATGCTCACCTTTGACCTCATCCTCTACAAAATCTATGAGAAGACCTGGATGACGTAGATATTGATTAAGTGTGTGATTGACTTCAAATGCTAAATTTAACTGTGTATCCAAGTCCACCCCCACACACATTCATAAACACATACACACAACAGTGACAACAACACCTACAGCCTAGGGTTTTAATGAATTCCATTCACCATAATAGTAAAAGACATTTTTAAAATTTACATTATTTTATTCTTCCAGGGCCAGAAAGTTACCATTTTTATTATACTTTGTTTGTTTGTTTCTTTGTTTGTTTGTTTTGAGACAGGGTCTTGTTATGTAGCCCAGGCTGGCCTCAAACTCATGGCAATCCTCCTGCCTCAGCCTCCAAAGTGCTGGGATCACAGGTGTGCACCACCACGCCCAGCTGTGTTATAGTCTTTTTGAAATAATGTGTTGTTTTCTAATTTCAGCAATAATATGTATTCTTTTTAGAAAATAAAAATAAGCCAAAAAATAAAACATAAAAACAATTCATAATTTTACCACAGAGGGGTCACTACATTCCCTTTTTTTTTTTCCATGGTGCTGGGATGGAACCCAGGGCCTTGTGCGTGCTAAGCAAGTGCTCTACCACTGAGCAACAGCCCCGTCCCACACATTAATGCTTGATACACAGTATTTCTTCCAATTTTTTCTTCCTTCCTTCTTTCTTTCTTTTCTTTTCTTTTTTTTCTTTTGGAGACAGGGTCACATTACTCTCAATACTACCTCAGCCTCCTGAGGATTAGGATTACCGTTGTGTGCTATCACACCTGGATCCTTTCTTCTTTTCTTTTTCTTTTCTTTTTTGGTACCTGTTTGTAAAACATGATTGCATTCATTATGGGAACTTGGTACCTGTGATCTTTTTCTTTTAATGAACATAGTTGTCTTATCATTTTCTAATTACCTATATAATAATTTCATGTCCCTAGCCTTTATTTTTACTTTATTTACAAAACTTACTTAAGTACTCCCCCACTTAGGGGCTTTTAAATTAGTACTAATATTTCACTATTATAAATGCGATGCATTTGAAAATCTTTTTTTCAAATTTTAATTTTTATTAGTACATGTTCGCAGTACATAATGACTACATTCCTTTGGGGAGTTGGTCCATGTACATAACACATCTTCATTCTTTTTACATCCCCTTCCTCCCACCCCCATCTCTTGGTTCCCTTTGCAGCCTTCTTTTTTTAAATGTTGAAGTCAGCATCTCACTAAGTTGTTAAGTTGCCCAAGCTGGGTCTGAACATGCAATCCTCCTTCATTGGCCTCCCAAAATGCTGGGATTATAGACCTGTGCCACTGTGCCCAGCTTGTTTCATGCTAATATTAATGACAGTTTATTTCATTAAAAAGACCCATTTCAAAGCTTATGCAGTCTGATAATCCTATTACATTTTAATTACATGTAGGACATAAATAATTGGACTAAATATAATCATTAGAGCATTTTCATGAGGAGTAGGTGGAGGGCCTAAATGAACTTTTTTACTTTTTTTTCCTCATGATAAATATCAAATCCAGGGCTTCCTGCCTGCTAGGCAAATGCTCTACCCCTCAGCTACAGCCCAGCACTTCAAATGAACTTCTTTTTTTTTTTTTGCTCTGAGACGGATCTTGCTAAATTGTCCAGGTTAGGTTCAAACTCGTGATCTTCCTGCCTTAGCCTCCCAAGTGCTGAGATTACAGGTATGCACCACCATGCTCAGCCTAAATGAATTTATTAATGAGATTGTTTGTGAGTACAAGCATTGTGTTAAAGTCTTTATTTTTACTGTTAGAAGCTCTGTAATGAGGCCAGTTAGAAATAACCCAGTAGGAAGGGGAGATGACCCGCCAGTCTGTGTTGTTTTTGGTCACAGTTAAGGTTCTCAAACCATTATTTTTTTTCCATAACCACTGAGAATAACAATAGTTGACAATAGGAAAAAGGTGGGGAAGGAAATAAGTAAGAAAATATCACAAATGGACATGAGAGCCAAGCTCCATTTTAAAGGTCAGAAAATCCATTTAGATATTGTGATACCTTGTCAGCTTCTAATGCACTGTAATTTTTAGCGTTTATATAATATTAAGTGGTGTTTTTAAAGGCCTTTCCAGTTTTTGTGACTTTTTCAGGGAAAAATAAAGACACTAAGGAAAGTCAATGTTGTGTCCAATGAAGACTGACCTGTCTGCCCCCGGACAAGAGTCCACCCCAGTTAAAATCCTTCATCAATACTAGTGCTGGAATGTACAGCTGGTGCTTCATATGACTTCATGTAAATTTAATTTAAGATTAAACAATTTTTTAGCTGAACTTTTTTTTGAAATAAGGTCTTACTATGTTCCAAGTTCGCCTTGCTATTAGCACAGGCAAGCTCAAACTTATGATCCTCCTGCCTCAGCCTTCTGAGTGCTGGAATTATAAGTATGTGCTACCATGCCCAGCCTAGCTGGGCTTTTAAAAAGTGGTGCAAGCCAGATGTGGTGGTGCATGCCCATAATCTCAGCACTCAGGAGGCTGAGGCAGGAGTATCACCAAGAGCTCAAGGCCAGCCCGGGGTACACAGTGACTTCAAGGCCAGCCTGAACTGCATAGTGAGACCCTGTATCCAAAAAAAAAAAAAAAAAGAAAAGAAAAAAAAAAAGTGATGTAATGCACACACTTGCTCTATCTATCTATCTAAAATATCCCCATCCCCTGGTGCTTTAATTCTTAAAGTGCATTATTTGATCTTTAATGGATTATTGTTCAGGACAGATAAATTCTAATAGCACCCTTGTATTTTCCTAGTTTCTCTCTCTCACATCCAAAGGTCTTCATATAGTTATACATTATTCTCCTATCATCCATCACCCATCTGAGGAAAAGACAGTACCACCAATAGAGGAACCCAAGACCCTGAAAAGGGAAGAGTTGGACTCTAGGGTCACCTAGCCAGTGACCGTTCTCTTAATTCCATATACTATACAACCTCCAATTAAACCCCATGTGAGTGAATATTAGTGTTGCTTTCTCCCATATTCACAGGTAAAAAGAAACTTATCTTTTACTTATCTACCTATCTATCTAACTAGCTATTTATTTTTGGTGCTGGGGCTTGAACCTAAGGCCTTACACATGCTAAGGACATGCTGTACTGCCAAGCTCCACCCCAGCCCCAAGCCGGCCTATCATAAAGCATACTTTGCTGGGCAAACAGCAAGTCTGAAGTTGCTCTATTTATTCTTTGTGATTACCACATAGGGTAGAAATCCTGAGAGAGGCAACTAAACTTGCACATGATTGTCAAAGGTTCAATGTTCCTTATGCTAAACCTGGGGTTTTAAAAATACAAGGCTGTACATGCACCTGAATCCTCTAGACCAGGTGTGTCCAACCCACAGCTCTGGACAACTAGGAATGCAGCCCCACAAGATCATCAACTTTTAACACTGTGATTTTGACTGGACTGCACCGTGCTCCAGCACTAGGTAGGTGAGAGCAGAAGGTGTGTAACAGAGGGGGCAGGGCTAACTCCATCTCCCAGCCCACTACAGAGTCAGTGAGATAGGAGCTCCTGTGTATCAGATGTTATGTGTGCTTGTGAAACTTGGTGAATAAAACACAGTGATCACTGATAATAATATTTCAACCTACCTACCTGTGTGTGCACTCTTTATTGTTAGTAAGCAGATACATAAGTTTTCTTTTTTGGGGGGAGGGATAGGGTCTCACTATGCAGTTCAGGCTGGCCTTGAACTCTTGGTGATCCTCCTGCCTCAGCCTCCTGTGTGCTGGGATTACACCATACCCAGCTAAATTTTCTTGTTTAATTATTAAACTTGGCCTTGTGTTATTTTCTAAGTTAAAATATAAAAAAGGAAGTTTTATTACATATATACATTCTATCTATCTATCTATCTATTTTGGTTTTTTGAGTCAGGGTCTCGATATCTAGCCCACCCAAGCAGGACTCAAACTTGCAATCCCCCTGCCTTAACCTCCCAAGTGCTTGGATTCCAGGCATGCGACACCACACTTAGGCATTAACTATAATTATATATCTTATATATGGTCAAAGAAATTTCTCTTCACCCAGTGTGGCCCAAACAGCATCACAAAGAAGAAAAAGAGGAAGAGGAGGAAGAAGGAGGCAGAAGCAGGAAGAGGAAGGGGAAGAAGGAGGAGAAGAAGAGGAGAAGGAGGAAAGGGAAGAGGGTGGGGAAATAGGAGCAGGAGGAGCAAAAGAGGAGGAGGAAGAGACCAAGAGAAAGAAGAAGAAGAAGGAAGAAGGAGGAGGAAGAGAAGAAGAAGGGAGGAAGAGCTGGAAGATATTTTTTAAAGTGCAGCTATGATATTAGAGGGAGGTTCTCAGATACATGCCATGAAACTCTGACCTTAGCCTGTTCTATTTGATATTTTAATCACTTTGACAAACAAAAAGAAAACCAACTGCATTTTCAGATGACACAGCCTAGGAGGGACTGGTGATTAATACCATGAGCATAAAACCAAGGTTTTAAAAGATCCCAACAGGCTGGAATGATGGGATAAAGTGACCCAAATAAAATATTAGAGAGACCTATAAAACTCCTAAAATTTGCCTGTAAGTACTCATCTGCACAAATTTTGTTTCCTTAGGCCACAGTCTCCTTGCCATCATTTGCCAAAATTAACAAGCTAATTAAGCAAATGAACAAACCTGGGTTAAAAGAAATCACAGACATTATCAAATATTAAAGTAGGACAGTCTATAAACACTAATTACAAGTACTATTATACTCTTTAAATACTACTTAATTTGGGGTCTAACTCCCCAAATGGTCTAAATAGTGGAGAATTTTGTGTTACATTCCTTTGGGACGCAGGTGCACAGTTTTCACTGGAGTCCCCTAGGTGTGTTCAACCTTCCCCCAAACACACACACACACACCAAGCTGAAGAACCACCGGCCTTTAAGATTGTGTTCAACTCTGACCACTGTATTTATGAAGATGTTGACAAAACATCAAAATATGTGGTAGGTATTCCCAGGATGACTAAAGGCTTGGAAATCCTATCCTATGAAAACAGCTGAGAGGCAAGCATGGTGGCACACACTTGTAATCCCAGCACTTGGGAGGCTGAGGCAGGAGAATAACAGTGAGTTTGAGGCCAGCCTGGGCTATGTAGTGAGTTCGAGACCAGCCTGGGCTATGTAGTGAGTTCAAGGCCAGCCTGAACTACAAAGCGAGACCCTGTCTCAAAAAAACAAAACCAAAACAAACAAGCAAACAAAAAGACCAAAAAAAGAAAGAAAAGAAAATGAAAACCTGGTTAAATAGCATGGAGAAGAAAATTAGTGTTGGAATATGGTAACATTCTTCAGTATCTGAAGGACTGGGATGTGTAAACTGGGCTAGGAAGGGTGCAAGTTACAGGGGGATGGATTTCAGTATAATGTAAGAAAGAACTTGCTAATGATTAAAGCTGCCCTGAATTGGAATCCACTGTCCTATGAGCTGGTGAATTCCTTGTTGTAGGACATGTTCAGGCACAAGCTGGTGACTGAGCATAGTCAGTGATACGAAGGGAAACTTCAGATTGGAAGTAGGTTGGAAGGAATGAGGTCTCGCCCCACATCCTCAAGTAAGGATAAAACGTATTTTTATAACTATCATGTTTCTTTGTTATTTGCTTATGTCTAATGGAACATATAAAATAGTATCATCCTATAGAAAGACTTAAACAGAATCATAAAACCAGGTCTTAGGAGAAATTTGAAGAGTTCTTACAGATAACCTAGTGCTATTTGCAGCAACACCCCCCTTTTCAAAAAATAGACGAGGAAACTTTAAAAAGTAGGCCTAAGGAAACAAAATTATGGACCTGCAATCCTGACATTCTTCTGCTAGCCAGGCTCCCAGAAGAATGTGTTACTCTTTAAACAGGCAAATGTTTGTTGATTTTAAAAGGCTCGAAAAAAAAAAGCCAGGGATGGTGGCACAGGCCTGTAATAGCTACTTGGGAGGCTGAGGCAGGAGGATTGCAAATTCAATGCCAGCCTGGAAACTTAGTGAGACTTTGTCTCAAAATAAAATTAAACGGGCCGGGGGTGTAGCTCAGTGGTAGAGTGCTTGCCTAGCATGTGTGAAGCCCTGGAATAAGTCCTCAGTATCTGGCTCCCGCCTACCACCACCAAACAAACAAACAAAGAAATACCAAACCTCCACAGATGCCTAGGGGAGTGTTCCTGGTAGAAAGCGTTTGAAAAATCTCAATACTGCACCACAGCCCCTTTCCATTCTCCAGGTCCAGGTGAACTGCTAGTAGATCATTCATTCAGACCCCTCTTTTCTCCTCTGAGTCTTCGCGTCTCTTAGGCTGCTTATTTATTTGCTAAATGAAGATAAAAAAGAGAAAGAAGCTTCAGGGAAAAAAAACTTGGTGGGAGGAGGTGTGCTGGGATAGAAAAATTATTGGTTAAAATTAGGTGGTACATTGGTAAAAAATTGGTTAAAATTCAGATTTGGGGTTATTATTTTACATTATTTTTTCCACATTATCTCTTTTCCCATTATCAATTAACCCACAACAATACAACATATTTATTGAGAATCTACTGTGTGCAAGGCATCATGATTATCCCAGTAGCCATTAAGGAGATTATAAAAATTATGCTATCTATTAGTCACTCTAAATAATCAATGGGTAAGGCCTGGGATTTAGCTCAGTGGTTTCGCTGCCTGCTGCGCAAGTGCAAGGACCTGAGTTCGATCCCTGGTACCAAAAAAAAAAAAAAAATCAATGGGTTATTGAGAGATTAGTAAATTCCAAAGTATGTGTAAAATATTGGTGAAGGACCGGGAAGAATTTAGCCAATGCTTATTTTTTTTTAAATAGGGCCTGGGAGCATAGCTCAGTGGCAGAACATTTGCGTAGCATGGGTAAGACTCTGGGTTTGACTGCCAGCACAACACACACACACACACACACACACACACACACACAAAAACAAAATGGAAGAAAGGAAGGAAGGAGAGGCCAGGGATTTAGCCCTAAGAAAGGAAGGAAGGAGAGAGGGGGAAAGGGAAGAGAAGGGAAAAGAAGAGAAAACAAAAGAAGAGGAAAGAAAGAAGGAAGGGAGAAAGGGAGAGAAAAACTCCCAGAACATCACTTTTTTATTTTTTCTTTTCTTTTCTTTCTTTCTTTCTTTTTTTTTTTTTAACTGTACTGGGGATCGAACTCAGGACCTTGTGCTTTCGAGCCAGGTGCAGTGCCACTGAGCTAAATCCCTGCCCAGAACATCACATTCAATAATAACAGACTGAGTGCTTTCCTCTAAAACCTGGACAAGGGGACAGTGTCTGCTTTTGCCAGTTATATTCAACATTGTACTGGAAGTTCAAGCCAGTGCAAGCACAAAAGAAAGAATTGGAAAGGAATTGGAAGAAGTAAATTATTTGCAGATGGCATAATCTTGTATATAGAAAATCCTAAGAAATCCACTAAAAACTATTAGAACTAATATCAAGTTCAGTAATTTTACAAGATTCAAGAACAATATATGTACAAAAATCTATTGTATTTCTATTTAGTAGCAATGAACGAACCAAAAAGAAAGAAAGAAAGAAAGAAAGAAAGAAAGAAAGAAAGAAAGAAACTTAGAAAACAATTCAAATTACAATAGAACCAAAAAGAACAAAATACTTAGAAATAGATTTAATGCAAGAAAAATAAAATTCATTCTCAAAATTAGAAAACACTGTGGAAAGAAATTACAGGAGTCCTAAAAGGGAAAAAAATCCCTAGTCAGGCATGGTGGCCTATAATTCCAGCTACTCAGGAGGTTGAAGCAAGAGGATCACAAGTTTGAGACCAGAATGGCCAACTTATAGAGAGACCCTATCTCAGAGAAAAATTCTATGTTCATTGACTGGACAATATTACTCAGTGGGCAATGCTACTTCTGAATTAAACTGCAGATTCAGCATGATCCTTTCAAAACCCTAGCTGGCTTCTCTGCAAAAATTTGACAATCTGATACTAAAACTGTGTGGAATTGCAAGGGAACAGCTAGTACAATCCTGAAACATAACACAATTAAAGCACTCATACTTCTTGATTTCAAAACATACAATAGAGCTATAGTAATCAAATGAGTGTGATATTGGCAATGTATAGACTATCGGAACAGAATTGAGAGGGCAGAAACAATTCCTCATATTTATGATCAATTTTTTTCCAACAGAGGTGACAAGACCATTCAATGCAGGAAAAAATAGTCTTTTTACCAAATAGGGCTGAGACAATTAGCCACAGGGCAACAAATAAAACTCAACACCTCACACATTCTCAAAATTTAACTCAAAAGACATTACAAACCTAAATGTAAGAATTAAAACTATAAAACATGTATAAGAAAACATAGGAGTAAATTTTTGTGACTTTTAGTTGGGCAATGGTTTTTAGAGATGATAAGAAAAGTATAAGGAACTACAGCAACCAAAAATAAACACCTTGGGGCTGGACATGTTGGCACACGCCTGTAATTCCAGCACTCTGGGAGGCCGAGGCAGGAGGATACAAGTTTAAGACCAGTCTGGGCAATTTAGTGACTCAGTGAGACTCTGTGTCTCAAAATAAGAAATTTTTTAAAGGGCTGGGAATGCAGTTTTTTAAAAAAGACAAAGTTTAAAAAATTATGCTTTAAAGAATACTGGAGAAGAAATAAAAATACAATCCACTGAACGGGAGAAGATATTTACAAATTACATATCTAACAAAGAACATTTATCCAGAATTTTTTCCTTTTGCTTTTTTCTTTTTTTGCAATACTGGTGATTGAGCCCAGAGGCACTTTACCACTGAGCTACATCCCCAGCCCTTTTTATTTTTCATTTTTGAGATAAGATCTCACTAAGTTGCCCAGGCTGGCTTGGAACTCAGGTTCAAATGATCCTCCTACCTTGGCATCCCAAGTAGGTGAGATTACAGGTGTACATCACCATGCCTAACATACCCAGAATATTTAAAGCACTCTTATTGTTCAAAAATTTTAAAAAACAGCTGGGTGTGGTAGCACATACCTGTAATCTCAGCTCTCAGGAGGCTGGGACAGGAGGATCACTAACCATTCAAGACCAGCTTGAGCTACACAGTGAGTTCAAGACCAGCTTGAACTACAGAGCAAGACCCTGGCTCAATAAAAAGATGTTTTAAATAAATAAAACCAAAAACCAAATACCTCAATTAAAAATAGACTAAGGATTTGAATAAACACCCCTCCAAAATATATATATAAAGACCAATTACAGGACAGGGGATATAGCTCATGTTAGAGTACTTGCCTGCCATGTCAAGAACCTGGGTTCAATCCCCAGTACAAGGGGGAGAAAAAAAGACTAATTAGCACATGAAAAGATGGTGACAGTATTAGCTATATGAGAAATGGGAATCAAAGCCAGTGAGATACCTTCTATTCACATCCACTAGGATGACTTTGATACAAAATAAAGCTAATAACTAATATTCATGCAGATATCATAAAATTAGAATCCTCTTTTACTATTGGTGGGAATGTAAAGCTGGTTGGGAAACATTCTGGTTCTTCCTTGAAAGATTAAATACAGGGTTACTGTTATTGGCTTTTAGTGTATCTAGATGTCCCCCCAAAGCCTCCTGTGCTCATAGGTGGGTTTTTTAGGAGCTAAGGCATGTGATACTGGGATTAAGGGTATAGTACTTAATTAGTCCACTAATTGACTTAGCATTGCTCTGGGTGTTGCTAAATGGATTTACTGAAGACAGAAGCCTCACCAAGGGTGTGGGTGGCACCACCCAAAGGGCTTGTAGTCTGGATAGGATAAAAGGGACAGAAAGAAAGCAGGCTTGCTTGCTGCTTCTTTGCTGCCTCCTGCCTGCTCTGCCATGGACCATTTCTCCTCTGCAATGTGCTTTTGCCATGCCACCCTGCCTTGGAACTGGCTAACTATGGACTGAAACCTCTACAAACTGTGCACCAAAATAAACCTCTCCTCCTTTAATTTGTAGATGCCAGGTGTTTTGTCTCAGCAACAAGAAAAGTAACTAAGACATTACCATGCAATTCCAGCAATTCCATTGCAACATATATGCCCAATGAAATAACAACATATGCCCAAACAAAAAACTTGTATGTGAATTTTTGTTCTTTTTTTTTGACACAGAGTCTAGCTTTAGACTGCCCTTGAACTTGCTCTGTTAGCCCAGGCTGGCCTCAAACTTGTGGCCATCCTCCTGCCTCTGCCTCCCAAGTGCTGTGATTACAGGTATACAACACCATCATGCCTTCCTGGTCTTTTTTTTTTTTTTGGTACCAGGGATCAAACTCAGGACCTTGTGCTTGTGAGGCAGGCATGGTTCCACTGAGCTAAATCTCCAGCCCCTGGTCTTTTTTTTAAGACAAGGTCTCACTATGGAGGCTAGGCTGGCCTCAAATTCTCAGCCATCCTCCTGTCTCAGCCTCCTGAGTGCTGGGATTACAGGTGTGCACCACCACCATGCCTGGCTAACATTAATAGCCAAAAAAAAGGAAACAACCCAAAAGCCCATCAACTAATGAATAGATATGTATAGTGTGGTAAATCTATACAATTAAATACTATTTAGACATTTGAAAGAATGAAGTATTGGTAAGTGCCAAAACATAGATATATTTTAAAAACATTTCACGTAACTTTGTCATTAATCCCATCTGGTATAACCATCATCTCAGACATTATAGTTTTCATTTCTAGAAGTTAATGCATGTGTATATTATGTGCTACTCGGGGTTGAACTCAGGGCCTTTGAGCTGAGCTACATTTCCAGCCTCTTTTTATTTTTTATTTTGAGACAAATTCTCTCTAAATTGCTAAATTTCCCAGGCTGGACTTAACTTGTGATGCTCCTACTTCAGCTTCCCAGAGGCCTGAGATTACAAGCATGCAGCAGCATGCCTGGCTTAAATTGGGTCTTTTAAATATCTTCCATGTCTATGTAACATATTCAATCTTTCCACTACCTTTCTGAACCTGTAGAAAAGAATTACAATTATTTTATTGTCTTTGCCTACTTATTCTTATATCTGCATCAGTTCTGGGTCAGTTTGATTCTTCATTATGGGTTGTAGTTTCCCACTTATTTGTACGCTCAGTAATTTTTTTATTTAATGCCATTCATTGTAATTTCACTTTGTAAGAAGCTAGATTTTTTTTTTTTTGGTACGGGGGATCGAACTCAGGTCTTTGCGCTTGCACACCAGGCGGCGAAACCACTGAGCTAAATCCCCGGCCCTGAAGCTAGATATTTTTGCAATTTCATCAATATTCTTGAGTTTGCCCTAGGACATGGTTGTTTGGAACAGTTTGATCCTTTAAGAGCTTACTTTTATAATTTGTTTGGCGGAACAAGAACCACATTTAGTCTAAGGGTCAATTTTTTCCCCAAAGCCGAAGCAAGACCATTCTGAGAATTTTCCCTAATGTCCTGTGAATAGTAAGAGTTCTGACTTGGCTAATTGGGACAGACACTATGTCTGGCCTGGTGTGAGTTCTAGCTATTGTTCCCACAGTGCTTACAGGTGGTTCTTTCCCTGGCCTGGAGCAGTATCCTAGAGCATTGGGTTCTTAGATCTCTAGATTTGGTTGCTGTTAGCCTACCTGTCTCTGTCTCTCTCTGTCTCTCTTCCCCTCTCCCTCTCTCTGTCTCTCTCCCCCTCTGCCCCTCTCTCCCTCTGGCTTTGTCTTACCTGTCCTGCAAGCCTTAGCTGTCTGGCTCTCCCTAGACTTTCAGCTTCATCTCATCTCAGGGAATCTGCCAGTCTCTGCCTACCTTTCTGTGCTACCACCTGGAAACTAGGCTGTAGGCTGGATGGTCACAGGGCTCACCTCATCTGTTTCCCATCTCTCAGGGATCCCTGTTCTTCATGACCTGACGTCCAGTGTCTTTGAAACAGTTATTTAAAGCCAAGTGTGGTGGAGCACAACTTTTAATTCCAGCTACACAGGAGGCTGAGGCAAGGAGGATCGCCAGTCTGAGGCCAGCCTGGGCAACTTAGTGAGGCCCTGTCCCCTCAAAAAAAGTTATTTTAAAAAATGGCAGTGTAAGAGTGCATGCTTAGCATGCATGAGACCCTGGGTTCAACCCCTAGTACCAAATAAAAAATAAATAAAAATTTAAAAGATATTGTGTCCAGGTTGTTATTTGTTTCAGATTAGTGGGTAAATTTGTTCAGTTATTCCATCTTGGCCAGAAGTAGAAGTCCACTTCATGCTGTGCTTAGCAAAAAGGTAGCTGTAATTGGCTCACATAATCTGACCATAGAAAGGAAGAAACTACACCAGTCTCAAGGTTAACTGGATCTCTCAGCTCATATTACACCAGAACACTTTCTCTTTCTCCTTCCACCTCTCCAGCTCATCTCTACCTCTATATGTTGGACATATTCTAGTGGAGAGCATGGCCACTGACACTCTCTCCTTCACAGTCCCACGTCTGTGGCCAGAATGCCCACAGCAAAGACAAAACTCCTTTGTAAAATTTGACACTGCAGAATGAGGGGCTGAATGTGGATAAATCCCATGACTATGTCTTACACCAGGTACTAAATTCATGAGGCTACATTACAAGGATCAATCCAACAAACAAATAGAAAATATGCATCAGCTGGCCATGGTGGCACATGCCTATAATCCCAGCAGTCTGGGGGACTGAGGCAGAAGGATTATAAATTCAAGCCCAGCCTGGGCAACTTAGCAACTTAGCAAGACTCTCTCTTCAAATAAAAAATTAAAAAGGCTAAGGGTAGTGTCTGGCATGGACCTCAATAGTGCAGGTTAGTCCTAAAGTTCTGTCTCGGATGTCCTTGGGGAACTATGGAGAGTGACTTTTATCTGTGTTACTATGCGGGTCACAAAGGCAGGTTCTGTCACCAGTTCCTGGAGTTCTAGTTCCAGTCTTATGGGAAATTGAGATATACCAACAATAGCAATTACAGAAATGATGATATGATCAGAAAAGGGGCCAATGTACATAAAAGTGTGATGGAGGAACTGAAGAGAATAATTGATGACAGTGAAATTACCAAAGAGCATGATGCTTTGTGGCCTCCTCCTGAGTAGGCAGTAGGAGCTTGAAATCATCCTAGGAGATAAACCCATTTCTTTCACAACATCAAAATTGCTTCTCTTATTGATACCAATCAGTCCGAGGACCCAGAAGGCTTACAAGTATTTTATTATCTTGTCCAGGATCTGAAGTGTTTGGTCTTCAGTCTTACTGGATTACACTTCAAGATTGAACCAATTTAGATTGAATATTGCTGTGGACTTAAGAGGGGTAGGAATAGTTGTTTTTAATTACCATTATCAGGAAATTTTTGTGTTTATCAAGACAATATTTTCATAAACTATAAGTAATTGTCTTTAATAAATGTGATACAATCCAAAAAATAAAAAGGCTAGGTGTAGCTCAGTGTGAAGGCCCTGGGTTCAGTCTCTGGTACTGCAAAAAGAAAAGAAAAATGTATCATGTATCATCTGCGTTGCTATTGTACACATAGCTTTGGGCACTTGTAAGTATTTTCTTGACCTAACTTCCTAAAAATAAAATTGCTGTATCAAAGATTTTGGATAGTTTTTTTCCACATGTTGTCAACTTGCCTATCTGAAAGTTTATCCCACTTTACTCCCCCATCAACAGCATATAATATAGTACATTTCCTCTCAGAATTACCATACTAGGCATTATTGTGTTTTCATTGTTGCTAAGCCAACAGGTAAAAAGATATTTCACTGTTATTTTAATTTGCGGTTCTTTGATTAGTCCTGAAGCCTAACATTTGTCACAGGCACTTATTCACACAGTGGCTATATTTGCTGAGTACCAACAGCACTGCATGTAGCAATACTTTAAAAAGTCATCTGCCTTTATTTTACTTTGTGTACCTTCCTGATATGACTTTTGAATACCTCTGTGCCCAGTCTGTCAATCTTTTCCTGCTTTTGATGCTGATGCAGGCTCCACATACTTTTCAGTTACTCACATTTGGCATGTCAGGCAGTTTTTTTTTTTTTTTTTTTAGTCAGGGTCTTTCTATGTTGTTCAGGCTGACCTTGAACTCCCTATGTTGCCCAGGCTGCTCTCAAACTCCCAGTGATTCTCCTGCCTCAGCCTCCTCAGTACTGGAATTACAGGCATGCACTACCATGCCCAGCATGTCAGGCAGTTTCTGTTCAACATTTTTCAAGCCATACGTAAAAATCAACTTGTGGCACGTTTCTCTTCTAGAGGTTAAGCTACTCCTTCATCTTGCAAAACTCCCAGGGCTGGAGGCAGCAATTCAAAACATGGTTTCTCCCAAAAGGCTAATTAAGAGAGGTAGTACTTCTTCTGTGTTTACCAAGTTCATCAACAACTCAGGTTATAAGCAGATATTCTTGTTGAGGATACTCTCTAATTATCAATTTAGCATTATTGAATAATGATGCTAATAAGTCAAATAACAGCACACTCGTTTCTCATTGAGAACCTTTAAAAATATTTGCCTTGATCAGATGGCCAGCTTACTTCCTAGCAGTCTCAGAAGAAAGAACAGCTTCCTCCACCAATGTAGATCTGCTAGAGCTGCCTGTTTTCATTGAGTCATTTATCTGGAACAAAAGCGCTTTTACCTTTTAATCGAATACCCTGCAAATGCAGCAAGAATAACAAACTGAAATGGGAAGACTGGCTTCTTGGCTATGTCAGAGGGGCTTTCTAGGGTTTGCTGGCAGTTTCCCCACCCTAAATATAATTTTTTATAACCTGTAAAATATACAATACTTTCCTTCTACTTTTTTTGCTTGGCAAAAGTGAGATTCAGTGGAACTTTCTGTGATGATGTAATGTTCTATGTGTGGTGTTTAAGATGGTAAATAAGGGACTGAGGGTATAGCTCAGTGGTGGAGCACTTGCCTAACATGTGCAAGGCCCCGAGTTCCATCCCCAGCATGGCAAAAAAAAGGTAACTGAGCTGGGCATAGGGCACATCACCTGCAGTCCCTGCTACTCTGGAGGCTGAGACAGGAGGGTTTGTTGAGCCCAGCAGTTCAAGGACAGCCTGGGCAACACAGTAAGATCCTATGAAAAGAAAGAAAAAGGAACAAGAAGAAGGATAAGTATTACCCACATATGTGGCTATTGAGTACTTGAAATACACCTAAGAGACCAAGAAATTAAATTTAGATAGCTAGCATAGGATTACCAGATTCAACAAATAAAATATAGAAAGCCCAGAAAACTATTAAGTTTGAATAAGCAACAAATAACTCTGTAGTTAAGTGCATCCCAAATATTGCATGCAATACATTTACACGCTAAAGTTATTCTTTTTTAACTGAAATTCAAATTTAACTGGGTGCCCAACATTTTGTTTGGCATGTGTCTAGTGGTTACCATATTGGGTACAGAGTGTCCTGTTTCTTGCAGAGCTCTTCAAAGTTACTAACAGACTCCTATAGAATCCTCCTGTAGGAGGAAAAAATTATTATGATCATATTTTGGCAGGGGAAATTACCTGACTTCTAATAGAAGGCCATGAGATGACAAACTTAGGACTACTAAACCAAAGAAGTTGATTCAATAGTTCACTGGATGCTTTGCCTGTGAGAACAAGCATTCTGCTGTATACGCAGTGTGGATGTGTGAACTGTGTAGGACCTGTGTCCACCAGGGTCCTGGGAGTCTATGCTGTCTTGGGTGTGATTTATTTTGAATATCATCCCTCATTGTGAGAAGAGAAAGGAATAAGTTTTGTGATTCTCCTCTCCAGAAGTCTAAAGTGACATATACAAAGGAAATGCTATGGGAATAAAAGGGATCAGCCACAGAAGGAGGCAATGATGTGGTGTTTGAAGTTTTTTTGTTTGTTTTTTGTTTTGTCAGGGTCTAATAAACATTCATCTTCTCACATTATCTTCTAAGGACTTGGCAAACTTTAGAAGTAGACTTATAGATCCCTGTAAGATTAAATCAAAGTGAGCTCATTTGTGCCAATACACTATAAGAAAAATGTCCCCCCTACTTTCCACAAAGAGAGACAATGGGTCACTCTATGCTAATGCCCTGCAATTCAATTCAGAAAGACACTGATGGGCTGGGGTTGTAGCCAAGGGTTAGAGTACCTGCCACTCATCCAGGAGCCCCTGGATTCATGCCTAACAGCACACACAGACACAGACACACACACACACACACACACACACACACACACACACACTTACTGCTCTGTGCAGTTGTCTTCTAGGCTTACTGTGGTAAGTTTCCAGGTACAGCGGTCCATTTACTCCTCTACCTTCTACAGTCAGAAAGAAACGTACATCTTTCCTCATGAACCACCCCTGATGTTGTTGGCCTCTACTTTCAGGATCATCTAGCCCCTTGCTCTGAGCAACTCTACTACAGAAAGTTGCCAACTACAAAAGTCCTTTTCTCTTTCCCTTCCCAAATCTCAGTTCCTAGATGAGTGCTTAACCCTCCTTTATTACTCTCTGGAAATCAACAAACCAAAATGTTTCCTGGGTTGTTAAGCTTCACACATGATTCAGAGCTCCCCAGCAGGCAGATCCCCTGATCCTGACAGCTGCAGCACTAGCTGAGTCCCTCAAGGCTGAGTCCCTCTTCTGGAATAATTGCAGCAAGGAGCTGCCCACATGAGGTCATACTTCTTTCCTGGGCAGCCAGCATCAAATGACTGCTCAGTAGGGGACCAAGTGTGCACGCCTGGCACTGTGGGCAACTCTGCGCTGCCATTCAAAGTTCCATAGTTTAGCTGATGTCTTCACTGCGACAGCATTGCACTTCAACTTCTCCGTCTGCCCACTTCTGTGTCCCTTACCCTCCACAGGCAGCCACTGAACTCCCCATGATCAACTAACCAATGAATTTTGCAGAATATCCTTGTCTGTAATCTCTTTCTGAGGAGCCTTACCTAAGACATAAGTTGATGAAATATCTTTTAAGTAAACTTCCAGATTCTTAGGACAAACTTCAAGCTTAGTTGATTGCTTTTTCTACTGCTTGGGAAAAAGAGGGTCTGAATTGCCTTTTTCCAGACAGATATGCAAACTTCACAGAGGCAGGAAACTGAGCAGTTTCTGGAATGGGAGAGGAATTTTGCTGGGTTGGTTACGTTAAATGGGATGACCAGACTGGCAGGTGCCTGCAATTAATCTTCCCATTTCTCAGTGAAAGGCAGACAGCCCATGGAGTTCTACAGATCTTTGAAAGTTTTATAAGTGGATCCAACCTTGGCCCACAAAATCATTTCTCATTACAGTGAGGGAATCCCAAGAACCAATTTCACCCTCTGGTAGGAATAATTACTTTCTCCTTCTTCCTTTAGGCTTTTCATTTATCCCTCTCCTGCCTAGATTTTCTTGCATAACTGAAAGCTGCTGTTGGGTATTTTGGGAGTAGACTTGACACTTCAGATTCACAATCACTGAATCCTGTGGAATTTGACTAACATCCCTCTTACTGCCAGCTGTCATCCATTCATCTCTCCTCTTGGCTTTGTGCCTTCTCTCAGCTTAGCTGCAAAGTGGAAATGATGGTAATTCCTACTCATGTGGAGAACGGAAAGTTCCTAGGATGATGTACCAAGCACTGACTCTGGTACTTCACATTATCTCATTAAATCTCACAGTAGCCTTCCAAGGTGTATATATCTGCCCTCTCTCCCTGACACAGAATAGCAGAGTCAAAGGGTTCTGTAGTTTAGCTCCTTACACTGTGGAACCATCCCTCCTTAGGAGGTTAGACACAGCTGGTTCTTTTGAGATTGTAAGGTAGTGAGGTTAATCGTCCTGGAAGAACTTGATAGTGGTGATACTTATTTTACTTTAAATCTTTTACAGCCTTAGTGGTCCTAATGCTTAGGTCAGAAGAGACATCTGAAACTGGGATGGTCTACAAACAGCTCCCTGACATTCCTGTTGTTTCATTGATTAACTTATTCATGAATTTGTGAAAGAGATGTTCACTGCATCTTTATTGCCTAAAGTGTGCAGGACACATTACTGGGCATGCTAGGGCCCAGCAATGAAGAGCAGAGCTCTGAGGTCTGAGTCCAGGCTCTATTACTTAGCAGCCACATGACCTTATACTAGAAATTAATCTTTTTGGTCCTTCAGTTTTTCACATGTAAAATGAAGATAAAACACTTAATGGGAAGTAGTTGTAAGGCTTGAATGGATTGTCCTTGTGGAGGACATGGCTAGTAACCACTTGAGTAACAGTAGCTTTGTCTTAGTACAGGACAAATAAAGTAACTAAAGACTGGGTCTGGATCTCAGGAAATCCCAAGTCTGGGAGAGGAGAGAAGCTATGTTTGTAAATAAGTATAATACAAGTTTAGAAAGTGATGGATGATGTGGCGGTAAAATCATGTATAATAAAATTTGGGGAAGGAAAAATTATTTCTAGGTAATGAAATCAGAGGAGGCTACTTGGATGAAATAACATTCAAATTGTTGGATGATAGCCATACTACCCAGTGTTAAACCTGTGAATTGTAACACTGCTGTAAACCAGTAAACACCAACCAAAGTTTAAAACAATGCCAGATAAAGCCAGGTGCAATGGCTCCCAGTAATCCCAGTTACTTGGAAGGCCGAGGCAGGAGGGTTGCTTGAACCCAAGGATTTAGGGTCAGCCTGTGTAATATGGAGAGACAGAGAGAGAGAGAGAGAGAGAGAGAGAGCGAGAGAGAGCGCAAATTCCTGGTACAGAGCCCGGAACTCAGTACTGTGAGGCTCGGTGCTGACCGGCCTGTAAGATCAATATAGCCCACAGCCAACAGATCTGCTTCCCCAGTAGGATCATTTTGACTCCGGCAAGACTTCCTGTCTAGTGACCTTAATTGGGACTAGCTCCAAATTAATGGGTGCCAGCAAGGGTGCCTACCATGAACTTCAAAGTGTAGGCATAGGAAGGAATACATTCTCCTCCACACACAAACGGGAACCCTATCTCAGGGAGTTTCTATAGTTTACTCAGGAAGACAAGCTTAACGGACATATTAACTGATTTTTATAGCATTTATCACTCTTTTTCCTGTTCATAAAAGCAATATAAGTTCAATGTAGAAAGTTTAGAAAATACAGAAAATTATGTAAAATAAAAGCAAAATCATCCTAAATCCTACTACCTGAGATTGACTATAAATAAAATTCAAATTATAAATGTTTACATTCTGCACCCCAGCAAGGCACGTAACCCCTGCCCTACCTCTCTCTAACTCCTTGGAGGAAGTTCTTAGGTGAGTGGATCAGACATTTTCCCATTTCCTCTTTCCCTTTCAGCTATGTGTGTCTGGGAACACGATTTGGCTTCAAGTACAGAGGGAGTTATTTTACATTTACTCCAGGTCCTCCATGCAGCCATCAGTCAGGCAGCTCTTACAGGCCCTTGCTCCTAGTTCAGGTAGCACTTACCGTATAAGGACAGGAAGAAAGAAGAGGGTTGACAGCGTCCCACACAGAGAATGTGCCAGGATTCTAATCCAAGCAGGCCCTGAATTTTATTGTTGTTGCAGTAGGGCTGGGGCTCGAACCTAGGCTTTGCACAGTCTAGGCAAGTGCTCTGCCACTAAGCCATATGTCCAGCCCCCAAATTGTACTGAGCTTGAGAATTAACGTCAGTTGAGTATGCCATGTGTGTGTGTGTGTGTGTGTGTGTGTGTGTGTGTGTACCTGATTCTGGAGGACTGAGAAGAAATTCTCACTCTGCCTCTCTCATCTGCTGATCATATCTATAAATCAGTCAATCAATCATCCATCCAGAATTTGTTTTGGTATAAGAAATGAGATGGGGGCCTCGGATTTAGCTCAGTGGTTCTGCCACCTGCCTCAAAAGCGCAAGGACCTGAGTTCAATCCCCGGTACAAAAAAAAAAAAAAGAAAGAAAGAAACGAAATGAGATAGAGATTCAGTTTAATTTTTTTCCAGTTAGTAAGCTGAATGAATCATTTCCCCCCAAATCTCAAAATTCTACCTTTTTTCTTAGATTCAAGTCTCATGGAAACTATATTTTACCAATAATAATGTCTGTTTCTGTGCCACTACCAAACTTCTATTTTCCCCCTTTATTTTTTTGGTTCCAGGGATCAAACTAGGGTCCTTGTGGTTTCAAGGCAGGCTGCGGAACCACTGAGCTAAATCCCAGGCCCTCCCCTATTTTAATTAGAATGTGCTTGTGATACACAATACACACATCCATTGTGGGGATTGATATATATATATATTATATTATATCAATATATCAATATAATATTACCTTGATCCTTTTTATCTCCCCTTTCCATCCCTCTGCTCAATCTTCCCCATTTCCAAATCCCCTTCCCATCTCTACATGTCTAGCTCCTTGTTTCCAAACTTCTCATTATGATTCTTTTATAATGTGTTTTAACCTTCAAAGGCATATCTACATCTATTCTTTTACTATTTCAGGACGTTATCATTATTTTTGCACACTTAGCTTTTAGCTGATGAATTTAGGAAGAACCTATTTTATTTATGTTATTGAGAGACAGCATAATATGCCCTGTTTTTACTGCTTGTGATTTTTACAATGTACATGTGCTTTTCCCCCCTGTGCTAGAGCCCAAACCCAGGCCCTTGCATATGCTAGGCAAGCGCTCTACCATTGAGCTACAACCCTCAGACCTACATGATATTCTTATGACCAGGAAAATTCATTTTTATTTGAAAAAATAGGACTGAAGGTGTAGCTCAGTGGTAGACTTAACGCTTAGCAAGTATGAGGCTCGGTTCAATCTCCAACATAGATGCATGCGCGTGTGCACACACACACACATTCAGACACATATATGGATAAAAAAGAATACAACAGATGCAAACAATGATTAGTAGAGACAAATTTATCTACAGGATCTATTTTGGAGCTCCTTAAAATCTACACCCCACAATTATAACTTCTCTCGTTTATGGCTGTCTTGCTTTCTCATAGTTAGAACAAAATAGATTCAGCAACACGTTTTGACACAGTCTGTGTTTTATACTAATGAGAAATGTTAGTTCTCCCTGCTGTTTGGTCTCATTTCTGCAAATTCAAAAGCAATACTCCTCTCCCAGAAGTTGCCTAGCCCGAGAGGGCTGACGGTGAACTTGGCAGTTTTCCCTAACATTCTCAGGCCAAGGGTGTCATTGTCTGGCTCGACTGAAAAGGGTCAGGTTTCCTGGAACAGGAGCTGCTTTGGGTCCTCCTCCAGTCTCACCAGCAACCAGATGATTTTATCTCCAGAGTTCAAGTGTTCCAAAATAAAAAGTGAAAAAAGGGCTGGGAAGGTACCTCAATGGGAAGGCCCTGGGTTCGATCCCCAGTATTAGGAAAAAAAACCCCAAAACTAAAAAAACAAAGAACCAAAGTCAGTTGCAATGGCTCTCTTCCACTCTGTGCAATTTGTTCACCGAGCCTCCATATCTGTGACCATATTTGCCTCTTTCCCTGTTGTTCACCCTGCTCCAGCCACAATGGCCTGGCTCCTCAGTGCCTGGAGCATTCCTTCCTCAGGCAGCCCCATTTTCTCCCCTTCTTACAGTCTTAATGCAAATGTGAGCAACACCAAGGTCAGGAAGACCCAGGAGACAGAGAAGAGGGCCCGAGGACAGAGCCACGTGGGGTTTAGCTCATTCACATGTCATACTAGGAGTCTGCAAAAGACAGTAGGAAGACCAACCAGAGACAGAAAAGGAAAACAAGGAGCTGTGGTGTCGCTGAATGCAAGACGGGAACTTGAAAAAGTGACAGTTCCCTTTGACGATGGCAAATGTTGCCAAGAAGTCAACGCTACTGCAGATGTGCTGAGTGCAGGACGTCATTCATAGGCTCAAGCAACATGAGCCATGCATTGTTGATAAGGATGAGACCGGCTGTTTTTCAGTGGAGGGGCAGAAATAGAAGCCAGGGCGTGGTGATTATCCATTGACATCCAAAGAGTTAAAGCCCTCAGCACCAAACTCCCCCATTAAAACTGTTAAAGCAGTCCTGCTCAGCCTGTACTAAGAAAGCAGCGAAGATAATGCACTAACAGGGACCAAAAACAGCGGGAGATAAAAATAAAACTTTCTCCCAGTGAGAAGGGCCTCCTCTGAGACGTTGTAAATATAGTTGGCAATTTCCACCTTTGATGTACAGCTTTAGATAAAATGTTACTATCCTGAAAGGTTAACAAGTAACAAGGCACTCAAAATAAAAATGCATTTCTAAGAGATCTACATTTACTAAGTCAAGCCTCTTCCTATGTCTTCATTCTCTTATAAAACCCCAATCGTGCCACGTGTGGTGATGGGCGCCTGTAATCCCAGCACTCTGAGAGTCTGAGGCAGGAGGATTGCAAATTCAAGCCCAGCCTGCATAATTTAGCTACTTTTCAAGATCCTGTCTCAAAATAAAAATAGCAAAAAAACAATAACTGGGGATATAGCTCATTGTGAAGGCCCAAGATGCCAATTCCCAGCACTGGAAAAACACAAAACACAGAAAAACCTATATCTCACGGTGACAGCCCGATTCCTCTCATAAATTTACCCACTCAAACCAGGTACGGTGGTGCGCGCCTGTAATCCCAGCACTTTGGAGACTGAGGTAGGAGGATCAGCATGACCTTGAGGTCAGCCTATGCTGCTTAAGTGAGTTCAAGGCCAGCCTGACTATATGGCAAGACCCAGTCTCAAAAAACCTCATTAAGGGCCAGAGGTTTAGATCAGTGGTGCCAGCGCCTGCCTGGCAAGTGCAAGGTCCTGAGTTCAATCCCTGGTTCTACAAACAAACAAAAAACCCTAATTAATTAATTAACCCACTGTCCCTCATGACAGTGCACTTTGATCTGAATAAGTTCTTGGTCTTTTCTTATTCTGATCTTGGCAAATTCCTTTCCTGCCCCAGCCCTCTGCAACGCTGTCTCACAAACCAGAGAGGACAGCAGGATGAAGAGTGAAGGGAAGGTGGAGATGCCAGCCATGGAAGACACCTGGAGAGAGGTGAGGCAGAGGGACAGGGGTGTGAGAGCGATGAGATGGAGTGAATGAATGACTCCAGGAATCCTTGAGAAGTGTGGAGAGAACCCTGGGACTAGAGTACAAGGAAATGAAGATCTATCACAAAGCTGACAAAACTCGGGCTCCTCACTTGTGTGGGCCCCTTTCAACAACTAATCTTCCCTTTCTTCCTTTCTGCCACCCTGAGGACTGAACCCAGGGCCTCTCACATGCTGGTCAAGGACTGAGCTGCACACTCAGTGCTTTTTTATTTTATTTTGAGAGAGCATCTTGCTAAGTTGCCCAAGCTGGCTTGCAATCCTCGTGGCTCAGCCTTCTGATAACTAGAATTACAGGCAGACGCCACTGCACCTGGCCCAACAACCAAGTTTTACTTGCAATCTTGTATGACTCTCCTTAAAGAGGGTCTCTAAATTACATGGACTTCGGACTGCTGCAAAACTTGGTCCCACCTGTGTGGAGAGACTGACTTTTGATAGGAAGATAAATGCTCCAATGTTTCTCAAACAACCAAAAGTGTTTCATGGGCAACACACACACACACACACACACACACACACACACACAGGTGTATGCCATCAGCATGGATGGCAGGAAGTTTTGAAGAATGGGCCCCAAGACACTATTGTTATTATTATTATCATGGCAGTACTGGGGATTGAACCCAGGGCCTTCACACTAAGCTATGTAGTAAGCTTCAGCCCTTTTTTATTTTTTCAGTTTGAGACAGGGTCTTGCTAAGTCACTAATTTGCACAGGCAAGGTTTGAACTTTTGATCCCCCCACCTCAGCCTCCCAGAGTGCTGGGATTACAGGCGTGCGCGCCACACAAAGTGGACATCCAACTGGTCTATAGGTGACATCCACCTAAATAGATCATGAGAGTAGACCGGACTAGGTGCTTGCTAACTGAATGTGAGATGTGTGCATGTTATCAACCTGGAATTTTCCAAGGAGGTCGTGATGGGAAGAGAAGCAGTGGTTGCTGTTGTGGTGGATCACTCTCAGGGTAGCTCTAGAGTTTCCACTCTAAGAAGAACTCGGTTCAATTTGATGTTAGGCTGCGATTGTCACCAGCAGGTTGGTAAATAGAACTTTGCTCCTTATAGTTGCCTTGCTTTCTAGAATTTTTTTTTTCCATACTGGGGATGGAACCCAGGTCCTCAGATGTGCTAGGCAAGTGCTGTACCACTGAGCTACATCCCCACTCCTAGACTTTTTATCAGAAAAAATGAGAGGCAAAGAACTGCCAGGGGACATCCTACTGTGGAATCTTTCTGAGAATAAAGCTAAGTCAGGCTAAGACAGCACCAGAAGACAAGTAACACATGCAATCTGATGACCGGAGACCCAGCTTTGGCCGAAGCTTAGGAACTCTGATAAGCATAGCCAATAACCTCCCTCACCTTTCTTTTCATGACTTAAGTTAGTGTATTATTCCATTTTCTGTTACTAACTACATAGTACAGCATACCGGGTATATCATAAAGTAAAGAGGTATATTCAAGGTCAAGGTTCTGAAGGGTCCAGGGCTCACACCTGGTGATGGTATTCTTGCTGGCAAAGTCCCAAGGTACCAGGAAATATAGTATAATTTGCACATACCACTTTGAGTAAGAGCTGATTCTTGTTCTTCTCTGAGAATCTGTATGAGCACTTGACCAGAAGAATTGGGTAAACCATTCTTTCTAATCCTAATACCAAATGCAATGGGCTTCACTCTTGGTGAGTGCAAAGCCAATAAACTCAACCAGAAGATAAAAGAGTGGTGAGAGGCATATTATTTGCCTCTGGAGGTAACTTTCTTTTGTCAGGTCTACTTCAACAAAGAAAGCAAGGGGCTTTTATTGAGGAAACTTAGTCTTACTCAAATAGAAAAGACTCATCTTTACAAGTAGAGGCAGGTACATTCCTGAGCATGTTCAGTTTGAGGTCATATATCATATGTTCTAGAAAATGGCAGATCCTAATGCCTAAGTGTATTATAATGAATGAAAAATACTTTACTCTGACTCCGGGGTTTGAGTTGGTTCCTCTGAGTTTCTCTGAAGGCCCTTATCTTAAAAATAAAATAAACTTTGAAGGCACACTAAGTTATTTAAAGGGGCAGCATCTTTTAACATCGCCATCACCACATTCTCTTACTTTGTTCATCTCCCACAACATATACACACCAACATTTATCTGACTTCTTCACGTGTTATATAAGGATAGATAGACAGATATCCACCAACCAGTGGACACTAAGACTTTGTATTGACTCTCAGGATAAAGGATATATTATCTTAATTGGGTGTTCACATCCAAATATTCATTGAGTTCCTGCTAGAAGCAAGACATTAGGATAGATACTGTTCCTTATATGGGGAAGTAGAAACTGTTCCTTCCATCAAGAAGTTTATTAAGTTAATTGGGAGGTAAAGACCTAAATAGTGAAAATTTAAAACAAAAAACCTATAAGCATTTTGGAAAAAAAAAATCGGCAGTTTGGTACCTCAAGAAGATGGCATTACTATTTGATCCAGCAATTCCCTTTCTAGAGTTAAATAAAAACTCTAAGAGGTCATTGTTTTAAACTAAACTCATGCACAAACCATGCTTATGATAAATATGAAGTCACTTACACTGAGTTCCATGTCACCAAGCTGAAACTAAGCTATTTATCTAAACTTCAAAGAAAGAAGAAAGGTCTTAAAATGAGGAAGAGGGGAAAGAAAATGGTGGAGTGGTGATTGGTAGCAAAATTCAGCCTCTCCAAGATACAGAACCCAGACACCGGAAAATACCAACTTGTCCAAGAAAAAAAGAGAAGCAGGTCACAGGAAATTGGGAAGGGACTGACAGAAAAATTAGAAGCTACAGAGAAGTTGGAAAGATGGTCCACAACACAGAGGAAAAAAGGAAACAATTTGGAGTCTCTCCCTGGCTCTCAAAGCTTGCAGGGAGCAGAATGAGGCTCCCTGGAAGCAACGTAAGTACTCAGAGCTGGAAGATCCAGGGAGAAATGGCAGTGGTGCCCATGGCTTTTGTGAATTGCAAAAACAATGTGGGGTCTTTCTCCAAGGAGGTTCCTTCCACACAGTGGGCAACAGCCAGAGAGGGATTCAAGTGTGAGCACCCACTACATTACCAGAGAGTGCTTGATCAGGTGCCATTTTGAGAATAGGTTGATTTTTTAAATCTAGGACTCAGAACAACTAAAAAACAACTTCACTTCAGAGCTTCCAGTGTTACCCTCCCACAGTGACTGTGTGAGAGACAGCCATGGCAGACAGCCTTGGACAAAGAGCAGGCTGGAAAGAAATCCCCTCAGAAGTTTAAATTCAGGCCAGGAAGGACAATGGTCCCATGCCCCATGGTGAGAAGCCAGGCCTGTGCTGTGCTCCTAGACATGCCTACAGGTGCTCAACTTCCACAAGTCAGTGAGGGGTCCAGAAACCCAGGTGCCATCTTCATTCATTCCTGCAACTCCCTTCTAGTCCTGATTCTTCAACAGGCCAAAGTATACTACTGAAAGCTATTTGGTGTCAACTTCTTGTTTTCTGAAATCCTAACATCTGCACCTTGATCTCTAAACTGCTATATCTAGCACAAAACTGTTAAGTAGAGCTGCTGTTAAGCTGCTTAGGTTCATTACTATCTTGCTAATGCTTAATATGCTGCTTAATCCTTTACAATTAGAAAAAGGATATTCACTTTATTTAAAAGGCCATAGCACATTTCGAGGTAAACAGCTGTTTTGGACTATCGCCCGGAAACTTTGAGTAAACAATCGGTTGAGGCCCTGATTTTTTGGTTGGTATATGCATAAATTCACATGCAATTACCCAGAAAAATGAAAAAACTGATAACCAAAAAACCTACCTTTAAGAAGGGAGAAGAGAGTGGCTGGGGCACAGCCCAGTGGTAGAGCCCTGGCCTAGGCATACGACAGGCCCTGGGTTCAATCCCTGGAACCACAAAAAAGACACATCTACTTTCTTGTTAGACAGCAGGAAGCAATCTTAAGTACATATATTTACAAATAGATTTTTAAAGATTCATTAACCATTTCTCCAGGATGTTTCTTGTTTTCATTAGTTATGCAATTGCTGTATAAGTCATTTTGCTTCACCAACCTGGAAAAAATATGCAAATATTCTGATTCTGTGACAAGCTTTGTAAGGGACAAGTAGGCTATCTAGCTAGCACCAACCTCTATTATTCAACATAACCTTTCAAATGTTTTTATTTGGATCATATGCTCCCAATCTAGCTTTAATGACACAATGGTAAAACTGGGTTCCCCAAATGTGAAATCCTAGAGGAGTCTCAATTTCCAAGAATAAATTAAAGATAGCTAACACTGTGGGGCAAGAGTTATCCTGAGCCTCCCCCCCATAACATTTAGAAACCAGAAGGAGAAACAAACAAACAAACAAACACCGGGGATATTAACAGACTCCTAAAATGTATGGAAGTGTTTTATTTTTTAAAAGTATAGCTTCCAGAAAACAGGATGCTCAAATATGACGAATTACTACTCAAGGAGGAAAAAACCTCCAAAGCTGTTAAGTTGGAGCCAGTAATTCAAATAAACCAAGCTAGAGAGAAGAGGAACTATATGTAACTAACAACTTAACAAACACCTATAAAAATTTAAAATCTTCCATCTTTTGGCAATGAAATCAGTAAAATGAACCTGAGGATATTTTGGAAGGGCTTAAGATCACATTCAGAATTAAACAGAAAACATTCAGGGCCAGGGATTTAGCTCAGTGGTTCCGCTGCCTGCCTTGCAAGCGCAAGGTCGAGTTCGATCCCCAGTACCAAAAAAAAAGAAAACGTCCAAAGGCAGAACACAAAATGAGAAATTTCATTAGCTGCATGATTTCATCTATCGCATCTAAACAGAAAACAGTCTGGATTATGACTATCCCAACAGGTGCTTAATATCAAAACTAACACCAACAATTCAGATTGACCAAATGGGGACAGGGATTTAGCTCGGTGGCACATGCCTGCCTCACAAGTGCAAGGTCCTGAGTTCAATCCCTTGTACCCTACCCCCGCAAAAAAAAAACCCCAAATAAAAGATTGACCAAATAAGCTGTTTTTCTTTTCTGTTCTGCCCGTATCCTGCCACATAATATGCTTGAGTTTAGTGAAGACTACCCTTCGCAACTGCTCCTGACAGCAAAGAAGAAATGGAGTAACAAAGTAAGCCTGGTAAGTCCTAGGGCCCTGAGGGCATTTTCCCTGGCTGGTTATGGCCATTATATGCTTCAATACAAAAGGCTTAAAGGCTATTTTGGGGAAAAGAATCATGTCTGGCTTATTAGGATACCCTGTGAAAGACCATCAGATAAACAGCTATTTACTAGCAATTAGCCTAAAGCTCTCTGGTAATGATAAAAAATTAAAAACAAAAGAAAAAAATGACTTAAAAGCTTCCTACTGAAACCTTTTATTCTGTTTTTGTTGATGCTCAGGGAAAATGGCTTTCCCATAATTCACTGTGGCCTGGACTCAATGACACCAACTTGTATTGGAGCCAATTTGAACCTAAGTCAAACTGCATTTTTCTCAGGTCTCTTCAGTTGATACATGGCACTTCACTGGTGACTTTTTTCATATGATCTTTAACAAGAATTTGTAAGTTGCATTGATTGTGCCCCAAGAGATGAGGGACCGATGATAATTCAGATGGGCACCCTGAAGAGATTTGTCAGTTTCCTGTCTCGTTCTAGCCAGATTGTTTTGAAAACCTTGGAGAAAGACTGAAACTCCCCACCAATCTGAGACTGTATGCGAGTTTTTACAACATTAACTGGAAAAAACAAGAACCCCAACATGGCACCCAATACACCACCACAGATAAGGTCATTAACCAAATAAGCACTGTGAGTTGTTGCAGTAGGCAGATGCTCCTTTATGGGACCTCGAAGGCCAAAAAAAGAACATTGCTGAATCCATTACGGAAAAGAATGGGCACCAAGCCTCGATAATACTCTCTAATTCCATGGCATTTCAGCGCCCTGAAGGCCTGATAAGTGTTTGTAAATTTGTCATGATGCTTGTGGTCTTGAAGCAATGTCTGAACTCTTTCCAATGGAGTGAAAATGGCTTCTGTTGTCCCTGCAAGTACTGCAGCCGCACCACGGGTTGCAAACTCTGGAGCACTGATGTGCTTATGGAGAAGGCAAGACAAATCTTCATACAGACCAAACATAAGTGCCAGGGTAGTTGTTTTCTGCATTAATGGGGGAAGGATTCCACGATACAGATTTCAAAATCCATCCTTCCTCAACTGAAGTACTGCATCCCGGGTTTTGATTCCATAAAGCTGCTGCCGAAAGAGGACCTTCTGAACTGGGAATGTGATTGCTATATTGCTGAAAGCTGCACAGCAGCCACACAAATAATGCTTCATTTCACCAACACTGGTAATGTGAGGTGATATGTCTTGTTTTGAAGATGCTAGGATTGGTGGCCTCTTTTCATGAGCTTCTGAATCCTTCATGTTGCTTCTGATCTCTCTTGTTCATGAAGGATTTTTTAACCTGTGACGTCAGCTGAGCCTTGCATTGTACGGAATGACAGGTTTCTGGTAACTTTCTCAATTTCTTCCATTGCTACTGGTCTGTTAGGCTGTCTTTTCTGGAGTCAATTTTGATACCTGGATTTCCCATGGCCGCAGGCGCCGGCCCCACGCCCAGTGCCACCTGCCCGTCCACAGGACGGCCAGCGAGCCAGCTTTCTCTGTTTTACTAACATTGGGTATTCACTGCTCTGAATTTCCCTCATAAGAACATTTTCATTATATCCCATAAATGCCGTTATGTTGTATTGACATTGTCATTTAATTGTAGAAACTGTCTAATTTCTTCTTTAATTTTCTCTGTGACTTGTTGATTGTTCAAGAGGGTGTTATTCAACTTCCATGTGTTTATGAAGTTCTTAAACTTTCTTTTGCTACTGATCTCCAATTTCATTGCACTATGATCTGATAATATACATGGGATAACTTCAATTCCTTTGCATTTACTTAAACCTTTTCTATGAGCTAATATGTAGTCTATTTTGTTGTTGTTGTTTTGTTTTGGTACTGGGGATCGATCAAACTCAGGATCTTGTGCTTGTGAGGCAGGCAGTGGCACCACTGAGCTAAATCCCTGGCCCTATGTGGTCTATTTTGGAGAACAACTCATGTGCAGCTGAGAAGAATGTGTATTCTGGTTTTGTGGGATGAAACACTTTGTAAACATAAATCAACTCCATTTGTTCAAGAGTTGGGTTGAGTTCTAGTATTTTGTTGATTTTTTTGTCCAGTTGATCTGTCTATTTGTGACTGGGGTATTGAGGTCCCCCACTACCATTGTATTGGTGCATATTTGATTTTTCATGTCTGTTGATATTTGTTTTATATAGTTGGGTGCACTAGTATTTGGTGCACATATATTTATGATTGTCATCTCTTCCTCTTCGATTTTTCCCTTTACAAGGATGTAGTGACCTTCTTTGTCTCTCTTAATTAGTTTTGGTTTGAAATCCACTTTGTTGGCAAATAGGATAGCTACCCCTGCTTTTTTTTGGGCTCCTGACACATGGAGTGTTGTTTTCCATCCTTTGATTTTCAGTCTATGAATTTTTTGAATTAAGTGTGTTTCTTGTATGCAGCATATTGTTGGATCTTGCTCCTTGATCCATTCTACTAGTCTATTTCTTTTGAATGGTGAATTGAGATCATTAACATTAATGGTTATAACTGATATGTATTGATTTATCCTTGTCATGATCTTTTCCTATTGTTGGATTCCTTCCCCCCTTTTGCATTTAATTTCTTGTCTTGCCTGATAAATTCATTCTGTTGGGCTTCATGGAGTTGTGAATCTCACTGTCTTTTCCTAGGACATTGTTTAGAACTTTTTCCCGTGCTGGTTTGGTATTCGTGAAATTCCTCAGGTGTTCCTTGTCGTGAAAGTATCTTATTTCTCCATTGATTTTGAAAGAGTTTTGCAGGATACATCCATCTGCTGGGTTGAAGGTTGTTTTCTTTTTAGGGCTCGAAATATTTCACTCCAGGCTCTCCTTGACTTGAGGGTTTGTGTTGAGAAGTCTGCTGTGATTCTAGCGGACTTTACTTTGTATGTAATTTGTTTCTTTTCCCCAATTGCTTTTAACATTTTGTTCTTGTGTTGAATTTCTGGAATCTTGACTATTATATGCCTAGGTGTAGATATTTTTTTATCATGGCTAGTTGGATTTCTATATACCTCACTTATCTTTATGTCAAATTCTTTTTCCCTGTTTGGGAAGTTTTCTGTGATTATTTCTGTGAAAAGTTTATTTATTTTATGAAAGTTTATTTATTTTGTGCTATCTCCTATCCCTCATTGACTCTAATCAATCTTAAGTTATTCTTTTCTGCATCATCTAGTAGCTGTTGGATTGATTTCTCATGGTCCCTTGCTATTTTTAAGAAATCTTTAATGTTTGCTAATCGCCACCCAGTCTTCTATATCTGAAATTCTATCTTCATATTCATTTATTCTGCTGTGGAAACTTTCAGTGGAATTTTTAATTTCTTGGATATCTGCTTGGATGTGTTTTATGTTTTCCAATTCTTTCCTATGTTGGGTATTCATGGATTCCATCATTTTCCTCAGCTCCTCTATTTTTTTTAATCTGTATTTGCTCTAGAGTTATTAATCATATCTTTCATTATGGTCACCATCTCTGTTGTTATCTGAGAAATTATTTCTGATTTCATATTTTCCAGAGCCTCTTTCATTACCTCCCTTTTTTTTTTTTTTTTTTGTACCAGGGATCGAACTCAGGTCCTTGTGCTTGCAAGGCAGGTGGCAGAACCACTGAGCTAAATCCCTGGCCCTGTTACCTCCCTTTTTAACCAATTCAGGGAGTCCAGATGGTTGGCTTTCAGATGGGTCCATCTTGGTGTCCCCTGAATTTGCTTTTGGTGATCTAGAATTCTGGGTTTGCATCTCGTTTAGGTGTCTTCTCATTTCTATTTTGTTGTTTTTGTTGTTAATGCTTTTGGTTTAATTCCTGGCTTGATGCTTCTATATTGCTTATTGTGAGTATCTTTATTGCCAGTATTTAGAGCCCTTAGGGCATGACTACTTCTCAGGGGTGTCTTCTGGGTACAGTTAGACTTTGGGTTTTGAATCTGTAATGACCCTTAGGCAATCTCAGTCTTGGTATACCAGGAAGAGCAGCTTACTAGAGCAATCACATTACCTTGGCCAAAGTAATACAATCAGCATCGACAATAGCATCAAACACAGCTTAGAAAATGACAAATTGTGGTAGCTAATTATCTGTCACTCTCCACCACATGAACTAGAGTTGAGGTTATATATCAAAATCTAGGACCAACCAAAAATATGTTTGCAGTAAATAAGCCCTCCAGTATAGTGAGTTTACCTTTCAGAAAGAAGACTTAGAAGGAGTTGGGGGACGGGGGTGTAGAGAAGTAGAAGGAGAGGGAAAAGTTAGAAGTAGAGCTAGAGCATGCAATAAGACCATGTAAATTTTGGGAAACTGGTGAAGATAGGAGGAAAAGAGAGAAGGAAGGAACAAAAGCAAGACTAGAACAATCTAATGGCAACAGGAGAACTTGAAACTATATATATGCTCTTATAGAAGTAAGAACAATCAAGAAAAAACAAGATGGGAAAAACAGGAACAAGAAAGGAGAGAAATGAAGAAGAGGTAGGAAGGAGGAGAAAAGAAAAGAGAGAAAAAGAAAGAAAGAAAAAAAGAAGAGAAAACAGTCCCCTTCAAGGTATGTCTCTGCTGTCATCTATAGACAATGTGGGCAGCAGCGTGCAGATCCGAGTCACTTATTCTCTGCGAGTCAGCCATAGTCCACTGAGATTCAGGCTAGTTTCTGGTTGCGAGGCCGGAAGTGAGCTCCCTGACCTCCTGTGGGTTTGAACTCTGCACAATTCTGCTGCAGTTTCAAGTAGCCCTTCCCCCCCAGCAAGTCTGGGCTCCGGTAGGAGGTGCTGATCCTAACCACTCACCAGCCGATGTAGTCTGCTGTGTCTTTATTGCAGTGGGTATCTTTACTCTCATGGTGGGCTTCAATTCTTAGCCACAAGCCTCAGAGAGGTCCTCTCTCTCTGCTTCTCACCATTCTGCCATCTTCCCAAGCTCAGAACAATGGTCTCTCTGCTCTCTGCTGATGTCTGGATTTGGCCGTTGCTCTTGTGGGTGGGCCCACTGCTGATGGCAGGCAGTCGGGCGGTCGTGGCGGCTGAATGGCAAGCAGGCTCAGGGCCATAAACTAATTGATTTATTGTTTGTTTGGGTTTTTTTGTTGGTTCTGGGGATCAAACTCGGGTCCTTGCGCTTGCACAGCAGGCAGTGAAACCACTGAGCTAAATCCCCGGCCCATTGATTTAAAACTCATTTTCTGTATTAAGCTTTACTGGCCATTTAATACCCTTGGAGAGGTCCTGAGCATGGGAGCGGGTCCTCTGCCCCAGCCACCTCCTCAGAGTTGCTTGACCAGAGGCTGCTCTTATCTTTTCATTTTCTGAATCCTCTTTAATGTCCTTTTTCAGAGTACTACAGTTTTCAATGTAAAGGCCTTCTACTTCCTTCATTAGATTGATTCCTAGATATTTCTTTTTTGGATGCTATTGCGAAAGGCGTTGTTTCCCTAATTTTTCTCTCAGTGAGTTTATTTGTGTACAGGAATTCTATTGATTTTTGAGTGTTGACTTTGTATCCAGCTACACTACTGAATTTTGGTTATTAAATCTAGAAATCTTTGGGGATCTTCTATGTAGAGTATCATGTCATCCGCAAATAATGATAATTTAATTTCTTTCTTTCTTTTTTTTTTTTTTTGGTACCGGGAATAGAACTCAGGACCTTGTGCTTGCCAGGCAGGTGTGGCACCACTGAGCTAAATCCCCAGTCCCAGATAATTTAATTTCTTCCTTTCCTATCCTTATTCCTTTTATTTTTTCTCTTGTCTAATTGCTCTGGTTAATATTTTCAGAACTACATTGAATAAGAGTGGTGACAGTGGACATCTTTGTCTTGTTCCTGATTTTAGAGCGAGAGGTTTTAGTATTTGTGCATTAAGTATGATGTTGGCTGTTGGTTTATCATAGATGGCTTTTGTCAGATTGAGATAAAGATCATCTAGTCCAATTTTCTGTATTGTTTTTATCACGAATGGGTGTTGAACTTTGTCAAATGCTTTTTCTGCATCTAAGATAGGTAAAACTCTTGAAGATATAGGCATAGGCAAGAATTTTGTGGACAGAACCCCAACTCGACAAGGGATACAGTAACACCAAGAATCAGCAAATGGAACCATATCAACTTAAAAAGCTTCTACACAGCAAGGCTGGGGATTTAGCTCAGTGGCACCAATCCCTGGTACCCCCCCCCCCAAAGAAAGCTTCTGCACAGCAAAGGAAACAATTATCAGAGGGAAGAGGCAACCTACAGAATGGAAAATAATTTTGCCAACTATTCCTCAGATAGAGGACTAATATCTAGAATATATAAAGAACTAAAAAAGCTTAGCCCCCCCAAATAAAAGACCCAATCAAAAAACGAGCAACTGAAATGAACAGATGATTCTTAAAAGAAATACAAATTGCCAATACACACATGAAAAAATGTTCAACATTGCTGGCCGTTAGAGAAATGCAAATTAAAACAACACTGAGATTTCATCTTACTCCAGAAAGAATGGCTATCACCAAGAAATCAGAACTATGAGTAGTCTAAGCATCCCATTTGTAGCTAGCATCTTGTGGGACTCAGCCCTTACCCTGTAGGATTTGATGCTAACTCCAGGAATTAGTGTCAGAATTGAATTCAATCACAGGCACTCACCTACTGTGAGAGAATAGAGGTCCGGAACAAAGAACCTCAGAAGGTTGGTACATACTACAACATGGAAAAACACTAAAAATATTTTACTAAGTAAAACAGTCTAGATACAAAAGACCACATACATATGCTATGATTCCATCAATTCAGGTGTGGTGAGTGACTACTAATAATATGGCTTTCTCTTGGTGGTGGTCAAAATATTTGAGAATTAGGTAGTGGTGGTTTTTGTACAACATTGTGAATATACCAAAATCTACTGAAGCATACACTTTTAAAATAATCCCCCCAAAAACCCTTTTAAAAAGTAGATCAAAAGGGAGAAGTATGACACAGTTATATATGTGAAAGTGTCACCCAGCTCTCCACACAGAGGAATGCATTATGAAGAGGGACTCTAATGACAGGAGAAATTACAGCTCCCGCTCAACTGACAATGAATTCAAAATAGTTGGTCCCATAGAGCGTCAATTTCAGTCTATTTCCTTTGCTCAGCCAACTACAGAAACCAAGTATTTCTATCTTTATCACATAGCCAAATCTTTACTGATCCCAACAGGAAATTTTTTATTTGTTTATTTTTGGTTTGGGTTTTTGTTTTTTGAGACAGTGTCTTGCTATATAGTTCAGGCTGGTCTTGAACTCACTATGTAGCCCAGACTGGTCTCAAACTCATAGCAATCTTCTTTCTTCAGCCTCTGGAATGCTAGGATCACAGGCATGGGCCACCATTGCTGGCCCAACAGTAAATTCTTTAGTCCAGTGTCACCAATTGCAAGAAACTGGGCCAGGGATGTAGTTTAAATTTAAAATGGTAGGGCTGGGGATTTAGCTCAGTGGTGCTGCCGCCTGCCTCACAAGCACAAGATCCCAGGTACCGCAAAAAAAAAAAAAAAGCAAGGGCATGGATAAATGCTTGTAGAACTGGATTGGATGGAAGGGAGGAATCTACATTTATATATTATAAAATTATAAATTGAACCTCTACAAGGTTGAGTTTTCCTCTGACTCATTTGCTTGGCTCCTCTTTCATTGTGATGAGCCAAGGCCAAGGCCAGGGCATCACCTGGCACCCAAGGGTTCAGGAGAGACTTTGATCTGATATCACAGGGTCTCCGCAACTTCTGTCCCAGACTGTCAGAACCCTCAGGCTGATTCCTGCCTATTGTTTCTACCTTCATCTCAGTCTTCAAAACTTTAGTCTTTGAGCCCTTCTGGGCATTTTTCTCCAGAGCTACTGAATGGGGCTTTAAGAACTGTTTTTCTGGTTCTTCCTGTTTGGCACCTGCAATTGCAATTGTCTTCCAAGAGTCCACAGATGGCTCTTCCCTCCAGCTTCCTTGGGCTGTGGGACACAACCAGCTCTAGCTAGTCAGTGGACCCAAGGGCTCTCTCCACTCTCTTCGTCCTCCTGCCTTTAGATCACCCTTGCAGGACACAGACAGTCCCTGTTCCCACAGCCACCGCATAGCAGTGCCTGTGGTGGCCTCTCCTGAACTTGTGCTGCTTCCCCTGAGAACTTCTGGTTGTTCTTTTCGATGCTTCCACAGGCTTTGTCTTTCCCTGGTCACATACTTTGGTGAAAGACTGACCTTTCTCCTTTCAAGGATTACACTGGGCAGGATCTTGAATTTCAAGCCATTGCATACGGGAACAAGTTTGAGAAATATTCTTAAGTGCTTCCTAAGTTTTGTGGGATTTTTTAAAGTGTGATAAAATACACATAACAAAAAATCTATCTTATGTAGCTCACTGGTGTAGCATATGCTTAACATGCATGAGGCCCTAAATCTAACCTCCAGCAACACACACACACACACACACACACACACACACACACACACACAAAGGTAGCCATCCTAATCATTTTTTAAAAATTTAACAATTTAATGCAGGAACTGCCAAAGTTGCAGTGCTTAATAGTTAAGGGCACAACAACTAGGTTCCAAGACATGAAGATATCACATCTGAGAAACTGGGAGGAAAATTACTATGTAAAGTAACTATAAAGGATGTGGTAAGGAGACACTATTTATTTATTTATTTATCTATTTATGGTTTTTGCAGTGCTGAGTATTGAACCCAGGGCTTCATGCATGCTAGGTAAGCTCTCTACCAGTGAGCTACATTACCAGCTCTGAGGGCACACTTTATAATATAAAACCTTTCATATAGTAGTTGCAAAAACCCATTGGGTCTTCTCTGGGCTTGAAAAATGGTGTTCCAGACATCAGTGTAAATTATCAGCAACTTTCAACTCTTCTGTTTTCACCCTTCAGTTCTTCCCTCTCAGTCTGTATCTGAGATCTGTGAGGTTTTTCTCCAAATGATTCATTCGACTACTCATATCATCAAGTTTTCCAGTAACCCAGTTGGACATGGTCTGAAGTTTATGCTGCAAAGTGTCTGCAGCACCGGAGAGGTCCTGCATGGTCTTGGGGTCAGTCCCCACCATCTCCCCAGTCCCCAGCCTGGTGGCAATGTCCTGGACCATCATCTCCACTCCTGTTTGGGCTGATGCCCCCAGTAGCTGCTTCTCATGATGGGTCTATTTTAATCACTTTTAAGTACAGAACCGAATTCTTTTCATGTTGCAAAACAGAATCTCTTTACCCATAGGGCAGGAAGTTTCTCTTCTTCTCTCTCACCAGGCCCTGCCAACCACCATTCTACAATCTGTCTTTATGAATTTGACCTTAAGTGCCTCACGTATGTGGAATCATGCAATATTTGTCTTTTTGTGACTGGGTTATTCCACTTAGCATAATGTGTTCAGGTTTTGTCAAGTTGTGGCATATGTCAGGATGTCCTTGCCTTTGAAGGCCGAATCATATTCTGCTGTGTGTACACCACTTTGCTTATCAGTCACCCATCCGTGGACATTTAGCTTTCTTTTATCTTATTATGATAATGTTGCTATGAATCAGAGTGTACAAATATCTCTTGGAGGCTCTGCTTTCAATTCTTTCAGATATATAACCAGAAGTAGAATTTCTGGATCACATGATAATTATATTTTTAATTTTTTCAAGGAATTACTATACCCTTACACTAAAATTTTAGAGAAAAACAAAATCACCCAGAAATAATCAGTGGAAGAAACTAGATTAATGTGATGCAAGATGATAAGTCTGCTATCTTTAATGTTTATCCTGAGTCCCCTTCTTTCCTTTCTGTCCTTTCTTTTTTTTTTCTTTCTTTCTTTCTTTCTTCCTTCCTTCCTTCCTTTCTTCCTTTTGGACCCATCTGTAAAGGGGGTCTAGGCAACATTTTGTCAGGCCACTGCATCACCTTTCACAAAAGCCTAGTAAGAGAAGTTGCAGAAGCACAAAACATTTCTGGGTATGGTGGTACATGTCTGTAATCCCAGATATTTGGGAAGCTGAGGCAGGAAGATTATGAGTTCAAGCCCAGTCTGGAGACTTAAGTGAGACTCTATCTCAAAATAAAATAAAAAGAGTTCAGAGTGTAGCTCAGTGGTAGAGAACCTCTGGATTCAACCCCTGGTACAGAAAAGGAAGAAAAGAAAAAAAAAAAAACAAAGGAGAAGCATGAGCCACAGGCAACAGAATGTGGCAGCTCTGCTACACAGCACATCATTCACTACGAGTTAGAGAATCTGGCTGGTTGCTAAGAACACAGTCTCAAGCCAGGCTGCTGGATCTGAATCCTTGCTTCTGCTACTTCTGAGCTGAGTGATCTTGGTCAGGTTACTTGACCTTCCTGTACTTCCTTCTACTCCTTCCTATGAATAGGACTCAGGCTGGATTCTGGAAGCCTTGAGCAAGGAAGCCTTGGAGGATGAGAAATAAGACACTTGGAGAAAATAAGGAAAATGATGGAAAAATTGTCCAACTGAACATTAAAATCAAAGGGCCACAGATGAGACAATCAGAGATCACAGCTGGGGAGTTGCTTCTCAGAATGTTTACAGAATCCTACTTGCAGTAGAATTGATTCGGATTCCCACTCACTCCTCTTTCTGGCTGTCCCCGTGTACATCACCTTCCTCCTGTTCACTGGTTCAAGCCCCACCCCCAACTGACCGATTCCGAAGCATTGTCATTGTGGACACATTTCAAATGCAAATATATGCCCTCTATTAACAGGACACAAGAGTTGCCATGAAGCAGATCAAACAAGAGAAGAGACAAGATCAATACACCAAAGATGTGCCCCAGCTCATTATTCCATCTTCTAGTGACTGAAGGCAAACAGAATGTGCTGCAAGAGAAGAAACGAGTGTGCAAACCCATGAGCATGACATGGAGAAAAGGGACACTCCAGCCCATGTCTCACTGTGCCACCAGGTGCCCCAGTGGGAAAACACTGTAATTGGCAGGAGTCTAATAGAACCCTCAGGCATACAGAGTCAGGCTGGGTTCTGTGACAGAACAAAGATCTTGGCAATGTATTAAAAAATCATGTGTTTTTCAAGGAGAATGTAAGAACAAAGAAAAAGTAGGCTATTGTTGTACACGTAACTGACAATGATCTTTAATTATTCTGATTGAATGATGGTCCTACCACTATTGCATCCATGCGAGCTGGACTTCTCAAACATTTGAGCTCTGCTGTGCTTACGCTGAGGACTAGGATTCTGCAGCACTCATCCTACCCAGGCCTGTTGAGGATGGAGTTCCAGCTGTTCAATAACTATGGTCCATAATCCCAGCATTCGAGGGACTGAGGCAGAGGATCACCAGTTAGAGGCCATCGTGGGCTGCATAATGAGATCTTGTCTCACCAGCAATGTCTGGGAATGCTTGAGGTTTGGGCCACAGCCACTGAAATGCTCTCTGAGCATTTCTTTGCTTCCCCAGGCCTTGTCAGGTTGCAGAGCAGGGCAACAACAACAACAGCAAAACTACGGTTCCTATTCTGGGCCACTCATCTGCATGCTCCATGGGTATATTTATGGTTCTGTGTGGAACTAGACACGTGATTCCTCTCCTGGAGCCCCAGATAATGGAACCAAAGGAGAGGGCCAAGAACTGTCCCCCAAGTCAGAGCCCAATTTTAGCCACTGAGCCAACAGTGGGAGCATTATTCTCAAGCCTTCATTAGCAGGGTCCATTGTTCTCTGGTTACAATAGGAGTGAGCACAATAGCAGCTGCAAAGCCCCTTCCCTTCCTTGCTAGACCTGAGTATGAACATGAAAAGCCGGTGTTATTAGCACAGAGGGGTTTGAGAGCTCTCAAAGGACACCACTGACAAGGATGGGAGCATAAAATTCAAATTTTTTGTTGCTGCTTTTTGTCTGTTTGAGACAGGGTTTCACTGTGTAGTTCAGGCTTGTCTTGAACTCATTATGTAGCCCAGGCTGTCCTGGAACTCATGGCAACCTTCCTGCCTCAGCCTCCCTAGTGCTGGCATCACAGGTGTGTCCCACCACGCCCCGCTCATTTTTGTTTGTTTTAGTCAGAATCTTGTCCAGCCTGGTCTCAGACTCCTGGGCTTGAGTAATCCTCCTACCTCAGCTACCCAAGTAGCAGGGACTACAGCCATGAGCCACCAGACCCAGCTATTAGATTCACTTTAAAAAAAAAAAAAAAAAAAAGCAACATAGTATTGAACTGAGTGAGTTGGCACACGGCTATAATCTCAGTACTCAGGAAGGCTGAGGCAGGAAGATCTCAACTTTGAGCCCAGCCTGGGCAATTTAGTGATTTAGGAAGATCCTGTCTCATGAAATAAATTTTTTTTAAAAAGATAAATAAGGCTGGGGATATAGTTCAGTGCAAAGACCCTGGGTTCAACCTCCAGTATCACAAATAAACAAAAACTAAACAAGGCTGAGGCAGCAGGATTGCCACATGTTCAAAGCCATTCTGGGCTACATAGTGAGTTCAAGGTCAACCTGGACTACAAAGCGAGACCCAGCCTCAGAAACACTGAAAAAAAATAGTAGAAGAATCCTGAAATACTACAATAATTGCTATTATTATTATTATTATTATTATTTTTGGTACTGAAAATTGAACTCGGGACCTTGTGCTTTGGAGGCAGGCGGCAGAACCACTGAGCTAAATCCCTGGCCCATAGTTGCTATGATTAATCATTTATTGTATTCTGGCATATTGAAATAACTAGAAAAATAATATGGGTTTTCACAATACATATATATTTATTTGCCAAGTCTGAGTCATTTTGCTCATTTTGATTTTTGTTCTTTCCTGCATCTTACACCCTCAGCTTCTCTACAATTTATGGTTGATTCTCATTGTTTACAATGATTATGATCTCTAGGAATCTACTACGAATACTGAATCAATAATCACAATATTTTCATCAACCAGTATGTGTGTTTCCATTTATTTATAGATATATAGATATCTTATTTAACACATACAGTCGATTCTTTAACATGGGATTTATGACCAATAACACTCTAACTCATGCCTAAATTATGCTTATTTAATGCATGTATTTTCTCCATGAAGCACATCATAATCTTCTTGCACCTGGCAAAAGCTAGACAGTTCTCCAGCACTGTAATTAGGGAGCATTTTGTTAGTTTGTTTTCCTTTTTTGTGGTGCGGAGGAAGGAGCCCAGGCCTCCTGCAAGTTTGGCCAGTGCTCTCCTACTGAGCTACACACCCAGCCCTGGGGGCCACTTTTAACAGCCTAATAGAGCAGGGGATGTGCCTCAGTGTGAGAGCATGTGCTCAGCATGCAGCATGAAGCCCTGGGTTTGATCCCCAGCCCTAATAGACAAACAAATAAATACAACAACAAAATGGAAAAATGAACAAAGAGCACACAAAGATGAAAAACTTAGCACTAACTATACTGCAGATACAAAGGACACTTGTTTTTATTTTTTGTTTTTGATACTGGGGATTGAACTCAGGACCTTGCACTTGCAGGGCAGGCGCAGTGCCACTGAGTTAAATCCCTGGCCCCCAAAAGACACTTGTTTATGGTACAAGCAAGTTGAAACAAGAAGGAGCTGTCTGAGCTCAGCTGAGGCCATCTGTCACCATGTTTTGGTGACTCAGATTTCTCACTTCTCTGTCCATATCCGTGAATGACTGCAAAAACACTGTGGGGATGGATTTTGGGGTGACAAATACATTTTAAGGAGTTGGCAAATATTCAAATATAGACTCAGGCATAGTGAAGACTAATCAAGCACCCTTGTGGATGAGAATATTTTATGGGTAAAATCTTGCAATGGAATCAGAAATCAAGAAAACATGGTTCGCTCAACTCTCAGAACATGGAGAATTCTATAAGAGCACTGTGAAGCCAAGCATGGTGGCACACACCTGTAATCCCAACACTCTGGGAGGCTGAATCAGGAAGATCATAAGTTTATGCCCATCTTGGGCAATTTAATGAGACTCTGTCCCAAAAATAAAAATACCAAAAAAAAAAAAAGTTTTTAAAGAGGGTAGGTATATAGCTGAGTATGAAGGCTATGGGTTCAATCCACAGTACTATAAAAAAAAAGAAAGAAAGAAAGCACATTTGGATATGTTATCCTTCACATACGTATACGACTGACACTGCCACATTCCCTAGTCTAGTCATCAGAGCATGGATAAGGAAACACTACCCATTCATGGAAGTGTATTTGCTCTCAGCCAGTTGTTTTTGAGGTCTGGCCTTGTCGAACCAACGCATCCGAACCACCTTGTCAAAAATGCAAAATTTTCTGGCCCCACTCTGGACCTACAGGATCAGAAGCTCTGGGGAGAGGGCCAGCGATCTGTATTTTCAAAGCCTTTGAAGAGATGTGGAGGGATGCCCAGGTTGAGAACTCTGCTGTAAGTCACCCACCTCACTGGTCCCTCTATCCCTAATGGGCTGCAAGAGGCTTGACTGACTTCTTGCTGTGGAAACAGCCAGGCTTGACAGAAGAGTCTCACTTCTGCCTTCTGTATCGGGGAAACCCTAAGCTACTTAAATACCCTGCCTCTTCCATTTCCTCATCTGTAAAAATGTAGAGATGAGAAGAAATAGTGGATAAAGGCCCTTAGCAAATGCCTGCATTACCCCCCCCCTTTCATTATTCCTTCCTGAATAAGACATGAAGCATGAAGAAAAAAAATTCCAAGGGGGGCATTTTTGTTTTGTTTTGTTTTGTTTTTCCGGCCTTCCAATGGAGCTTAGGGTATTATCTCAGAGGAAAGTTTTATTTTCCTGTACTGGAGATAGAACCCAGAGCCTTACATGCAAGGAAAGAGCTGTGCTACTGGCCTATATCCCTGGTTCCCTATTTGTGTGTGTGTGTGTGTGTGTGTGTGTGTGTGCATGTGTGCGTGTGTTTGGTGCTGGGGGTTTAACCCAAGGCCTTCCCACTGAACTAAATCCCCAACCCTTTTTATTTTTTGAGACAAGTTTTCACTAAGTCACTAAATTGTCCAGGTTGGGCTCATACTTGTGATCCTTCTACTTCATCCTCCCAGAGTTCTGAGATTATAGCCCTGAGCCACCAGGCCGAGCTCCGCAGCCCCACCCCCTTTTTTCTTTTGAGATGGTATCACTAAGTTGCCTGGGCTGGCCTCGAACTCATGATCCTCCTGCCTCAGTCTCCTGAGTAGCGGGGATTACAGGCCTGTGAAACTCCAGCCAGCTCAGAAGAAACAATTATATTATCACGTGTCACTGAGGAAAAATGCAGATTTCGATTTACCAGCCCTCTACCTTGAGCCATGCATTAAAATCAGAGCAGAATCCAGAGCATTGTGTCCAGAGATTGAAATTCTCCATGGTAGGCTTTTTTCCTTTGAAATGACCTGATTTGGTTCCTGCTCTAGTTTGGCTGTGATTTGATTGTGCTCCCCAAAGCCCACATGTCAGTCTTCAGCATTGGTCCTCATGAGGCAGTGAGACCTTTAAGAAGCAGGGCCCTAGATCACCTGGAGCTGTGCTTCAGAAGGGACTGTGGCAGCCCAGTCTCTCCGGCTTCTGCTCCTGCAAAGTGACCTCTTACTCTGTGCTTCTGCCATTGTGGGGCTGAGGTGGAGCCAGCACTATGTTCTCAAACCCCCAGAAGTATGAACTGAATAAACCTCTTCTTTCTATAAAGTTTCCCAGACGTGGGCATTTTATCATAGCAATGGAAAACTGATGAATACAGTTTCCTCGTAGAGCTGAAGTGCAGCTCTGGCTGTGTGTAGGAAGTCTGTTGTCCTGCATTTAAACTCACCTGGAGTCAGCTCGTGGACCTGCTGTGACCATCACCATGTAACCTAATTGTTCTAATCTTGATTCCTTCACTGTGAGCACAGGTTTGCAAACATTTACAAAGAGGAAAAGAGGACTGTAGTCTTGGAAATTTAATGGTAAAAAAATGGGATTTTAATGGTTAAAAAACCCCACAATTGCCCTGTTCTAAGCCAGGGAAATTTCTTAACACGGGTTTCAAGATACCTCACCATGCTTCCCCAGGCTTCCTCTCACTCCAACGCACCTTCATTTTCTTTTTAATACTGAAAATTAGACTCAGCATCAGCTAGGCAAATGTGAGTGCCATTTCTTTCCCCTTGGAGAGTCTTCTGAAAAATTATCCTGGAGGAAACTGAGACCTAGAAAGAGAAGTGATTGACCCAGACCACATTTGGATCCAGATCTCTTTCTCCAACATCACACTCCTTGTCCCTGCTCCTAAGCCATTATTTCAGGCCTTCCCTACTACCGTGGAGCTGCCCTTTCCTTTCCATGCAAGCTGGCCATTGAATCTTTCAACCCTTTTGAAGATTCATCTCCTCTAGGAAACCAGACTTTGGTAATCCTTATCTGGCTCCACTCACCCCCTTTCTTCCAAGATCCTCTTTCTCTTCCAGGAATGGGATTATAGACGGTCGGATCGTGGAAATATTTGGCTTAGAGGAACATTTCAATGTTTATAGGTAAAGATCCCAACTAACCATGCAGTTAGGCTGAGATCACTAAGCTAGTTGAGGGACAAAACAAGGCCAGAACCCAATTTTCTTGGAGTCCTAAGCTCAAGATTCTTTTTACTACGCGGAAAGATCTGTTTGTGCTTCTTTTCTCTATCTGTGTTCTTATGTTTTTTTCATAAGGCCCTTTCTTCTCATTTCTTTTATCACCATTACCATCCTCTTCCTCTTCTCCCTCCTCATCTTCTCCATTCAGCGATAAGTAACCATTACTGATTGCCCAGCTCTTTAACTCTCTTTCTTTATATCCAAATGATTACAAGTTTCATCGCCCTGTGAGTGTCCATTATCGTTTTGCCTCATGGAGCCCAGAGCTGGGACAAGGGAAGAAGCATCACTACCCATGGAGAAAGCCCAGGACTTCATCTGAAACTTCAACTATCAAACCACAACTTGCTGAATGGAAAGAGCAGGAAAGCTTGGGGACCACAGTGACCATCAATGATAACGGGAAAGTTGGCTCAACTCTTGCCTAGTAAAAGTCACAGGAGCCAGTGAGTGTGAAGGTGCTGGCCTTCAGTCGGGCCTGCTAATTGCTTGCCCTGTTCTGTGCCGACCGTGGCTGTGACACCAGGCAGCAATGGACTCCCAACTCCAGCTGGGCCAACAGGACTCTATTGGGTAATTTAGAACTGAGGGCCACAAATGCCACTCCTTGCTCTGTAGGTGCTACATCATGAAGTGGCAAAAAGCTAGGGCCCAGATGATCATGCTGAAGCTGAGAATGAGGCAGAACCTTGGAAAAGAGAGACCCCAAAACCAGACAGCAAGCTCAGGCCAGATCCCACTCTAGGGTCTCCCCGCTGTGTGATCTGTGTAAAACCCAGGAAATCCACCAGAGCCCTTTTTTTCCTTCCTTATTTCCCCCAACCTTGAACCAGTTGAGTGCGTTTCTTTTGCAACCAAGAAGTCTTGACTAAGACCCTCCTCTTCTCCACACAGCTAAAAACCGAGCTGGGGTGACTGCACCCGGTCTGGCGGGAGCGGGGAGAGTGCTGCCGAGGCTTCGGAGGCACTGTTGCCTTCTCTGAGGGGATGGTGCTTGTCAGGCTGTGACTTTTGCACAAATCAGAGATCACGCTCACAGCTATTTCTATCTGGCCGCTCCCCCACGCAGGTAAGCACAGCAGTGTCTGCCCTCAGCCTCCACTGAACTTCCTCTCAGCCGCTTCCTTCTGAAGAAGCTGGGGAGACTTGTCTGGTTGGTGGCCTTGTTAAAGTGAAGTGCACTGCTCTTGGCTTTCTGCCTGTGACTTCCCTGCTGGGAGGCAGGAGGATGTACTGATCCGGCTTCAGGCACCAGTATACCACCCTTGTGCTGTCTGACACTGCCACATACCATCTGTACTAATATTTTCTTCATTTACAAAATATACTTTTCCTCCTTATCTTCACCAATGATGTTCATGAATGTGAGCACCATGGGTTTGCCATGAATATCATACATTAAAATGCAAAAGTATTAGCTGGGCACCTTGGCACATGCCTGTGATCCAAGTTACTCAGGAGGCTGAGGCAGGCAGATTGCAAGTTTAAGGCTGGCCTGGGCAACTTGGCTAAACCCTATCTCAAAAATAAAGCAAAAGGCCAGGATTTAGCTCAGTGGTCCCGCCACCTGCCTCACAAGTGCAAGGTCCAGAGTTTGATCCCCGGTACCAAAGAAAAATTTAAAAAATAAGGCAAAACTATTAAAAATTTTTAAATGTTCTTTACTCCCAAAGATTATCTTATGGATATCACCTTAGAAGAATTATACTGTATGGGTTTGGGGGCTAGACATATCCGGGTTAGGTCTTAGCTCTCCCTCACAAGTGTCTTTGGGTCAGACACTTAACACCCTCTAAATTCCAATTTTGCCATAAATGTATCTTCCTTAGAGTTTTGGTGAGGGGATACATTTATTTGTTTATTTAGTGATAAGAATCAGGGTCTCACTATGTTGCCCAGACTGACCTTGAACTCCCAGACTCAAATGGAATCCTCCTGCTTCAGCCTCCCAAGGAGCTGGGTTGTTCATAGTACGCTCTTTTTTTGGTACTGGGGAATGAACTTGGGTCCTTCTGCTTGCCAGGTAAGTGGTGAAACCACTGAGCTAAATCCTCATAGTACACTCTTAACTTCTCTGCTTCACCTATTCCTCGTTAGTTCCCTTCTTCCCTTCCCAATTTGTTTGAAACTGACAGTGGTGTGAGATGGTTTTGTTTACTCCAGTATAGGGAGTGTATATGAATCCCTTCAGGCATAGAGAGCTAGGTGGGGAGCATCTGCTCGGGCTGGGTTTGCAGTACCTAATGATGTGACTTGTTACCCCACTTCGCTGTGTGGCTGAGATAATGGCCCTATTTCTATAGAGCCTGGTTCCCGGGTGTTCAAAGCCCTCCTGGACACTGTCTACATCTCTGTTCATTGTGGACAGGTGTCACCTCACTGTTCAGGGATAGGAATCGAGACCCTAACAGTTCTGACCTGGGTACTCAGCAGGGCTACAGAGCAAGAATCCACGGCTCTGGGTTCACAGGCCAAGGCAGTGCCTTGGGGAACATTCCTTGTGTTGACGTGGAAGGTGTTAGCAAAGGCGAGCAAAGAAGTGTCTCAAATAAATTTGCGCACATCAACTCAAGCAAAGTTAAAACAGATTTCTGTGGGACTTCGTAATGTTAATAAAATAATATGCCCCATAAATCACAGGTAGAGATAGAGTATATATCATTTTCCAAATTTGACCATTAAGTATACCTTAGGAATTTTTTTTTAGTGATACTAGGGACTAAACCCAGTGTCTTTGCACTGAGCTACAACCTTGGCCCTTTTAATTTTTTGTTTTGAGACAGGATCTCACTAAGTTATCCAGGCTGGGCTCAAACTTGCAGTTATCCTGCCTCGGCCTTGCAGAGTGCTGGGATTACAGATGTTATCACCATGCCCAGCTCCTACTTAGGGATTCTTAAGATGGTGTTCCTCAGAGCACTAGCTTGGGAAACAGGAACTTTGTTGGCCATATTATCGTGAATTCTACCCTCTAATCTCTCACAGAAGCAGGTTGCTCTTGCTTACTAACACAAACAAAAAAACCTCAAAAATATGAAACAGCCGTAACTCCTCCATCACCCTAGTCTACTCTGACAACCAGGATTTCTTTCCTGTGTCGCTTACTACTGCAAGCCTAGGAAAATTGATTTCTTCCACAGCCTATATTTGATCATAGGTTTGCTAATTAAGGTGTAGTATTTCAACCCTTTAAATGGTTCTTAATTTCCTTTATTTTTAATTTTTCTTTTTTTAAATTTTGAGGACTTAAAATAATACCAGAAGCTAATCATTTCTCATTTAAAAAAATAAAAGATTGACAAGAAATATCACCTTATCTGGAAAAGAAAGCAAATCCTAGAGAGGCTGGGCTGTACAGCAGGACAGTGACAATCCTGCAAATACAGTGAAAGCTCCTGTCTGCTGACACAGGCTGCTTGTCAGCACTGAAGTGATTCCTTTGTGCGATTTTGGTTTGGGATGGCGGCATTCGAACCCAGGGCCTAGGCAAGCACTCTACCACTGAGCACATCTTCACCCCCTTTTGCCTTAATTTACATGTGAGGTGTATTGTGAACCCTTGGAACTGTCTTGATTCTATTTTTCTTTTAGATATTTAGTATAAATCCTGTGTGCATGGGAAGGATGTGACTGTGATGGCAACATCTACTTTAGAAGTATGAAGTAGACCTAAGATACCCACAGAGAGAGGGCCTTTAGTATTCCAATGGGGAGATCAGAACTGGGCCCCAGTTACAAACTCACCTTGGCCATATCAGTGGCTGCATGAAGGGTGGTGAGCAGGTTTCCCTGCAGGTGGGGGTCCCCTTCCACAGAAATGCAGCACAGGCCATAGCCAGAGCTGAAAAGGGGGTGTGAGCCATGGAGGATCCAAGGTGTATTCACTCTTGTTTTCCGGAAAGGTTTGAGAGAGCTTAGAACAAAGAACATGCATATTATACACTTAGTGGCAGAATTGTTTGGAGTAAGAGGAAGCAAACCAGGAAGGCTGTCACACATACTGAATATATAATTGTCTCAGAGCTTCCTGGCAACCATATCAAAAGGAGAAACATGTTATATAAGACAATAGATGCCCACCAGTTACCCACAATAAAAAAAGATTTTCCTGCCAGATATGGTGGTGCACCCAGAAGGTTAAAGCAGGAGCAGTGCAAGTTCAAGCCTGGCCTGGGTATCTTAGCAACTTAATGAGACTGACTCTGTCTCAAAACAAAACAAAAAAGGGCTGGGATGTAGCTCAGTGTGAAGGCCTTGAATTCAATTCCTAGTGCCAGCCACCAAAAATAAATGAATGTATTAATTAATTAATTTTGAAATTTAAAGAAACTAAATTCTTATTTTTTTCTCACAAAAGATCACATTTTAGGGGCTACTGTGCAATATAATGGACAATGTCCTGAGCAGTAGCTTTATAACAAATGCAGGAAATCTTCATAAGACTGTAACCCGTAACAAGTTTGGATTAAAGTCAAGATTATTATAGCAAGGGATTGTGGCTATAGAATTAGATTGACCTTTGATGAAGTACAAGACACAATATTTTCCTGTTTTCCTTCTATGAAATGAAAGAGTTTTCTTTTCTTTCTTTCTTTCTTTTTTTTTGAGACAGGGTCTCCCTCTGTAATCAAGCTGGCCTTCAAATCACTATGTAGCCCAGGCTGGCCTCAAACTCTCTGCAATCCTCCTGCCTCAGCCTCCTGAGTGCTGGGATTATAGGTGTATGCCAACACACCTGGCTCCAATGCTTATTATTGTCATTTATTTCACTTTTGGCCAGATCCATGAGTGTGAAATAGTGTTTTATTGTCATTTAAGGTTGCATGTCCCTGATTACTAGTAAAATGGAGCATTATTCTTATTTCACAATTCAGTTCTTTTTTCTTTTTGGTGCATTATCTGTTCAAACTTTTTTTGTCCATTTCCCTGTTGGGTTGTTCATATTTTTCCAATTGGTTTGTGGTAGTTCTTTATACCTTTTGACTCTTCTGCTTCATCTGTTAACGTATGCAGTCATCTTAAGGTTATTCTGGTAAATTTTCCACCTACATGTCATCCACAGCCACCACTGGCATCACTTCCAACATTTTATGTTTAAACATCATGACTTTATACATATGCATCTAACTAGGAAAATTTAAACAAAGCTAAAAAGGAGGGTTTTATTAAATATATAAATGCACTTTATATGTTCCTTTTATCCCAAGGTAAGCCCTTCCCTGAACAGAAGACATTTGAACCTGCCTAAATTGCTTGGAATGTTTGAATGGCCAGATTTGGATAAGGCCACATTTGGTGAAGCAAAGTTATGGTTGTCCAAAGATCAAGCTGTTCAAATGCCTTCCTCATACAGGCCTTCTTCTTCTTCTTCTTTTTTATTTTTTTTTGTACCAGGGATCAAACTTAGGTCCTTGTGCTTGCAAGGCAGGCAGCAGAACCACTGAGCTAAATCCCCAGCATCATACAGGCCTTCTTTGACACAGAGGGCAAAAGAATGCTTTGAAATAAGCTGGCTCGCCCTTAAAACGAAACTAGATTTGTGATCACCTTCTAATCAGTGAAGGCTAAGCAGTCAGTGGTATCCTGTGCTCAGGAATTGGCAATAGTGTCTCGAAAGGGGACCACTAGCTTAAAAGGTGTTCTAAGTACAAAAATAATGCGGTAATTAAAAGACTGAGTGGAGAGTCAATTTTTTCTTAAAACATCTACATTATTAAAATAGACTACGTGTAAGTGTATGTTAGAATCATGGAGTTATTCATGGTTTTTAAAAAAATTTCTCTACTCTCCAAATATTTTTACTACATATAATATAATAATAATTCAAAAATCATGAGAACCAAAAGTGAAATGTAACCCGTTGTGATTATGAAAATCCTGTTTCTCAAGTAGGCAGGCATTCACCTCAAGTAGGGGGAGAAATCAAAGGCAGAAAAGTACAAGGTTCTTTCCCATCTGTAAGTATTTCAAAGTAAAGCTGAAAGTGCTGGAAAACTGCAGGCTTTTCTAGGATGGGGAGGAAGTGGCCAAACGCTGAGACTGAGATGTGTATCCAAAAACTACTGGCAAAGGAGGGAGAGGAAGAGAATGGAACAAGGATGGAAAGTGGTGGCATTGTGTGAGTTCAAAGGTGTCCCAGAGTAGAAAGCAACATTTGACAAGAATCTTTATGGCTGCTGGGGATATGCAAAGACGTTCTCTTAAGAATGGAGGACATTCAGAGCAGGGAGCCTGAGATCATCACATTCTATTCATCAGATGGGGACATAGGTTAAATACTCCTTTGCCAGGTCTCTGCAGGCCATGTGTTTCTGTTTTGGTTATTGATGTTTTGTATCTAATATAATCTTGCAATTAAATTATTCTCAATGTGTTGTCATCTGTGACTTCACTCTTTCTCATAAATAGCCACAATTTTTCTCTTGTTTTTAATGACATATCAGAATAAAATGTGATATAAAATGAAAAAGAATGCAATATAACATTTTTAGATGCTGGGTGTGGTGGCCCACAGCTATAATCCCAGCACTCTGGGAGGATGAGGCAGGAAGGTTACAAGTTTGAGTCCAGCCTGGCAACTTAGAGACTGTCTCAAAATAAAAAATAAAAAGGTAAAAAAATTAAAAAATAAAAATAGCTAGGATATAGGGATGTAGCTCAGTGCAAAGGCCCTGGGTTCAATCTCCAGTACTGAAAAAAAATGTATTTTATATACATTATAATTTGTCTTATTAATTTTAATTATTTTAAAAACAATAATTCAATTTCAATTAATTATTTAAAATTAATAATCATACCATTATTAACATATTAATTATTGTATATAATATAATAATTTAATATAATTAAATTTATTAATAAAAGTAAAAGAGGGAATGTGCTATAATAGAAACGGCATGAACTTGTAATTAGAAAGACTAAAGTGTGAATATTGTCTCTTCCACTTATTAGCTGTATGAACTCAGGCAAGTTCCCTAAACTCTCTGATCACCAAATTTTTTTATCTGCAAGGTAGAGGGGTAGGAAAATTGAATTAAATTAGAACTAATTAAATAGAATCCTTGACACACAGAAACCATGTGATTGTTTGAAGTGTTTATGTGGTTCTTCATCTCAAGAAAGTTGCCCACAAACATTTTAATATGTATTATATTTAAATCAATCATTCTAAGAAAGCATATTACATACACATATGTACATAAGCATTACTTTTTTTTTTTGGTACTGAGGATCGAACTCGGGTCCTTGTGCTTGGGAGGCAGGCGACGGATACACTGAGCTAAATCCCCAGCCCCAGCATTACATTTTTTAATAAAAATGTACAGGTGGGGCAAAAAAAAAAAAACAGAAACCATGTGATAAGTGATCTTATTATTTTGAAAGGAGACTGTAAAGAGCCAGCCTCATCTGTGAGACTTGCTCCTGCACCGGGCTCTCTACTTAGCTTACTGCTCTGCTGCTGCCTCCTTTTAATCATTTTGAAGGAGGGGACCCACTCTTTCATTTTGCACTGAGCTCTGCAAATTATGCTCGCACACACAGGCTCATGCGCAGGTGCACACACACACAAAGGAGAAGATTAAAAAACAATAAGCTGAAATATAAGTAGTGTTTATCTCTGAGTGGCTTTTAGGGTGACTTATTTTCTCCCTAATTTTTCTGTATATTCTGCATTTTCTATAATGAGTATATATTATTTTTCTGAGCAGGAAGAAAGTGAACACACATATGTTCCTGTACAAAGGCATCCTCCCCATTTTGCAGACGTGAAGCCAAGGTAACACACAGGAAATGACTCACTGAAGATCACACAGCCGTCACTGTCACAATATGGCAATGCTCAGGAAACTGCCCCTCCACTGTGGCCCCATTCACTTAGGGCTGAGTTACCAGGGGTTTTGTAACAAGGATCTCTTGGGGCGACTGAGTTGGTTTGGGGAAAAGGGTGTCTTCTTTCTGAAATCAGATCTACTCCTGCGGGCTCATCTGCTGGGCTCACTGCGGGCTCAGAAGCAGAAACACAGTGTTTGCTCCCCAAAGGCTCTGGGACGTTCCTCCCGTGGAATATGAGACAGTGAAGCCGGCTCTCAGTGGGAGAACAGCAGTGGGGCAGGGGAGGAGCTGGTCAGAGCAGTCACCAGAGACACCTGGTAGGAAACCTTTGCAGCAGAGCTGTTCACAAGGAAAAGACACTGGGAGCTTTGCTCCTTCTTGAGCGCCCCAGCTGCCCTCTGTGAGCCTGAATGAGGGGAAGCAGTAGGCAGGAGAAGGGTGTGAATGTGCCGGTTGACCCCTGTTTTGCATAGTCCCATAGTTCACAATATTGAAGGTACTTCAAAATGATGAAAAGGTTTATTTCACCTTTGTTCCAGCAGCAGCAGCTTACCCCACACTGTCTTTTTCCCTTCCGGACCTTCTCCCCTCCTCTGGCTCCCTCAGTGAGTAGTCCAAATCAGAATGAGTTTTGTGCGTAGCCCACAGGGAGGGCTCTGGGAGCATCTGCGCAGTTTGTCCCTGCCTTCCTAGCCCTTCCTCCTCCGAGAACCGAACTTGCAATTTCTGTTCCTCTCAGCAGCACAGGGAGTCTTCACGGACTAACACCTTTACAAAACCTCTAGATCCTATCTGGCAGAGTTACCTAAACTCAGACTGGAGGCTCTGGGCTGACGGGAAGCAAGGGAAAGACTCAGGAGGGTTAAACTACCAGGCTCATCCAGATGATATTCATATGAATATTAATATGAGCTCCACTATTGGGTTCTTTTATGCTATGCCAGGCAGGAAATTTGCTTCACATTCATGATTTGGTTTAATTTGATCCTCACAATTATTTTATTTATAAATTAGATTCTATGATCCCCATTTTTATAGAGGGAATGGAGCCAAAGTAACTTGCTGAAAAACATGGCTAGTCAAACCCATAGAGTGGGGTTGGGGATGTGGCTCAGTAGTAGTTCACAAGGCCTTGGATATAATTCCAGGCATAAAAGCAAAACAAAATGAAAACCAAACCTAAAACATGTCACAGAATGTACAATACCAAGAGTGAATCCTAATGAAGCTACTGACTTTGAGTGACATTGATGTGTCCAGGCTCACTGATTGCACGAAATGCACCCCTCTGGTGTAGTATGTTGGCACTGGGGAGCCCTGGCAGACTGGGAGGGGTCCATGAGGACTGTCTATACTTTCTGCTCAATTCTGCTGAGTACCTGAAACTGCTCTGAAACATAGTCTGCTAAGACAATGAAGACAACACACACACACACACACACACACACACACACACACACATCTACTTTGTCATTGCTGGTGTGCAGTGGCACTTAAATAACTATCAACCAAGGAGACAAACCTAGTTTTGACTCCTGGTCCTGCTATTTCTAGCTGTGTTGTTTTTTGGTGTGGGTGATGGAACCCAGGATCTTGTGCATTTTAGACAATACTTTTTAAAAATTTTTATTTTGAGATAGGGCCTCACTAAGTTGCTCAGGCTGACCTCAAACTCCATCCTCCTCCCTCAGTCTCCCAAGTACCTGGGATTACAGGTGTGTGCCACTGTGCCAGGCCATTTTGGTTTTAGGTTCCTCATTTGCAAATGGCGAACTGGTCATCATGAAAGTCAAATGAAAGTATGTACATAGTCATCTGAACCTGAAAGCAACTATTCCCAGATTGTTACATGCATGTATACTCATATCCATGTGATTAAAGAAGTGACCAGAAAACTTAGCTGTAAATCTCTAATTCATCACTAAACTGCTTCTGTCATCTGGGAAATGAAGCCCTTCACCTGGTATCCTCCATCTTGGAGGGGTTTTTGAGTCTTCTGATTTCCACATCCTGGTCAGAACCCTACTACTGTGCCCCGACCCATCACACCAGCCTTAGAGACTTATGTGTGGTCTCTTTTCTCCTCATAATGTTCATGTTTAAGGGATATAAGGATCAGACCATTGCCACCTTCCGGCTTTCATCCTTCTCACACCTCAACTCTGAGTCTTCTGAGCTTTTTGGAAAATGGTGCAACAGTGACATTCAGACTTCTTGGTCTGAGGAATCCTTTCTCAGTGATTAAAAACCCTATGTGCCAGCATTCCATCTACTGCCTCAATAAGTGGCTGAAATCTGTGATTTGAAACCTCTGTGTGTGTGTGTTGTGTGTGTGTGTGTGTGTGTGTGTATACCACTCTGGGACTTGAAAAACTCTGCACAATTTGATGTGACTTGAGATTCTCAACCTTAGCACAATCGAAGATCCTTGGAGAGATAAACCACACTGCCTATTCAGAATTCTAGTGGTTTCCAAGAGGTACTTTAAGGGATGACTTGAGAAATAAAGGGTGAGCGAGTGGGACACACTGAGCAGGCAGCTTCACTTTGATCCACTTTGTCCAAACTTCCACCTAACGTTATATTTAAGAAAAGGTTTCCCTCCTTTAAAAACTTTGAAAACTCATTGATTACCCTCTCTTAAACCACCAAGCACCTTTAAGTCCACAGAAAGGTGAGAAATGTTCCATGCCCTCACAAGGGAGGCTCTACTACTAATCATTCAATGAGGAGTGAGTCACAGTTAAAATCCCCCAACTCTGACTGCAAAAGGTAGAAGGGAAATTTTACTTACCACAACCAAAAGCATCCCCAGGCCGCAAGGGGCGTTCCCAGAGAGCTGTGTTCCCTGGGTTCCTATTTATGTCCTGTCCAAGACAGAAATGATAAATACACCACTGCCACTGCTAAGTTGTATTTTGAATATGTTGACATTTTGAATACTCCATTCTCCAATATGGAAGCTACTAGCAATTTACATAAATGTAACTATTTAGGGCTAGGCGTGGAGCTTGGTGGTAGAGCCTTGCTTAGTATGCATGAGTTTTATTCCCAGCACTGGAAAAAAATATATAGCTGTTTAAATGTGAATTAATTAAACAAAATTTAAAATTCAGATCTTCAGTCATACCAACTGCATTTCATGCACTTAGTACCCATGCATGGCTGGTGGTTGCTCTATTTGAACAATGAGGATGGAAATATTCTTTAATATATATTCTGGTCATTACAGAAAGTTCTGCTGGACAGTAGCAGGGTCACCGAATCTAGTTCTTAATCCTCCATTTGGGCAGTCTCAGCCTCTTATCAGCCCCTGCACTTCTAGCTCCCTCCATGGGCCCCCAGAAAGCCTCCCTTTACATCTGCCCTGGCCCCAAGATTCTTAGAACAGAGAATTTGGAAGTTACTGAACTAAGGCAGAGATGAGTATAAGGGAGTTTGAAGCATGTTCTGAAGTTTGCTTGTATTCTCACTTCTTCATCTTGTTTGGTGTCTTTACTAGCAGAGGTAATGGACAGGGATAATTTCCCCTAAAATTTTTTCTAATTACATAAATATTCCATTAGGAAGGTTTAGTAAGTTCAAGGGCAGCCTGAACTATAAAGCAAGACCCTGACTCAAAAACCCAACAGAACAAAACAAACAAACAAACAAACAACCCCTGTTACCCAGGAAGTATTTAATATAAAAACATTAGAAACAGGATTTAAGGGCTGCAAGGATCTTAGGAATCAACTCTTTTGACAGTTTCACTTTTCACAAAAGATAATATAAAACCCAGAGAAGTCAAGTAACTTGCCTAAGAACACACAGTGATTCAGTAGACAGAGAAGACGCAGGCCACCTGGCATTTACCTAGGGCTTTTCCCACTATTCAGAGTTAAGAGATCTTACACTTTAGTGTGACTACAGATAATGGTAATGTACTGTATATTTCAAAGAATCTAAGAGAAAGGATTTTGAACATTTTCACCATAAAGAAATGATAAATGCCAGCTACTTAGAAGGCTGAGGCAGGAGGACTGAGAGTTTGAAGTCAGCCTGGGCAATTTAGGGAGAACTTGTCTCAAGAAAAAAAGGGGGGTGGGACTAAGGATGTAGCTCATCACTAGAATGCCTGGGTTCAATTTCCTGTAATCAAAAAAGAGAGAGACAGAGACAGAGACAGAGAGAGAGAGTGAGACAGAGAGAGACAGAGACAGAGAGAAATGTTTGAGGAAATAGATATGTTTACCTTGACTTTAATGATCTAAAAACAAGATTAAGGGATCCATTTTTTAAATTTTTAGATTGTTGTTGTTGTTCGTTTGTGGTTTTTGCAACATTGTCTTTCTATATTGCCAATGCTGTCCTCAAACTCCTGGCCTCGAGTAATCCTCCCCTTTCAGCCTTCAGAGTACCTGGGACTATGGGCACACACTTCTGCACCAGGTGAAAAGCTCTTATTGCTGGCTTCTTCAGTATGCTACGATTGTGCTCTTGCCACACAACCTGATCCCCAGGCCTCTGTCCTCCCCTCATCTACTTTCCAAGTCACTCTCAGGGTTTACTTACCTGTAAGTTCAAATGTGTTCTAAAAGATATACTTCCTCAAAAGACAGTTTCCCTAGAAATCTCCCTCGGACTTTACACTACAAAAAAATCACCTTAGCAGTAAAGACAACCACAAACCCTTCCCACCTAGAGTAAAGAGCTTCTGTGTAGGAGCAGTTTCAGTACCACAGCCAAACCTCGGAAGTACAGTATTTCATGCAGCGTCACCTGCCACCTGTCAGGCCTGAGTCTCACCACTGCATGCTTTTGATGCCTGGATATCCCCAGAGGGCTTAGTGTAACATCTTCAGCTGTTACCTCTCCAGTGAGAATTAGACTTCAAAGGCTCTTCCTACTTAAATTCTAGAACAAAGGTCAACGTACAACCTGTGGCCTTGTTTTAACAAGTATCTGAAGGTCTTTGTAAATAAAGTTTTATTGGAACACTGCCATCCTCATTTGTTTACATATTGTCTATGGCTATACCATTTTGCTATCATAGCAGAGCTGAATAAAAGTGACAGAAACCATATGACGCACAAAGGCTAAAACATATTGGCTCTCTGACCCTGTACAGGAAAAGTTTGCTGATCTCTGGTCTAGAGTCACATTGTGACAGGAGAGATAACCACTTTCCAAGTTCTGTGTTTTGTTTACTCCCAAAGGATGCTTTTGGACAGGGAAAGGTCCAAATCCAGAAAGCTCTTAAAAAAACAAAACTATTATCACAACCAGTCACAACTGCTTCCTTTGAAAGCCAGTGTGCTCATTTACAGGGAAATTTCCTGGGAAATATATTCAGGTGCTTTTCTCTTTCAATGTTCTTGTTCTGATTTCCCCTCTACCCTGCCAAATATACCTACATTATCTAACAGATAATGGGAGTTATCACAACAAGGATGTAAAGAGAGGGAAATGGTTAATATATTTCCAACACCCAAAATAAGTTTTTCCATCCAGGCAATATTTTTGATAGTGAGGTTTTGTTGAGTAAGAGGATTTTCTAAATTTTTCTATTTCCTCTTTGAATTATTATGATGGAATTCCATATAAGATAAATCCTGGCCAAACAAGGGAAAAAGACAAAGCCCCCCTTTTCTGATCCTAGAGAATGGGATCATGGGAAGAAGCAAAGCAGAGGAAGGGAAAGCAGGTATTCAGAAACGTGGTTTGATCTCTACTCTCTAAGATCAAAGATAAGAGCATGGACTTTAAACCAGAAGTAGTGGTACACTCTATAATCCCAAAAGATCCCAAGTTTGAGCCCAGCCTGGTCAATTTTGTGACTTAAGAAAATACTGTCTCAAAATAAGAATACCAAAAAAAGGGGGCTCAGTGTGAAGATCCTGTGTTCAAACCCCAGTACCAGCCAAAAAGAGAAAGAAAAACTAATTAACCTCTTGTTCTTGTTCCTCCCCTGTAAACCCATGTAATGATAATATCTACTTCCAAGAAGTGTTATGAAAACAAAAGAAGATGAGTATGCACCAAAGTGCTTAGAATAGTGCTTGTCACATGGTGGCATTGCCACAGTTTGTATCTGAAGTGCCCTTCTGAGGCCCACGTGTTGTGTCATTTGGAGGTGGTGGAACCTTTAAGGGGGGGAACCAAGGGAGAGGAAGTTAGTCATTAGGGGTGTAACCTTGATATTGAGAGCCCAGTTCTTTCTCTTCCTTTTTTCTCATTGCTTCCTGGCCATGAGGTGAACAAATCTCCTTCACCATATGCTCCCGCCATGATTAAATGTGTTTCCACAGGCCCAAAGTGACAAGGTCAAGTGATCACAGAGTGAAATCTGTGAAACGATGAGCCCAGATAAACCCTTCCTCCTTTTAAGTTGATTTTCTCAGGTATTTTGTCACAGCCACGGAAAGCTGAACAACACAGGCCTATTATAGGAGGAGATGGTAGATATTATTGGTAGTTTTTTGAAGGAACGCTGAGAAAGTAGAGGGCTCTATGTCTTACTGCTGTTTGGGAATCTGGAAGGAGGCCACCTAAAAGGCTGCCTTGGACCAGGTTAAGCAAAGCAAATTGTTTTTCAGGGGTGGTGCTGAGCTTGCCTCTCCCCAGTTCTTCCTCAGCAGCTCTCCTCTCCCAGGTGCCTAGGGGAATCAAGAGCGTTAGCCAAATGTCCAGCAGGAGAGTTCCCAGAGGGTTCATTTTAGGGGGTGTACCCTTGACTGCTACGGCTGGGATACATACAAGTCAGTGATGGCGAACCTTTTTGAGACCAAGGGCCCAAATGCAACCCAAAACTCATTTATTGCAAAGTGCCGACTCTGCAATTAAACCCGAATACTGAGGTTTTAGTTTAGGAAAAACAACTCATACACTTGGCTCATGTGCCAACAGAGAGGACTTTGCGTGCCTGCTTCAGTACGTGTGCCGTGGGTTCACCACCACTGACACAAGTCATGCCTGGGTCACATGGCTGGTCATGTCATTGAAAGAGCCAGGATGGCAGCCAACAAGGCAGACTATCTGGTCCTTAAAAGCAGAAGGAGTATGGGTTGCCAATGCCAGCAGGAGGCCATGAGCAGGACCTCTCCTCATAGCCAGCAAGTGCAGGTGGAAGTGCCCCACAGCTGGCCCACAGCTGCCCCACAGCAGAAAACTAGATGGAGAGGCCACAGGGTAAGATCCCATCTTCCATGTCCCTGGATGCCATCTTTCAGAGGGAGGGATGGCTGGAAATCTGAAAACCAGTCTATCTAAACTGCACTATTTGCCGCTTAAATTATTGAAATGCAATTGTGCTTATGAGATTCGACTAAAGCGTAGTCCTCACCCCATTATCCAAGCCTCTTTCACACCACTGTCTAGCAGGATGAGAGCTATTTATTAATGATATTTAATAGAAATAAAGAAATTATCTGTTTCTAAATGTTTTGTACATTTGAATGTGGTGGGGTAAATATGTCTCTGCTCCCCACACACACCTCTTTAGCCTCTGAAAGGAATTTCTCCCTGATCACCACTCTGCCAGGCCCAGGAAAACACACCCACACCCACGCCTGCACCACCAAGTGTCTAAAACCAGCTTCAGGAAGAAGGCAGAAGACTTTTAGGCTCTAAGATAAACAACAGAAAGAAATGCTTCCCAAAAGGAAAAAAACAAACAAAAAATGACTTATTTCTGGTATAGAAAAGTAGAAAAAATCCAATTAGTTGGATGAAAAGGATTTGAAGAATTTGAAACACACACCCCACCCCCGCTGCTTCAAGGGAGAAGTTGAGGGTTTCAAACAATTTGTAAATAAACATTTATTGCTTATTTACTTGTAGAATAAATTTTGTGCTTTGGAGCCTATCAGGTAAATGATCTTTTTCTTTTTTCTTTTCTTTTTCACTTTTAGGGAGTGAAGGAACCAAGCAAAGAATTGCAGAAATCCCCAAGCCTTAGCCTTGAGACTCTGCTGAAGGACACTCTGCTCTCAGGGACTGGGGACCCTCCTGAGCTCCACCAATGTGAAGTGAGAAAACATCCTCAAGCTATTTGCCAATTTTCTTGGTAGATATGCAAGATTCCTTTCCCAGTGGTAAAGCTACTCATTCAAAGCAGGCTGGGTGACCTCAGATGGATCCTCAGGGACTGGAGCGACCCTGGAGTCACTAGTAAAAAGATGCTGTCGCTACCAGTTCAAAAGCCAAATTATTGATGTGCTGCACGCCATGTCCTGGAGCACACATGTGCAGACACAGGCGGACACACAGGCTTACACGCGTGTGCACGTGCACACTGCCCCCAGGGGCTGCAGGCGAGGCAGCCATCCCACATGGGCTGGATGAATAGCTGGTCTGTCCCTCAGCTGTGTGCTCTCTCCCACCCCAGGAGAGCACAGAGCCGCAGCCAGCCAAGCCGAGGAGCCCACGCAGTCTGTCCGGCACCGCCGTGCGAGGGGACTGGAGGGCAGCAAGATGGAGTCAGAAAGAGAAATCAGCAGCCGTCAAGTAAGTTCTGCCTGGGAGAGAGGAGGGGGAACTGGGAGCAGAGGTGACATTGGAAGAACAAAGGATTCGTACTTTGGTCACTTGATATTCTCCCCCTCCCCATTTACCTTCCTCCTCTCCCTCCTTCTCCAAAATTCCCTCCGTTTCTCCTTTTTATTTCCCTGTTCTCTCGCTTTCCCGGTCTAGTTCTTTGCTTTTCTTGAATTATGTGAGAAGCAGATTGTTTAAATCCCTCTTGGCCTCTGCTTCCTCTTGTCAGTCAAAGAGCTAATTATATCTATGTTACAGCAAATGATTTTACATTCTGCACAGTGCTTTTCCCCAAACCCCAGGACAATGGAGACCATGTGGGAGCTACCAGGCAGTTCTTGGGAGACAAGGAAAGATAGAAGTTTGGAGAGCTTGGAAGGGGGCCACTGGCCAACTTTGCATTTTACAGGTTGGAAAGAACTGGAACCTTTCCTTGGATATCTTCACAAAGCTTTCCTGTGCAGGACAAAAAGCCTCTCATTTGGACAGAGCAGGCACAGAACATTAGCATAGTCTGCTAGGCTAAGGAGAGGCAGAGTCTTGTGTTCCTCCCTGTCCCAGATGGGTTTGGAGGGCACAGAAGGAATGGAAGGTTCTAGTGGCAGCAGTCGGGTCACTGCAATCTGCAGCTCTTGACCCTCTGTCAACCAAATAGAGTGGAATCAGTCTCTCTAAAGCCATCACTGAGATTATATATATATGATGTCTTAATTCATGGAATTAGACAACTAAAGAGCAGAAAAGACTTTTGAGATGAAGTATTTTTTTGATCCTGGAATCCAGTCTTCATACTAAAGATTAAACAGCAACCCAATATATACTTCAGATTTCAGAAGAGCTACTTTTGTGTGTGTGTTGAGAGAGAGAGAGAGAGAGAGAATATTGGGTAGAGTGGTAGGAGCCTGGCAGAGCTTCTGCCCTTGTTCCAACCTGGAGACCCCACCAGAAACTTGCAGGATTGCTTGGTGTACCACATCAGAATCATCAACCTAGCACAACTGAGTGCCATCTCATTTTCCTGGATTATCATGGTCCCACCGTGAGGCTCCTGGGTTCTTCTTCCAGGAATACTCTTTTTCTGGCTTATCCCTTGCTGGGACTTTTGGGTCACAGCTCAGATGTGACTGCCTTGCAAGACCTTCCCTGACCAGCTCTCCACACACACACAGACTTGTCTTTATCCCGTGCCTTGCTTCTTCGGTAGCACTGCTCACCACCTGAAGTGATTTCTCACTGACTACCTGCCTCTCTCCCTGGAACATGTCCTCTGTTGGAGGGGACCACATCTGTATTATTCATTGCTAGGTCCACTGTGCAGTGAGCAACACTTTGGTACTCAGTAAGTGGCTGCAGAGTGTTTGTTACAGGAATAAGTTAAGGGAACATGAGTTAGAGGGGATTAGTAACAGGCACAAGTCACTCAACCAAGGCAACAACAGCTAAGACTCTAGTCCAGGTCTTCTGAGGTGCATGCTCTTTTTACTTCACCAAGTTCTTGCCTGCATTTGATCATTAGTAGCTAAAGAAACAATATTTCTCACACTCAGTGTCAGAAGAACATGTTTCTGGCCAGATGTGGTGGCACACTCCTGTAATCCCAGTACTCAGGAGGCTGAGGCAGGAGGATCATCACAAGTTCAGGGCTAGCCTGAGCTACATAGTTTAAGGCCAGCCTAAACTACATAGTGAGTCTCTGTCTCAAAAATCAAACAAAAAAAAGAAAGAAGAAAAGAAAAAGTATATGTGCTGATGGGTTAAACAATCCTGAGTCAGACTAAGAATTTATATTTAAATATAAGACTCAGAAGGAAAGATGTAGGTGAGATGAAGAAGAAGGAAATAACTGGCCAGGCTTGATAAATGTCTATACGTCTAGCAGTTAGTGTAAGGCAGTCATGGTGATGCACACCTATAATTCTAGCACTTAGGAAGCTGAGGCAGGAGGATCAAAGTTTTATCCTCCTGATCTGCATAGTAACTCCCTGTCTCAAAACAACAACAACAAAGATAGTGTAGCTTTCTTTTCTACATTAGAGATATTCTCTCTCTCTTAATATATTAGTTTATTCTAGTATCTTATTCACACTTTCCTTTGGTTATTTATTAATTTGGTTGGTCAGAAGTTTATCTGTTATTTACTGCAACTTCCTGTCCAGCTCTCTGGATAAAACTGAGACTTAAATCCTCTTTGAAAGCTAACTGCAGTCTTCCAAGAGGAAGGCAAACTTTGGTTAGACAGTCAGAGGTAGGGTCAGGGATTTAGCTCAGTGGTTCCGGCACCTGCCTTGCAAGTGCAAGGACCCGAGTTCAATCCTCCAAAAAAACTTAAACAAAAAAAAAGACAGTCAGAGGTGCCTGTCCCCTAGAGACATGGTTTTACTCACTCATGTGGCAGCTGACAAATGAATCCTGGGGAAAGACATAAATGCCATAGGACAGTGATGGAGAGCCTTTTAAGCTCTCAGTTATAGGGCACACATGCCCTAGGATGAATAAATATTAGTTCTTCCTCCATTTCTCTTTGATGGCTTTGCAGGTGGCAAATTGCTGGTAGCTAAGCCATTTCAGCCGGGCATGCAACTAAGATTTCCTGATCAGTGACCATACATTTCATTCCTTGCATGCTAGGTATGTATTTTTGTTCTATTTCTTAACTTATAAATGTGTTGTTCATCCCAGGAAGAACAAGGATAAAGTATATGAGTGATTTACTGTCTTTCATCCTGTTACTGGAAAAATACTTGGGAGCTCAAGTCCAAATAATGAGGGCACAATATGGAGATGAGGGCAACCTTCTTTACCATACAAATATTGCTCACTCTACCACTGAGCTACACCCCCAGCCCTCCATTTTTGTGATGATGGGGATTGAACTTCCACAATGAGCTACATCCCAGGGCTTTTTAATTTTTATTTTTATTTTGAGACAAGGTCTCCCTAAGTTGCTATGTTGCCCAGGTTGGACTTGAACTTTTAATCCTCCTGTCCCAGCCTCCCAGGATGCTGGGATTACAGGCATGTGCCTCCACTCCCAGCAGCAATATATGTATATCAGTTTCAGGTTCAAAGCAAAATTGAGAAGAAAGCACAGAGACTTTCCATGTAACCTTTGCCTTCACACATGCAGAGACTCCTCATTAGCCACGTCTTAGTTACTTTCTCTTCACTGGAACAAAATACCCAACCCCCACAAGTTAAAGGAAGAAAAGTTTATTTTGCCTCACAGTTTGTAGAGGCTTCAGTCCATAGTCAGCTGGCTCCGAGGCAGAGTGGCATGGGGGCGTGGCAGAGGAAGCTTGCTTATGGCGTGGCAGAGGGAAGCAGAGTGTGATCAAGGGGGAGAGAGGGAGACAGACCCTGCCAGACCACGCCCCCACTGACCCACCTCCAACCAGGCTTCACTTCCCAGTGTCACCTTTAGCCAGAAGCTCATCAGTGGATTAGTTCACTCAGTGGATTAGTCCACTGATAAGTGTCACATCCCCATGATCCAGTCACCTCCCAAAACCCCACCTATGAGCATGAGGCTTTGGGGGGACACCAGTTACAAACCCTAACAATTAGCTTGCCCCAGTAGAATGGAACTTTTTTTCAAGCATTGATGAATCTACATTAACACACCATCACTCAGAGTCTATAGTCTACATCAAAGTGCTGTGCATTCTATTCACGGGAACATAATAACACCTCTCCACCATTATAGTATCATACAGAGGCCTGTTCATCCTCCCTTTGGCTCCCAACCCCTGGCAACCACCAATGTTCTTACTATCTTCATTGTTTTGCTTTTCTAGACTGTCAGATAGTTGGAATCATAGGTAGGTTTAACATGTTGACCTCTTTCACTTTGTAATTTTAGAGTCCTCTATGTCTTTTCAATGCCTGATGCCTATTTCTGTTCAGCACTGAAGAATATTCCATTGTCTTGATTCACCAGCTTATTTATCCATTCCCCTACTAGAAGATATCTTGGTTTCCTTCAAATCTTAGCATCATGTAAAAAACTTGTGCAAATATCTGTGTGAAGATTGTCATATAGGCATGTCAGGCTTATTTGGGGAAATAAACTCCTAGACATAAATTTTCAGTTCATTTGGTGGGGAAAGATCAATGAGCATAACTGCTACATTATCTGGTAAGAGTAAACTGAGTGTTAAAAGAAACTGCCAAACTGTCTTTCAAAGTGACTAGACCATTTTGCATTCCCATCAGCAGTGAACGGGAGTTCCCATTGCTGCATATCTTCTCCAGTGGGTGGTGTCATCAGTGTCATGGATTCTGGCCATTCTACTAGGAGTATAATAGTAGCTCACTGTTGTAATTTGCATTCCCTAACTGAGCATAGTGGCACATGCCTATAATCTCAGCTACTCAGGTGGCAGATTGCAAGTTCCAGTTCAGCCTGGCCAACTTAGCAAGACCCTGTCTCAAACTAAAGAAATAAACTTGGCATGGTGGTACATCACAGCACTCAGGAGGCTGAGGCAAGAGGATTGCCAAGAGTTCAAGGCCAGCCTGAACTATGTAATGAGACTGTGTCTCAAAAAGCCAAATGAAAGGGCTGGGGATTTAGCTCAGTGGTGCCACTGCCTGCCTCTCAAGTGCAAGGTCCTGAGTTCAATCCCCAGTACCCAAAAAAAAACCCTGAAACAAAAGAAAACAAAACAAAAATAGGATTAAAAGGGTTAGAGATGTAGCTCAGCATTCCCTGAGTACTTTGAGTACTTTCCCAGGAACACACACACACACACACACACACACACACACACTCATACTTTGCATTTCTCTGACATATGACATGGAGTACCTTTTCATATGTATTTGCCATCTATGTTAATCAGCTTTCTGTACTATAACAAAACACTTGGGATAATTAACTGATAAAGAGAAAAAAGGTTATTTTTGGTTTTGAGGTTTTGTTTTTTTCAAGACAGGGTCTCACTCTGTATTTCAGACTGGCCTTGAACTCTCTACATAGCCCAGGTTGGCATCAAACTTCTGGCAATCCTCCTACCTAGGCCCCCCGAATGCTGAGATTACAGATATGTGCCACCATGCCTGGCTCAAAAAGGTTATTTTGGCTCATTGTTTTAGAAGGTCCAGTCTATGACTGAATGGGCCTATCCGGCTTTGGGTGGGGGTGCCAAATGGCAATGGCAGGGGAAATGTAGCAGAGCAAAACCACTTTACTTGAAGCAAAAAAGAACAAGGAGGAGGCTGGGGTCCCACATCACTTTCAAGGAAAATTTCCAATAACCTAAAAGCCTCCCACTATGCTTTGCCTCTTAAAAGGTTCCATCTCTCCTAATAGCACAACTGTGGGCACCAAGTCTTTTTTTGGTTTTTGGTTTTTGGTTTTTTGAGACAGGATCTTGTTATGTAGTTCCTCCTTGCTCTGTGATCCTCCTGCCTCAGCCTCCTACATGCTGGAATTAGAGGTGTGCACCATCATGCCCAGCTGGGCACCAAATCTTTAGCACACAGGCTTTTGAGGGATATTCAAGACCCAAACTATAGCTATATCTTCAAGTCTTCTTTGGTGTGGTGTTTTTTCAGGTGTTTTGCCCATTTTCAGTAGAATTGTTTGTTTTCTTTTTGGAGGGTTTCAAGTGTTCTTTTCATATTTTTCATAATAGTCCTTGATCAGATATGTCTTTTGCAAATATTTTATCCCAGTCTGTAGCTTGTCTACTCATTCTCTTGCCATTGTCTTTCATAGAATGAAAGCTTTAAGTTTTATGAATCCACTTATCAATTATATCTTTCATGGAGTATAACTTTGATATTGTATTTTAAAAGTCATCATGGTGGGCTGGAGATTTAGCTCAGTGGTGCTGTGCCGGCCTCACAAGCGCAAGGGCCTGAGTCTGATCCCCAGTACATAAAAAAAAAAGTCATCGTGGCACCCAAGGTTGTCTAGGCTTTATCCTATGTTGTCTTATAGGAGTTTTATAGTTTTACATTTTACGTGTAGGTCTATGATCAATTTTGAGTTAATTTTTGTAGGGATTTAAGGTCTTTGTTTGGTGTCACTTTTTTTGCAATATGGATACCCAGTTGTTCTAGCATTATTTGTTGAAAAGACTATGTTTTTGTTCCTTTGTCAAACATCAGCTGACTGTATTTATATTCTTCTATTTCTGGACTTTTTAGTCTGCTCCATTGATTTATCTGTCTATTCTTTTTACCAATATCACATTGTCTTGATTATTGCAGCTTTATAGTAAATTCTGAAGTTGGGTAGCGTCAGTCTCCAACATTGTTCTTCTCCTTCGATAGTAGATTGGCTATTCTGGGTTTGTGCCTTTTGCCTCTCTATATAAACCTTTAAAATCTAGGCCCCTACCATTCTGGAACAAGGTGCTCTGGGGTTCTCTTCCCAAACCAAGCTCTTTCACCTTTACAATTTTTTTTCAGTAACGGGGACCAAACTCAGGACCTTGTGCTTGCCAGGCAGGTGTAGCACCACTGAGCCACATTCCTGGCCCCTCACCCTTGCAATTTTGAGACTGCAAAAGGTGGAGTCCTGTTAGTTCTTGTGATGCCCTCAGGCCATATTTTCTATTGTCCTCTTCTGAAATACTTGGCTTTTTGTTGCTAGTCTTTTCAGCAACCAATATCTCCTTTGTTTCATCTTTCCAGGATACAACTTTACTGGAACTTTCTTTTTGGCCGAACTCAAAACTTTTAAAACCATTCTGCTGGGCCCTTTGCTCTTGATTCTCAATACAGATCTAGCTAAAAGCCCCCCAACAGTAGCCATGCCACCACCTCAACATTAGACTGCATTGAAATTTTCTCCACTAGATTAAGTGTTGAACACACTTAATCTCAGTCTCCTAGACATGAGAAAAATGCAGACAAATTTTCTGCCAAAGCATAACATGTGTGGTCTGAGTCTGACGCTAATGCAATGCTTGTTCCTAACTGAAACCTCCTAACCCCGATCTCTACTGGCTGCATTTTTATCAGCATTCTGGTCTTCTGAGCTCTGACCAGAATCTCCCAATCAAGTTCAGCTTATAGCACTCCAGAGCTGCTTCTTCAGCCAGCATCTCCAAACATTTCAAAACTCTTCCTACAAGGCAGTGCCAGAGGCCTTTAAACCATAATGTCACAGTACTGATCCCATTTCTCTGGTACTAAAAATCTGTCTTAGTTACTTTCTTGTTGTTGAGACACAATACCTGACACCCACAAGTTAAAGGAGGAAAGGATTATTTTAGCCCACAGTTTGTTGAGGTTCCAGCCCATGGTCAGCTGATTCCAAGGCAGGGCAGCATAGCAGAGAGGCATGGCAGGGGAGAAACAGTTCATGGTGTGGCAGGCAGGGAGTAGCAAACAGCAAGCTTCCCCTTCCCTTTCTATGTCATCCAGGCAACAAGCCTATTGGTTGGCGCCACCCATGCTCAGGTGGGCCTTCTGTCTTCAGTAAATCCATTCAGCCACACTCAGAACTATGCTAATTCCAATCAGTGGACTGATCCAATTTTCACACATCCTTGTTCCCAGTATCACATACCCTAGATCCAGCCACCTCCGAAAAGCCCCACCTATGAGTACATGAGGCTTTGGGGAGACATGTAGATACAAGCCATAACATTTATTATCCTTTTTAATGTCTTTTATTTCCAATTTTAATAATTTGTGTCCCCTTTCTTCTTTTCTTAGTTCACCTGGAATAGATATATATCAATTTTATTGATATTTTCAAATAGTTTTTTGTTTTATTGATTTCTCTATGTATTGATATTCTTTTCAATTTCAATGGTTTCCACTCAAATTTTTATTATTTTTTTCTTCTCCTTTGATTTAATTTGCTCTTCTTTTTTCTGTTTTTCTAAATTAGAAAATTAAATTATATTTTACATCTTTCTTCTTTTCCAATAAATTCATTCAATGCTCTGAATTCCCTTCTAAGCACTGCTTTTGCTGAATCCCACATATTTTGAAAAGTTGAGTTTTCATTTTCATATAGTTCAAAATATTTTAAAATTTCTTCTCTGATCCATGTGTTATTTAGAACTGTATTATTTAACCTCCACCTATTTGTGAATTTTCCAGTTATATTTCTGTTACTGATTTCTTATTTATTTCCTTTTTGCTTAAGAATAGACATTGTATGATTTCTATTTTTAAAGCATATTAAAGTATGTTTTATGGCCCAGAATTTGATTTACACTGGTAAATGTTCCATGTAAGTTTAAAAAGAACCTGTTTTTACTGCTGTTGGGTGAAATATATAGACAGCAGTCACATTCAGTTGATTGATGGTGCTGTTGAGCTCCGTTATGTCTTTACTGATTTTCTGCCTGCTGGATGTGTCCATTTCTGAGAAAGCAGTGTTGAAGTCCCTATAAAAGTAAATTCATCTATTTTGCCTTGCATTTCTTTTGTTTTGTTTTGCTTTCCTCTTTGCTTTTCTATAAGTTTTTGCCTTACATAACTCGATGCTCTCTTGTTAGATGCCTATTCATTTTTTTTTATTAAATTCTTTTATTGGTACATTGTAGGTATACAACACAATTCCATTTCTCATTGGGAATTGTACCTTTACATGATGCATCTTG
>NW_004624735.1:8840234-8905047 GCF_000247695.1 Heterocephalus glaber | reverse complement strand
GGAAGCCCCTTCCTCTGGACCAGGAGCAGTGGGACGGTGGCTCAGAAGCCCCTACCTCTGGGCCGGGAGCAGCGGGACTCAGTACCGTGGTCTGGTGGTCCAGTGTCCTCTGCGTCTTTGTAGTGTGGAACCAGGTGGCTGCCTGTCTGCAGCAGGCTGATTCAGCATCTTCTGCGCGACTCGGGACCTCGGTAGGGCGTGTGCAGACCTGCCTGTCTGCAGCGGGGTGATTCAGCATCTTCCATGCGACTTGGGACCTTGGTAGGGCTTGCACCTAGATGCCTATTCAGTAAGAATTGTTCTATCTTCTTGGACTATTGACCTCTTCGTCATTTTGTAATGCCCTTATTTATCTGCTTTTTTGTTTGTTTGTTTGTTTGAGACAGGTTCTTGATATATTGTTCAGATTGGCCTTGAACTCACTATGTACCCCAGGCTAGCCTTGAACTCGCTAGTGATCCTCCTGTCTCAGCCTCCCAAGTGCTGGGATCACAGGCTTGTGCCATGCCCAGATATAATGCTCTTCTTTATCCCTAATAACTTCCCTTACCTTGAAGTTTGTTCTCTTGAAATTAATATAGCTACTCCTGCTTTCTTTTTATCAGTGTCAGCATGGTCTATTTTTCTCTATCCATTTATCTTTTTTTTTTTTTTTTTGGTACCGGGGATTGAACTCGGGTCCTTGCACTTGTGCAGCAGGCAGCAATACCACTGAGCTAAATCCCCTGCCCCCATTTATCTTTAATATATATGTATCTCAGATTTTTTTTCTAAACATTTAAAATATTTCAGTCCACTGTCATCTTCCTTGTACATTTGTAGAAGTCAGATGTAATTCTTATCTTTGTTTCTGAATAGGTAAGACCTTTTTCCCTCTGGCTTCTTTCAGGATTTTTCTTTATCTTTGATTTTTCTGTAGGTTCCCCCAACCCCAACTTTATCCTGCTTGGTGTTCTGAGTTTTCTAGATCTATCATTTTGTGTCTGACATTAATTTGTGGAAAATGCTTGGTCATTATTGTCTCAAATGTTTCTTCTCTTCTTTTTTCCTCTCTTTCAGCTATTCCCATTACACATTCACACCTGTCTCTGTTGTCCCACAGCCCATGAATGAGCTGTTGTTCTCATTTTTTGTTCCCTTTGGTTTTCAGTTTAGGAGGCTTCTGTTGATATATCCTCCAGCTCAGAGGCTGTTTCCTCAGCCCTGTCATCTACTAACAAGCTGCTGAAAGGCTACATTTCTATTACTGTGTTTTTTATCTCTAGCATTTTGTTTTGTTTTTTTTCTTGGGATTTCCATCTCTCTGCTTACATTACCCATCTCTCTGTTTACATTACCCATTTGCTTTTGCACACTATTTACTTTGTCCATTAGTGCCTTTAACATATGAATCAGAGTTGTTTGAAATTCCTGGTTTGATAATCCAACATCTCTGCCCTGTTTTGTTCTGATGCTTGGTCTGTCTTCTTCAAATTGTGTTAATCTACCTTTCAGTAGGCCTTGTAAATTTTTTTGATAGCCAGACATGATGTCAGGCAAAAAGAACTGCTGTAGAATGGCCTTTAGGCCACAGTGGTAAGCTCTGGGGGAGGAGGAGGCTTCTACAGTCCTAGGATTAGACCTCAGTCTTCAGTGACCCTGCACCTGGACTGTGACCTTCAGCTGCTTCTCAGTCCTGGCTGCCCTCCCTGAGGGAGCACAGGGTAGGAAGAAGGGCTGAAGTTGGGTATTTTCCTTCCCCTAGGTCAATCAGGCTCTGAGAAAACCTCAGCAGGTTAGATTCTAAACAGTTTCTCCAGAGGGCAGACCTTGCTGAGAACAGAACACTCCGGCATATTTCAACATGGCTATTCTTCCCCTCCTCCTGGCAGAAGCATGAGGAGATTTTCCTCCAGTATTTACTGTGAGAACGTGGTGGAGCATTCCCCTTGATTCCCTTCCCATGACTAGGCCCCCTGGGGTTTTAACTCTTACACTCATCCCCTCTGGGCCTCTAGAAGTTCATCCATGACAGCTCAGTCTTCTGACCTGGTACTGGCTCCTGCAGATTGGCACCTGTAAGTCTGCCCTGTGAGCTATGAATGCTGTATTTGTGGGTCTCTCTCAAGTCTTGGTTTGCCCTGTGTTCTCACCTCACTTTCAGAGCCAAGTAGAATTGTCGAAGGCATCTGACCGCCGCCCTCCTGATCGGAGACCCCTCTAGACGGCCCCGCCCAGCACAGCTACACGTGGGGGCTCACAACGCGGTCAGCTTCGCTGCTGAGCAGCTGCTGCTCCCGCGCTTTCCCACGCCTGGTGCTTGGGTATCTACACCGCTCCCTTTCTCTCAAGCCTTGATCTTGGCAGGGAGCCACAAGCCCCTCTCACTGAACCCCTCTCCCTGTGACCCTACAGAAGACCCCATCACCTGTACCAGAGCTGCTGCTCTGATCCCTAGTGCCAGAGCGGTCCCTCTCCGGTTTGTTCTGCAATAAACTTGTCCTGTTGAGCTCCTACCTCTGTTTCCTCTTTTCCTTTTTCCTAACAATTGTTGACTTTTTTTCAGCCTGTTTGGCTTCACCTTGTTTCTGCACTCTGAACATACAGAATGAGGAACCAGAAGGCTTCTCTGGAAGTCTTGTCTTTTTTCAGTTATTTATTTTGATACAAGGTCGCACTAAGGTGCCCAGGCTGGCCTTAAACTTGTGATCCTCCTGCCTCAGCCTCCCAAGTAGCCAAACAGAACCTGACTTTGGAAGTATTTTCAAATGGGAGTTCCAGAAAACAAATTGGAGCCAGGCAGGGTGGCACATGCCTATAATCCCAACACTCAGGAGGCTGTCAGTTTGGACATCTGGGACCTCTCCATCCTGACTTACACAGGGTTAGTTTTCTTCCCATTTTTTTCTGTTTCAGTCTTTGGTTTTTTGTTTTTGTACTTTTCTTTTGCCCATTAGCTTTCTTGTGAAACCTCATAAAAGGTGCTCAGCTGCCAGATCTTTCTTCATGCTTATATATTATGCAGATTGCTTCTGCAGCTAGCAAATGCCAGTGAACCCAGGAAGAAGCTGAAATCCAAGCATCTTTGTCATGGGGTTTGTTGCAAGTCTGCCTGTCAGCCTTTCACCTCCAATTCCTGTTTAGGCTCCATGTTGTTTAAACTTTTGAATTTTGAAAACTAAGAATTGGAGTTTTCTTCATACATATTGCATAATACAAATATCCTAGGTTAAAACAGTTTTTTATTTATTTAAGACAGGCTAATTTCCAGAAGTTGTCATGAGACATGAACTTTATCTCTCCTATTTCCCCTGATCAATTTTTTTTTGGGGGGGGTACTGGGGATTCAACTCAGGACCTTGAGCTTGTGAGGTAGGCGGTGGAACCCCTGAGCTAAATCCCGGCCCACCCCAAATCAATTTTTATTCACATTGTTTTTGGAAATTGACCCAGGGAAAAGGAAATGTAGAACAAAACAAGTTATCATCCTATAGTGTAAAGAAAACAGATGAAAGAAAATTGAAGGGCTTTTTTGTTTCTTAAGACTTTTTTCTTTTTAAATTAGGATTAATTTCTGTGGTGTTTGAGGCATATTCATATAACCAAAGTTTGGGAACTGAGAATTTCATGCAGGTTTATGCATATTGGAGTTTCTCTGGTATTCAAAAGTTATGCAGTTAATAGATCGCTAATATAAATAAATAAATAAATAAATAAATAAATAAATAAATGGAATACCAAAATTCTAATCATATGTTATCAAAAATTTGAGTACAGAATTGTATCATGGTTTGTTTTTTTTTTTGGTACTGGGGATTGAACTTGGGACCTTGCACTTGCGAGGCAGGTGCCAGAACCACTGAGCTAAATCCCCAGCCCGAGTACAGAATTGTATAAACTTTTAATCTTGAATTCCTTCAAAAATCATATAGAATAAATATGTATATTTAACTACTGACAAGAAATATACCAAAATTTTTATGGATTATTTCTGGATTATAGGTTTATGCATGACTCATTTTCTTCTTTTACTTTTCTTTGTATTTTTTATTTCCTTTGCACATTTTCTATGAACCCATATACTATATTTAGAATAGAAAAAAAACCCCTATAGTTTAAAAAAGAAAGTTAGAGAAGCAGGTGTGTCTATATGCAAATGAATAGATTTCTAAATTTGGGCCATAGCATGCATATATATATATATATATATATATATATATGCACATATATAAATATATTTATCCTTGTCTCCAATTATCATAGAAAATAAATAGCTGACTAATCTTGCATATAAGTAGGCATCTCTTTTTCAGTGACTGTCCCACTTTATAGAAGTTTTACATAATACAACTCTTGTTTTTCATATTTGAACATGCAGCACAAACCAACTTTACATAGTATTATCCAGGGATAATCTAGCAGACCCTGCGTCTCTGTGTGGCTGAACAGAGAGACTGTATCAGATCCAAATAGGGTGTATGGTGGTGGCACCCCAGATTTTACTTCAGTCTTATACTTGATAGTTCCACTAGCATGGCCTATTATCACTGAAGAAAACATAAAATTCAATTGAGATAAATTAGATTAGATTAGACTAGATTTCTCGACGGATAGAAGGATTTGGTATGAAATTCGGAGTCTGGCCAGCAACTCACAGCAATCTTCCTGTCTCAGCCTCCCAAATGCTGGGATTACAAGCAGGTGCTACCATGCTGGCATTTTTAACTTTTTATTAGTACACGTTTGCATTAGTACAGATTTACTATTATGAATTATGCTGCTATAAACATGAGTATGTGTGTATCACTGTGATACAGTATCTTTATCCCTTTCATGAAGATACCTAGAAGGAGAATAGCTGGGTCAAATGGAATTTCTAGTTTTATTTTTTTTAGGAATCACCATATTGATTTCCATAGTGGTTGTACTAATTTACATTCCCACTGATAATATACAAAGGTTCTTTCTTTCCCCTAGCCTTATCAGCATTTCCTGTTATCTGATTTCTTTTTTTTTTTTTTTTTGATACCAGGAATTGAACTCAGGACCTTGTACTTGCAAGGCAGGCACAGTGCCACTGAGCTACATCCCCAGCCTCTTATCTGATTTCTTGATGATAGCCATTTTTTCTGGGGTAAGATGGAATCTCAGTGTTGCTTTAATTTGCATTTCTCTAATGGTCAGTGATGTTGAACATTTTTTCATGTATATATTGGCCATTGATAATTTTTTGAAGAAGTATCTTTTCATTTCAGTTGCCCATTTTTTGCTGGGTCATTTATTTTGGAGGAGTTCTTTATATATTCCAGATATAAGTCATCTATCTGAGGGATAGCTGGCAAATTTTTCTCCCTGAATAGGACTTTAACTGGGGCAACAGTATTCTGATGGTGAGAATGTGAACAAAGGCAGGAGGCAGGGAGATGTAAGTCTTCTTTGGGGAAGGACAAAGAGCCCAACTTGTGTAGAGTGTAAGGTGAACAGAGGAGAAATGGAAGGAAATATGACCATAAATGAGGTTGGAAACAGATCACCATGGGCCTTAAAGACTCAGTTTCGTCTATGAAATGACAGCCCCTCCAGGTCCTGTGTAGAAGTCTGACTCAGGGAGGAGGGGTCAGGTTTTGGAGGTCACAGCCACATTTTTTTCCTAGACCTTCACGTGAGAGTTGAGCAGACACTGCAGAGCAACATCAGTAACCAGTCACTGGTCAGTTCATCCCTCATGAAATAGTCTGTGTCTTAGTTACTTTCTCATTGCTGGGACAAAATACCTGACATGCCCAAGTTACAGAGAAGAGGTTTACTTTAGCTCAGAGTTTTAAAGGTTTCAGTCCATAGTCAGCTGCCTTAAAGACAGGGCAGCATGGCAGAGGGGTGTGGCAGAGAAGAAACAGTCCATGGCATGGCAGGCAGGAAGCAGCGAGCACTGAAGGGAGGTGGCTGCCCCACTTCTTCCCATTAGGCTTCATCTTCCAACATCACACCCAGCTATAAACCCACCAGCGGACTAATCCAGTATCACACATCCAGTAACCTCCCAAAAGCCCCACCTATGAGCACATGAGGTTTGGAGGTACATCTGGATAGAAACCATAGTAGTCTGGCAGACCAAAGCTTTTGTTTTACAGGGGAGAAAACTGAAGTCCAGAGATGTGGGATGTTTACCCGGGAATTATAATCCTCAAGTGTGATCAGCCCAAAGTCACCCATAGCATTGGGTAGAATAATTGATAGGAGACAAACAAACTCAATAAATAGTGTGTTTATTGACCTATTTATTTTTGTGGTGGTTGGGATTGAATCCAGGACCTTGCACATGCTGACCACATTCTTTACCACTGAACTACAACCCCAGCCCTGATATCCATGTACATTGAGTCTTTCAAATTTATGATGCAATCTAATCCTCTCAACTCTCCAGTGATCATCACTGCACTTTTAAGGCAGGAACTGAAGCTCAGAGAAGTCAAAGTACAAGATCACAGATCTGGAAAGTGGCAGGGCTGGGACTTGAACTTAGCATTTCTTTCTACTATATGCTAGCTCACTGGTTTTTCACATGTGGTCCCTGGAATGATAGCCACCTGTCATTGGGGAATTGTTAGAAATGCAACTGCAGTCCCCACTCCAGACCTATCAAACCCAAAACCTTGGGGATGAGACTGAGAAATCTGTATGCACCCCCTAATCTGTACGATACTCCCAAGGTTTCAGTTATCCAAGGTCAGTCTGGTCCAGAAATATTAAATGACAAATTCTAGAAATAAACAATTCCTAAGTTTTCAATTGTGCACCTTTCTGAGTAGTGGGATGAAACTTCATACCTTTTTGCATGGAATGTAAATCACCCTTGTCCAGTACCCCCATGCTGTCTTCACTACTTGCCATTAGTCACACAGTAGCAATGTTGGTTATCAGATTGACTATTGTGGTATTGCAGTACTTGTGTTCAAGTAACCCTTATTTTACAGAATATTTTTAAAGTGTAGGAGTATGGATATGCCAAAGAGAAGCCATGAAGTGCTTCTGGAAGTGAAAAGATAAAAGAAAACACAGCACTACGGGGTTTCAGGCATCACCTGAGGGTCTTGGAACATGTCACCCAGAGATAAGGGTGGGCTGCTGTATTTTAACAAGTGCCCTGGTGATTCTGATGCACACTAAATTTCAGAAGCCCTGCTTAGATGCATGACTAATTGATGCTTGGGGGAGATGGAAACTTCAGGGCCAGCCCCTTCCTCCCAGTAGTCCTAACCAAGCTGAGGGCTAGCACCTGCTAGACCTGTGGAAGGCAGCCCACCCAGGCGCAGGCGGAGATGCTGGCCAACCAAGGGGCCCAGCCTGGGGCAGGTGCCAGGTAGGAGGAGCTGCCAATTGCTCTCCAAGAACACAAAGGATCTAAGCCTCACAAGCCCAAACTTCTTATTCGGTTTCGATGCCCCGCCATGCTGTCACTGCTGCTACTTGCCTGCCACATACCTTGGGGTTTCCACCCACTCTGATGAGAGATGGCTCGGGATTACTGCAGCCTGGGAACAAGGTGTGTTTGACAGGTCTACCCCTCTAGAGAGATTAAGCATAAGGAAGGGGCTGGGTGAAGATGGATGTCTCTCTCCTGTCACCTAGCACTGTCTCTCCTGTGAGCTGCAGGAGGGAAGAGGATGACGAGACAGGAGTGGGGCTTCCCCCCAGGGCGCCTGAGCACAGACATTGGAGGGGTGAGAGGACATTCCCTTCTACAGAACAGAGGGGTGTAGGATCCCTGAACACTCTGCCAGGGGTCTTGGGAACAGGGGGAGGGAGGGTAAGGGGCAGTATGGAAACACAAGTCAGGCTGGGAACATTGCACCCCAAAGCCTGGATTGTCGCCTCTGAGCCTCATGTCCTGACTCAGGGACTCTGGCCTGGAAGTTCACCGGGCTGCCAGCCAGGAGGGTGGAAACCACCTCATCCTCTCCAGAGGTGAACTCCCCTATTTCCACAGCCGCCATCCAGGGAAGTGGGTCTGGTCACTCCCAGGTCCGAGGGTCAGCCTTTGGTCTTTTTGTTTTTGTGTGCTTGTCTTTGACCCAGGGTGGGCATGGAGTCTGGGGACTGGTCATCTGCCGGGATGCACGTTGTACACAACCTTGCTCCCGCAGCCAGGACCTTTCCCCTCCAGCTGCAGTTTCCTAGAAATGTGACTGCCCCCATGTTATGAGGCCAGTGGGGCTCGGTCCCCAGGGACAGTGGGGCAGGGCGGAGTTGTAGTGTTGGATCTTTACTGCCACACTCCACCTCTCCCTGTCTCTGTTTTTCACGGTGCTCATCCACGCCCGCTGTTGTGAACTGTAGCCAAAAGAGCCCTGGGTGGGGGGTGGGGGGGTTAAATCTTGCAAAGCCTGTGATTTGTCCTGGTTGCCACAACAGTGTCTTGGTAAATGGGATTCTGGCCTGCTGCCCCAGGCAATCATGGCCCTGGAGGAGCAGTCAGCAGGGAGCAGGCTTCAAAGCTGAAGCTGAGAGGCCCCTTTGCAGAGAACAGTGCCGCCTGGGTGCTGTGGGGCAGCTGAACAGGAGGCAGGTTGGGTGGAGGGGAGCAAGGAGGACAGAAGCCTTCTGCCCAATACAGTCTTCACCGGTGTTCCCAACCTGTAGTGAGCTGCTGCTGCCTCCACTTTCCACAGCCACAGTGGACTGCAGAGGGGAGACGGGCCTGGGTGGGGTGCGGATGAACTATGACTGTTATTTTGCTTCCCATTCTCTGTGTGCTCTGCAGTATTTTTCCTCCTCCCCAAAGAAGTTGGCTTCCTCTCCCAGGATCCCGATGGTGACCTACTTATCTGCTCCCTTGACAGGGAGGTGCCCTGGAAGGCACCCCAGGACGGGGTGGTTCTGTCTGAGTCTCAAAAAGACAAGCTCTTTGACAAGGGAAATTCTGAGGCTGTAAAGTTAAGGGGCAAGGAGATAACAGGGAGATTGGGGAAGAAGGGAAATGGTGCTTGGTGGCACCAGAGGAGAGTACTTTGTGTCACCGTTGGCCACAACGACTGACCTGCACCAACTAAGGGGAGTTGTTTTGGACCCATCACAAACTGGTGGGAGCAGCAAATGCCAGCTGCAAGGGAGAAGGCACAAGCAGAAAGAAGAGCAAGGCATGTTGGCGCACTTCTGTAATCCCAGCAGCACTCAGAAGGCCAAGGCAGGAGGATCACTGCAAATTTGAGGCCAGCGGAGGGGGGGCTACATAGTGAGTTCAAGTCCAGCCTGAACTGCATAGTGAGACCCTGTCTCGAAAAAAATAAGAAATAAGAACAAAATAAAAATCCTAGCTCTTGCAAACTAACCATGTCTACCCCTCATCTACTGAGCTGTTATCTAATCTCTGAGCCTTAGTTTCCTCAACTCAAAATGGGGCCAATCATTTTTACCTCAGATTGATAAGATTCAATTATTCACCCTACTCTGTTTCCTCCTAGAGAAAATTAGCCTAGGTCCCCAACAATGGCACATACATGATAACAGCTACGATTTATTCATAAGTTACCTCTCCTGCACCCTGTACCGTATATGTAGTTTATCTCTCTTAATTCCATGACAGATGTTTATGTCAGTTTTATCAGTAAAGCTGAGATTCGAATCCATGTCTGTCTGACTCAGTGTGTGCCCCTTGACATGCCCTCTCTGAGACTGCAACATCATTGGCCTTAAAAAAAAAGGAGTTGGCCAAGCCCTTGTCCCCAAATCTTAAGTAAATTTAGAATCTGAGTCAGCTTGGTGCTGGAGAAATCAAAGGATAATTGGGTTGTATAATGCTATCATTTTATGCTAATCTTGGCACTAAGGAGAGATTTTCTTTGAGTCTGGAAGATGGTAACTGCCTCTCTGGTCTCTAGCTGCTGGGCCTCAGGACTGGCCCACCTCCAATCCGTTCTGCTCACTGTAGCCACAGAGAAACCTTCCCTGCATTTCTCAGTTGTTCCCAGGCACCCTCAGGATGATGTCCAAGTCAACATGGCCAAAGCCCAGCTCATTTTCTATCATATTTGGTAAAATATATGCGTATCCCTCACTAAATATGGATTTTTTCATGGAAAATTTTGAAAACATTTTTTTAAAAAATAACTTTAATTTTGAAATTATTATTTTGAATGTTCATATGTAGGTTCCAATATTTTTTTCTCAGATCTCAAATACTTGAGACCTTTTGAAAGTTCACAGCCCCAAGCACTGTGTACATAGTATTGCTCATAGCCCTAGGTACAGTGCACACAGCACTGCTCATAGCCATAGGTACTGTGCACACAGCACTGCTCATAGCCTAGGTACTGTACACATTTTCCCTAATAGGGGAGGCACCCTTGTGTGCAGCCCCCTTCAACTTCCCCCTTCATGCCAGGCTTTTTATAAATGTCTCCTTTTCTGCAACTGTATACTGCTTATATTACCCTGCCTTCCCACAATGCCCTGCAGTCTATTATTACTCATTCTTTTATTTATTTACCTTTTATTTATTTATTTGTATGTGTGTGTGTGGTGTGTGTGTGTGGTGCTGGGGTCCAAACTTGGGGCCTCACACATGCTAGGCAAGTGCAGTACCACTGAACTACACCCCTGCCCACTATTTTGACATAAATACATGTCAGGGGTTTAACCTCTTGGTTTTTCATCTGTGAAATGAACCAACTTCATAGGTCACTAAGAGGTTAAAATAAATGAATACACCAAAACCTTGTTGTACAAAGTATGATCTGGGAGCCTGTTAGAAATGCATCATCTCAGGCCCCACCCCAGATACACTGAGTCAAAACTTGCATTTTAACAAGATTCCCCAGGTGATTCACTGATACTCACATACTTAGAACAATCCCTGTTATATAATGAGCACTCAATAAAAGATAGCCAATATTATTATTGCCAAGATTTTTTTTTTTTTTTTGAGATGGGGTCCTGACATGGCCTCAAGGAATCGTCCTGCCTCAGCTTCCCAAGTAGTTGGGACTACAGGTGTACATCACCACAGCTAGAAACTGGAAGAAGTTTTTTTGTTGTTGGTTTTTTGTTGTTGTTGTTTTGTTTTTCGGTACCTGGGATTGAACTCAGGACCTTGTGCTTGGGAGGCAGGCCCGGTGCCACTGAGCTAAATCCCTAGCCCAGCTGCCAGAAGTATTAGGGGTCGGGTTTTTACAATTGTGTCTGTTTCCTTCTTGCCTTAATTTAATTTCCCAGCAATAACTAGTTCAGTGGTCTTCAAAGGTGTTCCTGGGGAACCCTGGCACCTTGGGAACTAGACCGAAGAATTTCGTCTTGGTGCTAAGGTAATTGTCAGGTTATTGTTCCTGTACTCAGGTAGCTTCCTTCCATCCACAGAGAGAGAGATAAGGGATTGCAATAGATGGTGTCAAGGACCCGAGTTCGATCTCCAGTACCAAAAAAAAAAAAAAAAATAGATGGTGTGATAAGGGTTATCAAAAAGGGAAGTAGGTCATGTGTGGTGGTGTATCCTTAATCCCAGCTACTCCGGAGGCTGAGGCAAGAGGATAACACATTTAAGGCCCGCCTAAGGCAACTCAAGAGGGGCCCTGTCTAAAATTTTTTTAAATGCTGAGATGCAGCTCATTGGTGAGTGCTTGCCTAGCATGCATGAGGGCCTGGGTTCCATCACTGAAATCACACATCCAAAAAAGAGTCCCCCTAAGAGTAATAAAACAGTGGACTGAAGTCTCTCACCACGTGAGGGAAAGGTGGTTGGTTCTAGAAAAGATGTGGGAGCAGGGTGACCCCTTCTGGCTGATGACAAAGAGCAGTTCTTGGGGCTGGAGGTGTGGTTCAGTGGCAAAACATAGCATGTGCAAGGTCATGGATTCCATGACCAGCATCGCAAAAGAAAATTAAGTAATAGCTTGCGGAAAGGGGTGCTTCAAAACAGAACAATAAATCTTGGCTTCGGCTACCTTGTATACTAGACCCTCATTAGCCTTTTGTTTTGCTTTTGGGGGACTGGGGGTGGGGCCCAGGGCCTCACTTCTGCTGTGTAAACTCTGCCGCTGCCCAGCTGTAATATCCTTAATCTCTCGGAGCCTTGGCTCCCCCTGCCCTGCACATCCCTGCAGGGCCTCCGTGAGGATTAGTAAGAGGACACGATGTGCAGTTCCAGGCGCGTGGTGGAGTCCCAAATGGAGGGCTCCTGCTCGTCTCTCTCTTTGCCTAAGTTGTGAGCTATGTGAAGCAGCTGGGGGGATTTAGGCCTGAAGGCCTCAAACTGCCAACATTTCTGTGAGTCCTTCACGAAGGCCGCCCTGCCCCAAACCCCGCCGGGAGCCCGCGCGCCAGGCAGGCAGGCAGGCAGGCGGTCTGTAGGTGGGGCGCGGGTGCAAGCGCGAGGGGGCTGCGAAGAAAGACCACCGCGCGAGGAGGCAGGCAGGGGTCGGTGAGGCCGCTAGGAACAAAAAGGCCCAGTATTGCCCGGAGACCGGAGCAGCCCGGGATCGGGGATCTGCAGGCCGCAGGGGCCTGGCCGGGTCAGCCTTCTTCCTGGGAATGTGAATGCGCCTTTTAGCAGGCGAGCCGCGGCCTCTGCAGGCTCCGGCCTAGGAGGCGCCTCCCCCGGCGCGCACCGCACCGCAGGGAGGGGCCCTCAGGGCGGAAAGCGGCCCGGCCCGGCCCGGAGGAGCCCCGCACCCTCGAAACCCGGCGAGAACGAGGTCAGCTGAGCCAGGAGCCAGGCCGCAGCAGCCGGGCAGAGGCCTCCCGCGCCTGCCTCGTCTGCCTTGCCCCCTCCCCGTGGCTTGCTGGCAGCGCAGGGTGCACTGCAGCCGGGCTGTTTTGGTTCCTTTTTTTCGTAGAAAAGTCCTTGGTTTCCTGCTGTGTTTCCCCTGGGCTTCCCTCGGGTTATTAATAGTGACAGCTGCCTCTTTCTGAGCACTTTGTATCAAGTAAGCATTTGCATAATTCTTTTTTCTGATTTTTAAAGATAATATCATGAATCCCAAGGTACAGATAAAAGTGTGAAGTTCAGAGAAGTTCATTTGCTCAAGGCCAGGCTAGCAAAAGGCCTGTAGTGGTGGTGTCCAGCTACATTCCACCCTAAGCTGGCATCGTCCTCCAAGTTAGACACAGTGTTTCCCAGGCCAGAAGGAGAAATAACCTACAGGAGCATTAGAAAAGATTTCCACCCCAGCTTGTCTTTAGAACAAGGGTCTAATCAAAGGTATCCATCCAGAATTCTTTTCTGGCTGCCAAAGGGCTCATCTTGACTTGGAGTAGCTTCCTCCTCCATCCTCATGACCACTCCCCACTCCTTCCAACCTGTTAGAGAACACACCTGCCAGCCAGTACAGAGCACCTGGAGATCACCTGGAGCAGGAAACAGAGGCCGGGAGCACAGAGCTCGAAATCCTCCACGTCCCCAGACCACCCCTTCCATGTGAGAGGATGGGAGATTTAAGTGGTAGTTTGGAAAATCAGAGAGCTTTTTGGCCATAGAAACCAGCGTTTTTGTTTCAATGACCAATCTGTAGGACAACAGCTGATTTTTATTTGAAAAGAGTATAAGCGTATTGTCAAATAATTTCACTTTGTAAGGATGATTACATAAAAGAAAGCCCCGAAAACCCTCTAGAGAACCCCTGCCTTAAGATCGCTAGACACAGAGTGTGCAGTTTATAAAGGTCATGTGTGACCTCCAACTCCTACCTGTAGCCCTCCATTCCTCCAGAGCTGAGGTTGGGAATCGGCTGCAGCATTGAGCAACCTGGCTGAGGGGTTTGAGTCTCCTTTTACATTTAAGTAAAATGAAAAATACCGGTGCACATCTGTACTCCCACCACCTAGGAAACTGAGGCAGGTAGATCACAAGTTCATAGCCAGTCTGGGCTAAATATTGGGATCCTATCTCAAACAAATAAATAGAGGATCACATTCTATTTTATGAAATGAAATGGAAATGTTGCTCCATCCTAGAACAAAACATAAAGCCAATGAAGAAAAATAAAATGTTAGGCATGGTGGCACATACCTGTAATCCTAGGACTCAGGAGGCTGAGGCAGAACGATCCCTGCAAGTTCAAGGCCAGTCTGGGCTACATAGCAAGACCCTGTAAAAACCAAAATAAAGAAAGAAATAATAAAAATAATTTTGAAAAATAAAATTGACTGGGAGGCCTTAGGATTTAACCTTCAGCACCAAACAGAACAGATGAAAACTCTTAATAATAGAATAAATATGAACATGAACTGTTAAGAGAAGAGAATAGACGTCACCAGGCACCTGGGATGAATTGTGGATATTGAGATGAAAGGGCCATGGTGTCACAGAAAGGGAGGTCTGAGCCGTCCACAGTGCTATGGCTCTAGGGGTGAACTGTAGTAGAAGAACTAGACTTTCATGTGCAGGCGGGGTGGGGGTGGGGGCTGATAGTTCCCTTAAAAAAAGCAAGCTTCAGTTCGAGATTTGCAAGAGAAGGTCTTTGGTTCCTGAACTGCCTCCACGTTTAGAAACCTGATTCTGCAGGGCTCAGATACTTTCCTTAAGTGATACTTAGCTCCTCTATCTCAGGAACGTGTTAATCATCTGACTAACTGCTCAGCTTCGCTGCTTCATGAGATCGTCATTGCCAGTCCCAAGTGCACTTGGCTGCTGGAGACCAAACATTCTGTATGTGAATTGGGAGTTCAAATCACCGTGACAAGAGGTCTGACAAATTTGAGGGCCACAAACTGAAACAGCACAAGACCCAATGTCATCTCCAAAAACCCACTCAATTGGGCTACATAATTTGCGTTCAGGTAGCATCAGTGTTAGTCCCTCAGGGTTCTGGGAGTCGTATACCTCATGCCTATATTTCTCAAAAGTTATCGGCTCTGCCTCTCATCTGTAGTCAGGTAGGATTTAGTTCACCTGAGCCATTGTCAGCCTTGTCTATCAAGCTGAATTTGATGCGACCTAGGGCTGGGGCTAAAACCTGCCCTCAGTGACCTGTGTATATTACATGACTAAATACTGTCACTGCAAGCAGTCATGCCCTCTCAGTGATAACCCACATGTAGTTTTCGGTAGACACAGGAGCTCCTTATAGTTACCTCCAACTTTCAAATGCACAAGTGCAACCATAGGTTAGGTTAAGGGTGGGGATTTTTGCTTTGTTTTCAGTCATTCTCACAGTGTTTTCTGAACGGCATCATCTCGGCACTTGCAGAATGTAGAAACAAAGAACAGGGAGCAAAGGGATATGACAAAGGACGCATTAATTGAGCACTTTCAGCATAGTGGTTTAGGACATGAGCACTGGACCTGAAGTGCTAGGACTTGAATTTCTCTCTGTGCTGTCTGCTCTAGACAGCTTGTGTAACCTCTCTGTGCCTGTTTCCTATGAGACTATTGTGAGGGTTAATTGAGTTTATTCGTGTAAAGTGCTAAAAACAGTGCCTGCCCCGTATAAGCGCTATATAAGTGTGACGATCGTGTAGTAAATCCTGTGCTAACTCCCTGATATATATCATTTATTTGACACTAACTACAATTCCTTTTGAAAATGAAAATACAAGAAAGTACTGCTGGGCATAAGGCACATGCCTGTAATCCCAGCAGAAGGATCACAAGTTTGAGCCCAGCCTGGGCAACTTAGCTATAACCCTGTCTCAAAATAAAAACTAGAAAGGCCTGGGGGTGTAGCTCAGGTATAGAGTGAATACCTAGCACGTGTGAAGTCCTGGGTCTAATCCCAGCACCACGGCAAGGGGCGGGGGGAGAGAACTCAATTTGTTCCAAATTCATGTTCAAACACTGGAAAGTTTGAGTTGAACATATTTTTCCCATAAGAAATAATGGAAAACAAAATAATTGGTTCTGAGGCTCCAAAATTACTTATAAACTCATTTTTCCAAGACTTTAACAAATTTTACAATGATTTCTTTCTTTAACTCTATCAAGGTTCTCACAACGTTCCTTTTAGCTTTACTGCTGGTGTCACTAACTTTCTTTGGAGCCATGGTTATGATATTTTATGCAAATAAAAGCACACACAAAACAGCACAATGGCGAATGTTCTAGCACTAACACAAGCACTGTATGTTGTCTGTGCCGGAGCAGTGCTTAGACTGAACCTCTTGTGTCCATGGCGAGATGCGATCAACGTGTGACTCACTCTTGGCCCGTACAGATTTTTTTAAGTCGTATTTTCAGTTTAACTATTGAGCAAAGTTATAAACACCAAGCAGATTTTTTTGAATTTTGCTGTTCGAGTAGAGGAACCGCTTGTAGCGATTGGACAATCAAGGTAGCACTGTACTGAGTTCTGCTACACTGGTTTGTAACAAATGTCCTGTTACTGGGAGTACATGATAAAGGAATGAAACATATATATGGACCAGTCCCTTGTTTTTTCCACTACTTCTTCATAAAGGCTTTCCTACTCTGCCTAATTGCTTTTTTGTTTATACAATAATACAAGCTGGCAAACTCTCCATGTCAAAATATATAGATCTTTATTATTAATATCATTATCATTATTATTAGTGCTAGGAATTGAGCCCAGGGCCTCATGAATGCTAACCACATGTTCAACCACTGAGATACACCTCCAGCCCCTTTGTGGTTTTTTCGGTACCAGGGAATCAAACTTGGGTCCTTGCGCTTGCGCAGCAGGCGGTGAAACCACTGAGCTAAATCCCTGGCCCCTTCGTGTTATTTTTAATTGTTGCGGAGAATTACATACCATGAATATTCACTAGTATTTATAGATTAGCTAATGTTTACTGGACATGGGAGGAAACATGGATGGTAAAGCAGAACAAAACATGGTTCTCCAAAATATTTGTACTTTTGTGAGGTAACTCAAGACTTTCCTGAAATAATCAGATACCAATGCAAGAGGGCTGGGGATTTAGCTCAGTGGTTCCCCTGCCTGCCTCGCAAGCGCAAGGTCCCCAGTTTGATCCCCTGTAGCAAAAAAAAAACGTACATTACAGATGAGGGCCTCCTCCTGGAAGCCCTGGCTGGAGTAAAGACGAACTTTACCCTCTGGACTTGCAGCCTTGCTGAAACGTTGCTCAAGACAAGGACAAGTCTACACTCCCTTAACAAGCTTCAACGCAGCTGCAGGTGTGTTGGCAGAGGGTGGAATGCAGCCGGCCAGGGTGTGCTCCCCTTGCTCAGCATGTGGGCAGCACCTTCCGTCTGAAGCCACTCCCACTCCCACCTGAGGGAGTTGGGAATCTGACTGCTGAGGCTGGAGGCGCAGTGACTCTGCTCGGGGCCAGAATGAGAATTCTCCTTTTCAGGTCCTTAATCCTTGGCTTGGCCCTGATTCCTTGGGAACCTCTCGTGGGGCTGAGACAACAGTTGCCCCACAGGGCCAAGCTGGGGACAGGCTGTGCTTAGATATTCAGAAGCTTAGGCCAAGGCTGTGTTTCTTTCACCCCACCCCTAGGTACTAATCACTACCTAAGCCAATAGCACTTGGTTGCCACAGAATTAGGTTGTGTCAAAGCCTACTCTTGGCGTTCCTCCCAAAGGTCCTACTTGCTAGCAGTTTAATACTTAGTTGGATAAACTTTTTGACCCCAACCTTGTCCATTTACCCTTCCAGACATGTCTTTCTTTTTATACTGACAGGATAATTAATAATCAGTGAATAGACATATATTTACTAAACACCTACTGTGTATTTAGCTCTTCTGTACTAAGAGCGGGGCTTGGAATGCTGAAGTAGGGAGGTTAAAAGAAAAGACTTGCCCTGCCCTTGGGAGCTGTATGGGACACACACAGGACCACACAGCAGGTCCTGAAGTGGTTGAGGTGGGTGGCTCAGAGCTGAGGGTGTGCAGAGAGGCAAGGCCTGGCGGGTAGGGCGACCCTCGAAGAGGAGCCACAGTTGGCAGAAACAGGTGTCTATTTCTACCTCCCAGATAATCCATGGCAGCCTTGTCTGGTGGCCCTGGGGACTGAGTTCAATGAAGCAGCATGAGCCAGGGTGGCAACTAGATCAATATTCTGCTCACTGATTCACAGCAAGTCTAGTGTTTCCCTTGTCACTTGGGGATGAAAATGACTGACTCCTTTTGTCTTCTTTACCTCTCCAACATGGAAAAAAAATTGGAAAGACTATAACAATGAATACCTTTAGACTCTTCACGTACATTCATCAAATTTGCCATATCCCTTCTAGAAATTTTTTTTTTGTCTCCATTTGAACATAAGTTGCAGGGCTGGGAATACAGCTCAGTGGTAAGAGTGCATGCCTAGCAAATGTGAGGTCCTAGGTTGGATCTCCAGCACTAAAAAAAAAAAAAAAAGGAAGAAAGAAAAGAAAACCATTTTTAACCTTGTTTTATTGCTCATATTCACTTTCCCCAAGTTTCCACTTAATGCTCTCTCTAGCTTTTATCTTTTTATCACTTTTTTTTTTTTGTCTGGTACCAGGGATTGAACTCAGGACCTTGCAGCTTTTTTCTTTTTAAAATTAAAATGTAATCAAAGTTTACTCATTGGGTTTGGTTGTCCTGTCTTTTTTGTTGTTGTTGTTGTTGCTGAATAATGTTTATTAGCTTAATAATTTGGGCCTGCCCTTAGGATTAATAAACTTCAGCACTAATCACAAGATTTTTATTCACTGGTGAGGAAACTCTCTTGTTACAAATCCAATTAGAGAAAGGGCGTCTACTTCTTAGGGGCTGCAGTGACAGCAGGCTTCTCTTCACAAATGATGGGAATGGTGCGCTCAGGGCCAGAGACCTGTTTCCTTGGTCCATTCACAGTCAGGACCCCATCAGATGACAGGAATGAAGTAATGGTGAGAGGGTCCACATCAGTTGGGATCCTGTATTTCCTGTGGAACTCCCTGGAGATAAAACCATGTTCATCCTGGCACTGCTCATGCTTGCCATGCACCTCAGTCACATCTCCCAGCACCTTCACCTTGAGTTCCTCCGGGGAGAAGTGCTTCACATCCAAGTTGACAGAGAACCTGCCCTTTTCCATGCGCATCTAGAAATAGCAAGGTGAGGGAAGGAGGAGAAAGATAGGAGGAATGTGATTGCATTGATGCAAGCTCATCGTTCTGCAGAATTGCTTTCTGTCCAGGTAACTGTTTTTCCCTTGTCTGCTAAAAATCTCTTTTCCAGTTGTCCTGTCTTTAAATCTCTGTTAATCTGTAACAGAGCCCTGCTCCCCTTTTGTGTCCTTTCATGATCTTGACACTTTTGAAGAGCATAGGTCAGTTGTTCAGGACAATGACCACAATTTTGGATTTGTCCAATTTCTTCTTCATAATTGAATCCAGACTCCATTCTTTTTTTAATTGTAAAATTATAACAACACAGAATTTATCATTTTAACCATGTTTTACTCTCCTTCACCTCCCCTTTTAAATCCCAGGCCCTCCCCAAACATTTTTTTTCTTTCTTTTCTTTTTTTTTTTTTTTGGAGACAGGACTGGGCTAGAACTTGAGATTCTCCTGCCTCAGCCTCCCAAGTAGCAGAGTTTTCAGATGTGTACAGTAGTGCTCAGCTCATTTCATTTTAGCCCACCTTTTTGAGACTAGGTCTCACTATTTACTCAGGCTGGCCTTGAACTTGGGATCTTCCTGCTTCTGCTTTCCAAGTGTTTTAGCCATTTTTAAATGTACAAATCAGTGGTATTAAGTATATTAACAATGTTGTACAACTGTCACCAGTATCTATGTCCAGAACTTTTTCATCATCCCAAATACCATCAATGTACCCATTAAACAAGTATTCCTCATTCCTCATTCCTTCTCCCCAGCCCCTAGCCTGCCTTTCTTTCTTTCTTTCTTTCTTTCCTTCCTTCCTTCTTTCTTTCTTTTTCTTTCCTTCCTTCCTTTCCTTTCCTTTCTTTTTCTTTCTTTCTTCATCCTTCCTTCCTTCCTCTCTCTGTCTCTCTTTTTCTTTTTGTTGGGACAGGGTCTCACTATGTAGTTCAGGCTGCCTCTAACTTGTGGCAATCCTCCTGTCTCACCCTCCCAAGTACTGAGATTACAGGTGTGTGCAACCACACCTGGCTCTCTTTCTCTTTTTTTTCTTTTTCTTTCGTGTGTGTGTGTGTGTGTGCATGTGTGTGTGTGTTGGAGATTGATCCCAAGGAATCATACTTTCATCTTTATGAATGTACCTAGACTAGGTACTCTGTGTAAGTAGAATCATACAATATTTGTCCTTTTCTGTCTGCATTATTTTATTTAGCATGATGTTTTCAAAGTTTGTCCATCTTGTAGCATGTATCAGAGTTTCCTTTTTAAGGCTGAGTAATAGTCACATTCATGTGTGTGTGTCGGGGGGGGGGACTTTTGGCTATCTTAAATAATGCTGTTGTGAACATTGGTATATAGATATCTGCTTGAGTTCCTAGGTACTGGGGCTCAAACTCAAGACCTTATACTTGCCAAGCAGGCACAGGTGCTTAATTTTTTCAGAAAGTACCAAATTGTTCTCTACAGTGACTACATCATTTTATATTCTCACTAGCAAAGCATGAGGATTTCAATCTCTCCAAAGCCTTGCCAAAATTTATTGCTGCTGTTTTTCTTTTTTTTTTTAATAATAATCATCCTGATGGGTGAGAACTAGTTTCTCATTACGGTTTTGATTTGCATTTCTCTAATGAATAATAATATTGAGCATCTCTTCATGCAGTTATTGGCCATTTGTGTATCTTCTTTGAAGAAAGGCCTATTCAAGTCTTTTGCCCAGTTTTGAATAAGGTTTTTTTAAAATTCAGAATATGACTCTATTAGGAAAGTCTTTTAAAATTTTTGTAATTGGGGGCCAGGGATTTAGCTCAGTGGTTTGGCCGCCTGCTGTGCAAGTGCAAGGACCTGAGTTCAATTCCCAGTACCAAAAAAAAAAAAAAAGTAAAATTTTTGTAATTAGTACATGTTTCAGTGCATAATGTTTACATTCCTTGTGGAGTTGGTGCGTGTACATAACACATTTCATTTACATGTCACATTTTTCCTCTCCTTTCCCTCCCTCTATCTGTTGATCCCCTTACCATTTGAGAAAGATCTATCTCCCTACTTCCTATTATTCATCTTTTATTTTGCCCTTTATTTATACTTTGGGTTTCTTATACAAGAGAAACCATGTGATATTTAAGCTTCTATGTCTGATTTATTTCACTTACCATTATGGTTTTGTTGTTGTTAAGTTATAGGAATTCTTTTTATATTCTGGATATTGATCCCTTATCAGATATACGATTTGAAACCATTTTCTGTGAGTTGTCTTTTCACTATCTTGATAATGACTTTTGACATTTGAAAGTTTTAATTTTGATGAAATTCAACTAATCTGTTTTTTTCTTTGGTTGTTTAAACTTTTGCCATCAGAGTCTGAAAATCATTGTCAAATCCAATGTCATGGAAGTTTTCCACTGTGTTTTCTTCTAAGAGTATTTTTTTTATATGTTCACCTACTTTAATAACATGACATATATACCATGTTATCATTATGGAATGTAAGTTCAGGTTAGACAAGAGAATTTTACAAGTATTTACAAGCATTCTGTAGTATATCGAAGTTTGTGTGTAATGTCTGACCAAACCAGCTTGCTCATAAACTACTAGTCGTTTCCATTTTGGTCATTTAGCATTTACAATTATTACAGAGAAAAGAAACATATTGCACATATTTAAAAAGTGTTCATTTATCTGTGTATTACCACTTAAAATAAATATTTCTATTTCAAAGTGACATTTAAAATTTATTCTAATACAACTGCAACAAAAATATAATTCTACCGGTACCAAAAAAAAAAAAAGGGCTACAAAAATATAATTCTATAATTATAAAAGAGCTCAAGTGGAATCCATAATTAAGCTATTCTCATGTTTACAAGTGTGATTCTGAAATAAATACTATTTCTGTGCAGCTCTGATGTAAGTTTTCTAGGTCTACACACACACACACACACACACACGTGTGTGTGTGCGTACACATACCCACGAGGGTTCAATTGAGGGAGAATTTGTAAGTTATATACCATGCAATTTTTTTTTTTTTTTTGGTACCAGGGATCAAACTCAGGTCCTTGTGCTTGCAAGGCAGGCGGCAGAACCACTGAGCTAAATCCCTGGCCCTTCCCATGCATGTTTTGAAAGAGTTCTTCAAGAGCCAGGCACTCCTAAAAACTGAAGTTCTTACACCAGTCCACAGGGCAGACAGATAAAAGCTGAACTGACTGAGGGCAACAGGACTCCTATGGAACATCCAAGGCGTGTGATATCCAGCAGCAGCCCGGGAGTACATCGGGGTGGCCTGCTGTCTTCTTTAGAACTAATTGTCATGAGGGTTTAAGAAAGGTGGACATTTGAACACTATTGAGTGCATTTAGGTGACACAATTCTTTCATCTGATTCCCTGAATGACCCAGCTCATGAACTAGGCACTACTCATTTGGTCATCAAGGCTGCAAGGAATAAACCATTATTCAAAATACTATAATACAGTCCGAACAACTCAAATGACTTATTTTTGACACAAATATGTAACCTCAACACGAGATGTCTAACTAAACAACTGCTTCCAAAAAGACCAAGACAGCATCTCTTCTTCTAAGGGTTAGGTTTTGCCCAGAACTCCTGATACATGGAGTAGCCCATACCAAGGGTCATTGCTCCTACAACAAAGCCTTGGGCTGCTACGAGCGTGTGGATCAGGTGAATGGACATTTTAGTATTTTCCTTGCTCTTCAATTTGTATAATCCATGTGCACCAATTGCTGCAAAGTCTGCCTTTCCAAGAGGAACAAATGGTGCCTCTTTAGCTTTTCGGATAAGTTTAGATCCCTGATCTTCATCATATGAAGAAAGAGAAACATCTGTGTTGCTTGACATAGTGACTGAAGAATCTTCTGAAAACCACGGAACCCCTCAAACTCCACCAGCTTCTGGGCTCAGCCTCTTCTAAGAGTTTTATACTTTTAGCTCTTAAGTTTTGAGTCTTTGATCTATTTTGAGGTAATGTTTGTATATGGCATAAGACACGGGTACATTTTCATTCTTTTCTGTAAGAGAATATCAAATTTTCTAGGACCATTTGTTGAAAGATTGTTTTTTCCCCATTGAATAGTCTTGACAACCTTGTGGAAAATCAATTTACCATACATGAGAAAGTTTCTATCTGGGCTCTCTAGTCTATGGTTTTTATGTCTGCTCTATTCCCTTTTAAGAAGGATATGGTTTCTTTCAGTCATTTTCTCATACTTATATCTACTTCCTGAAAGGAAGGAGAAAGAAGAGGGAAAGTCTTATTAACACAAAGGGATTTTATGTTATGGTGACCTGGATTTGAATGCTATAAAGAGTACAACATTTCGGAGGTGCCCAATCCTGATTAGCATTTAAAATGTCAGAGCTGGGCCAGCATTGAAAAGTCTGTTTTGAACTCACCCCTTTACTATCTTAGGCACAATCATTCTCTACACTTGTTTTCTATGTTACTAAACTTGGGGATCATGTTTTCCTTGAAATCCTATAGTATTGGAATGAGATTCAATTTGGGTGTGTTCAGCCTTTTACTTGTAGAAGAAGAATTGCAGTTAATCAGCCTTTATTGAACATAATTTATAGGAGACACCTTTATATACAATTCTTTTTTTTTTTTATTTGGTATCAGAGATCGAACTCGGGACCTTGTGCTTGTGAGGCAGGTGCCCGAACCACTGAGCTAAATCCCCGGCCCAATATACAATTCTTGGTGACTTATAGTCTACTTGGGTAGGTCTACATGCCAAAGGATGGCTTAGTAATCATTTGGACATGGGGAGATGAAAATTTAAAAATTAAATTGGGATGCAAATTCCTCAAAGGTGGGGTATGTTGGGTGTTAAAGAAGGGTAAATTGGGCCGGGAATTTAGCTCAGTAGTTCCGGCGCCTGCCTCGCAAGTGCAAGGACCCGAGTTCGATCCCTGGTACCAAAAAAAAAAAAAAAAAAGAGTAAATTAGGATTCAGGGGTGAAGGTGAAGAATACTGGGAACTAAAACACAGAGGCAGGAACAAGTAAAACTCCCTGAGGACCAAGTGGTGGAGATGCCTGAGCCTTGGGGCCTGGAGGGTGTGTGGAAGAATGCACTGGTGGGTAGGTGGGGTGGGGCTAAATTACGGAGGATTTTTAAATAACCAAGTAAAAGAATGTGTACTTGATTTAGCAGACAGTAGTAGACCCTTAAAATGTCTCAAATAGCTGAGTGAAGTGATGCACACCTGTAACTGTAGCTATGTAGCTACGTGAGAAGTTGAAGCAGGAGGATCACAAGTTCAAATCCCATCTGGGCAGATTAACAAGACCGGGTCTCAAAATAAAAATGAAAGGGCTGGGGATGTAACGTCAGTACTGAAAAAAGGTTCTCATATGACATGATTAACTTTGTTTTTTGGTATGGGGGATCGAACTCAGGACCTTGCGCTTTTGAGTCAGGCGCCGGAACCACTGAGCTAAATCCCCGGCCCCTGATTAATTTTTTTTAAATGAAGGAATGGGCCACTCTTTCTGTAGTTTGTCTAGGAGGGAATGCTGGGCCGATTACTAAACAATCAATTCAGTTCTCTTAGGACTTCCCTGGAAATGAACACAGTACATCTTTGCCCTGTGCTCAATGCTATACTGAGGTATATCTTCCAATCTTCTTGACTGGAATTCACTGTCAGACAATGCACTGGTTCTGAGTAAGATCCTGTGAGATTTTTGCCCAAGTTCAATGCAGCCCACTAACCTTTTGTGCTAATGGCATAAAATTTCCCCTCTTGGTTCTGGTTTGGGTTGGCACTGTCCCCAGCTTTCCAAGCTTCTAAGCTACATATGGGGCTATAATTTTAGTTCCCTCATTTTTACAAAAGGTCAAGTTTTCTAAAGGTCTTCATGGATCAACTGGAATTTGTCGATGTTGGTGAAGGTGCATGAAAACTGGGCGACATTGCAGTTGAAATTTAGGGCATTCTCTCCACCCAATCCCACCCCAACTCCATTCCCCTAAAACTGAGCCTCTCAAGGACCCAGCAGTTTGTCTTCATTCAGTCCTTGCCACAAGAGGTGAAAATTACCTGTGACTCATCAAGTGATTTAAACTGCCCGGTCCCAGACAGGAGTATGAGGCTTTGCCACTGACAATTTAGGGTCACTGGAAAGTGAGAGCAAGCAGGAAGTCTCCTGCAGGCTGGAATCAGGAGAGCTGTTCGGAAGTCCGAGCATATTCCAGAGTGGAGAATGGCATGCGCAGGGCCCTCAGGCTGATGCCTCAGTGGTGGGAGGCGGCTGCATCTTTACCTTCCTTTCCCAGCTGAACACTCCTGACACGAATCTCCTCAGATGGCTACTGTGTTTGGTTTTCAACCAGGAAACAAAGAAAAGAGATTATTTGTTTTCTTATCTGCTTTTGCTGAATGGAACCTCTGATTCTACTTACTGGTTGCACCTTAGACACCCTGAGGCTGTTTGGGATTTTAAACCCCAGCACACAGAACTCAAATTTTGCTGACTCCTTTTCCATATCCTGATCCTGAGTTTTCTTCATCCTCCTGCAGTCTCCCAAAATCCCTTCAATCTATGATTAATTCTGCAGCCTGGTAATATTCTGCCCACGAATTGCTGTTTTAGCTGACCTGCCCTAAAAATTGGGAAGCCACTTTCTTTGAGTGTCTTTACCAAACATCTTGGGCTTTCTCACAATCCGGTTATCTTCTCATCTGCATGCTTTTCAAGAAATAATTATGAATTAAAAACATCTCTTAATTTTCAAGGCCATGCCCAGTCCTCCATAGAGCATTGCAGAAGTATGGAGTTCTACTCCATGCAGAACTAATTCTAGCCTGCCAGGAGTTTCAAATAGTTTCCTGGAAAACATCTGAGCTTTTTTTGGTGACTTGTTTTGCAGTACTGGGGATAGAACCCAGGGCTTGGTGCCGCACGTGGAGCTGTACCCCAGTGTTGTGCTTTATTTTGGGGTTTTGTTTTTATTTGTTTAGATTTGTTTTTAACCTTTCTCCCCCCATAATGACTTGAATCAGAGTGATTAAAGCAACAACAGCAACAACAACAACAACAACACACACAAAGACCATCTGTATTTCCCATTTCTAGTCCCAGGTATCAGGAAGGAGAGGCAACCCTAAGGAGAGTAACTCCACAGATGCCAGTGCCTGTTCGGAACATTCCTGAAAGGTTATCTGAAACTGTCTAGCCCAGCATGGGGACAGTCTTCCTTTCTGGTTTTCTTTCTGAACTTTCGTCCAGAGAGCATCCTGTTCCGTTACAAACTTACCCACTGCCCTCTCCAAATTGCTAGGTTGACTATGGGAGTCCAGTCAGTGCCTGGCACTGAGTTAGAAATAGAAAATGAGCTGGCAGCCCCCACTGTGACGGGTTTTTGCTGAGTCCTTCCCCCACCCAAGCCCGTCTGCTTTTAAACTGGCTTCTTCTTCCCTTCTGGAACCCTAGGCTTAACTCCTACCTCAGTCAACATGGGAGGCATTTGTAAACGTTTTCAAATGTGCCCTGAGTCCTTGCACGTGTTTAAGAAGTTCCTCATTCTCCTCCAGAACACTGGGCAAAGCGCTGACTTCTTCTTCCACCCCTGCCAACCTGGGTGGGTGGGTGGAGGAGGCTGGGCCTGGCCTCTCCTGGGAGACTGCAGCGGCCCGGGCACACCCCAGCCAGGGGAAGAAGCTGGCCGCCAGCACTGTTCGGGCTATATTTAGAAACAGCTTCCCTGCTTATAGGAAGCAGGGCCCTCTGTGGCTATAATTATGCCTGAAGAGTTACTTTCTTTCAAAAACTATTTTCAGGTGTTTACCACTTTCTTTAAAGTGGTTTAAAAAAAAAAAAAGTAAAATAAAAAGTTGCCTAAAGGCAGGCAGTCCCCAGAGCAGGAGCCTGGGAGTGGCTGGGTAAAATTCCATTCTGCTATCTTGTGTTACCGGAGGACAGGAACCAAAGGGGACCTTTAGGGACAGCAGGGACTAAAGAGTCTTTTTTCATCACCTAGACTGTCGGTCAAGTCATTAGTGGGTTAATTGTGTGGAGGGACCTGGGAGACAGGATTCCTCGGGGGCATTTCTGCTGTCCACTCTCAGATACATCCAGGAAACAGCACCGTGGCCACTGGCTGAATGCCTAGGTTCAAGTCCAGGTGATGAGAACTGAGACAGTCTTACTACTCGGGCAAGTCCCTCCACCTTGAGGCCTGGGTCTTCCCATATATAAAATTCAAAGGATTGCTGTGAGGATGGAATGAGGCAAACACAAACAGCGTGTGGGGTAGGGATTAGGGATCGGCACAACGAGATCAGGAAACTCTTCTCTGTTCTGCCGATTATTCTGTACCAGGGCCAGGAAGTGTGAGCTGCTGTGTGCCAGACACTCACAGAAAGTGATGCCCTGAGGAAACACAGAGGGAAGCTGAGACATGGCTCCTGGCCTGAGGGAGAGGAGACAGACCCCTCAGGGAGATGCTCAGAGAGTAAGGAAAACAGGGAAGGAATCCTTACCTCATTCTCCCTCCTGACAGATGTCAGGACATGGGCTTATCTGGGCGACCTGGGCCCTTCTCCTCGTTATGCTTGTTATGCTCAGCCTGTGGGTCAGAGAAAGCTGTGGAAGGACCATCCAGGCCTCCGACCCAGGGGTCCGGCTGCCTGTCCTGTGGCCAGTCTTCTCCTTCACTCTCAGGCCTTCCACCCAGCTCCACCAGAGGACCTGGGAGGGCAGACAGGCTTTGGCCCTGCAGACTGGGACTTTGTCAAGGGTCTTGAGCTCCTGTTGTTAGGTCCTAAATCTGTCCCAGGGACCCACCCCATCTTCCTGGTCCACACTCAGAGGCCAAGCTCCGGGCATACTGGTGCCACCACTAGTGGGCCTGTGCCTCAGCCATGACCACCCAGTCTGTCTCGAGCCCCCCACTCATTCTGCACTGTTACTCACCCTTGCTTTACTTGTCTGTCCAGTTCCTCTCCGAGTGTGTCAATGTCCACGTCAGTCTCATTTCTCCCATGAGCCCTTTTCGGACACTGAGGCTCACACTCGCCTTGCCATCCCATGTCTCCTTGTTATCTAGTCCGTTCATTTGGAAATTCGAAATGTGCTTAATTACAGTCTCAAAAAAGTATGTGAGCATCTGTTTGACTGCAAGGCACTGGGGCTAGAAGTGGGATATCTATAAAAGCACAGGACAGGATCTTCTACCAAGAAGCTTAAAATCTTACGGTGTGAAAAAATTCTAAAGGAGGGCCTAGAAAATTCCCTCTTGCCATATGTTGCTTTTCAGGATGGATATTATTATTTAACTCAGCAATAATAGTAAACAGCTATAGACGTTTGTGTGTGCCAGTACTGTATTAAGCACTTTGTACAAAGTGTTTTGTTAATGGAACTCTTGTGTGGTGAATACTAGTCTTCCCTTTAGAAATAGTGAAACAAAAGTACAGAAAGGTGAAGCAGTTGCCTACTGTTGGCCATCGAGAAAGCCAGCATTTGGACCAGTCAGCCCCACTGCATTGTTTATACTCGAACTACAATGTCCTCTTTCTCCTGGGGTCACCTTTTCTGCTCAGCTAGAATGCAGTTCTTGGAAGGCAGACACCTTGTCTCATCCTTTCTAGAAGGTGCTGAATGCATTATAGTAAAGTGGTGCACCCAAGCTGTGAACTTTCACAGGTGTACTATTCAAGATTCACTTTGTTGGCTTACAAACAATTCTTCCGGAATGGAACTCTTTGTAAGTCAGGGACTTAACTGTATTGCTTTTGTAAGTTGGAGACTTTCGGAGGCAAGAGATCCTCAGTCAACATTCAGGGGATCCCTTGATAATTAGGCCCTGCAGCAGAGAGAAGGGGTTGTCCAAGTTTCTTAGTTATGCACAAAAGAATTAGGAAAAGAGAGCCTAAAGATCTAGTACAACAGAGCACATGTTTAGAATACTCAAGGCCCCTGGGCTCCACCCCAGCACCAAAAAGGAAAAAAAAAAAGAACTAGGGAAAGAGCCTGAGAGTCCAGAGCCCAAATACTGCTGCGCTGGGCACTAACTTAGCTCCCAAAGGCAGCCAGCTAGACAAGTTTCAGGAGGACTTTGTACTAATGCTTCTGTGAGATGGTCGTAAACCCACTAGGAAGAGGCCAGAGGCCTTCATGACTTCAGATCAATTCCTACAAGAATGGGTGACTCCAAAACATTGCCTAGAACTTCAACTTTATATCCCACCTTGAGGACAGAGTCGTCCCACCCTTCAGTGTTTCCCATCATATCTACCAAGTTATAGTGATTGTACTTCTGAGATGAAGGGCACAAGGAACAAGAAAATATCAGTCCTCACTCAAAGGGAGAGATGCTCCTAAATTCAGTGAAAATCTTACAGCCTAATCACTCACCTAGCATGTTATCCATTTCTCTTATATTTGTTGGTTGCCTAGTTGGTACAAAAAGCTATGTAAACACTGAGAAGGAAACAATAAGCAAACACTTTCTGCCCTCCAGCAACTTACAAAGGAGGCGATTCTAGTTTTTTGTTTCTTTTTTTTTCTGCAGTGCTGCCGATGGATGAGCCAAGGGCCTAGAACATGCGTCCTGTAGCCCTGAGCTATGCTCCAGTCCCTGGTTTAGTTCTATATACACATATCTACAACACGAATCATGGAACAATGATTGCATATCCACTGTTTATTAATTGCTTACCTGTTGCCTCTAATAAGTGTTTTTAATATTATTTAATCTGTACAGCAAATCTGAATATAACTATCCTGTTCAGCTCTGAGAAGTTAGCATGTAATACAGCTGTAATCCAAGCCTCGATGTGTTTGACCTCAGAGTGCTCCTCACAGCCATGCTGCCCTGCTCCCCACAGGAAGTCCGGACAGGAGGACCAGTGAGAGCAGAGGTCATGGTCACTGTTAGCTTCGTTGAGCAGAAGTAGCTTACAGGAAAAGGCTACTGTAGAAGTCACCTCTCCTAATATCATTTCCTACTCCCACCAATAAACCTTTTTGCTTTTTCTCCAATCTAACCTCTACAGAATGACCAAATTAATATAAGACACAGCAATGATCATCATGAACTCCTCTGCTCAAAAAACCTTCACTGATCCCCCTCATAGTCACAAACAACTTTTTTTTGTGTTATACTGGGAATTAAACCCTATCACTGATCTACATCCCCACCCATCCCCCTTTTAAATTTTATTTTGATACAGGGTCTCACTAAATTTCCAAGGCTGGCCTTGAACTTGAAATCCTCCTGTCTCAGGGCCAGGGATTTAGCTCAGTGGTTCTGGCGCCTGTCTCGTAAGCGAAAGGTCCCAAGTTCAATCCCCGGTACAACCCCCCCCCAAAAATCCTCCTGTCTCAGCCTCCCTAAGTGCCGGGATTACAGGCATGTGTCACTATGCCTGTCCCTCAAACTACTCTGAAGCCTACCATTCAAGCTCATCTGCTGGCTTACCCTCGCTTTTCACCCATCCCTCTATTTTCTTTTTCTATGTCCTCGAAAAGTAGAACTGTCTGCTATCTCTCACACACAGGCCCACCTGCTGTTCCCAGCACTCTTTCTATGTCTCCCTTCTTCCTGTCTCTCTGAGTTGTTTCTCCAACTCTTATCCATCCTTTCATTTCTGACTTAAATGTCACTTGCTATATAACAGACAATTACTAAGCTAGGGCAAATATCTATGCATATACACATTTATCTATTTTTTTTTAACCATGTGTTGTGATTATGTCTTTTTTCTTTTATTACAGCAATCCCCCTGAAAGCAAAATCAAAATCATTTTCCCATACCCTAGGATCCTAGCATATCTAAATATTAATTTATCAGATGAACTGGTTTTTAAATTAAGGGGCTGGGTGTAGCTCAATGGTAGAGCACTTATCTAGCATATTCGAAGCCCTGGCTTTGATTCCCAGCAGTGCAGAAAATTACATTAAATTAAATACTTTTAAACAGAGGGAATCAGATGTGTAGAACTATTTGTATCTTTACACAATCATAAGTTTAGGATCCTTGAGCACCAAGACAGAAATGAAGGCAGCAGGATAAGCTTAGAGAGGATGATGAGTCATTTGCACAGCACACTGTAGAGGAAAAGGATCGGGGTAGAGGAAGGGCTGCAATAGCAGTGAATTTTATTCTTTGAAATATTGCCCAACATCCTGGTATTTGGGAATTTACCTCCCTTGCCTATACACACTGCCCAGCAGCCAGCAGCCCCGACTCTCTGTCATTGGTGGTCCCTGACCCCTCCACGACTATTCTCACTCATCCCAAGTTTCACGCCCCTGCAAACCAAGTCCGAGGGTGGACGCTCTTGAGTAGCTAAGCTTAGGCTCAAGCTGGTAAATAACCACTGGCTGGCAGGTCCCAAGTCTGGATGACAAGAGGGAGGTTTGGTGTGGGTGGAAATATACTCCCTATTTTGGGATTTCTAGGGCTCGTCCTGGGACTGCACAGCAAGAGCAGGCTGAGAGGGCTGTCTGGGGGAGGATGTGCCCTAGAAGAATGTCTTCTTGCAGGACCTGAGGTGGAAAGCAATTGCTTCTATCAGGACCCAAGTGTGCAGGCCCCGAGTTCCTGGGAGAAACCTGCAAACCTCCCCCCTCGCCCCGACTGTTGCCAGTCTGGTCTCAAACTCCTGTGCTCAAGTGATCTGCTTGCCTCAGCCTGCTAGGGAGGTAGGTCCATAGGCCTGTACCCCCGCACTAGGTTTTGAGGGGAGGCTCAACTCTCAGACTGCCTCTGTCTCCGAGCCCCTATCTTGGCTCCATTCCCCTCACCTGCTGCCTGGAGGATCCACCCTTAAGGCTAAGGTTACCCTTGCAGTGTGTTCATCTTGGAGCATTCGGTCTCATGTCTTTCACAGTCCAAGACTTCTAGAACAGTAGTTTGCGAAATGGGATATGCAGAGGTCCTATGGGACTTTTAGAGCTCCATGGGGTTATTTGTAGGAAACGAAGACAAGCAGCTGGGCCTAGTGGCATACACACCTGTAATCCCAGGTGTTTGGGAGGCTGAAGCAGGGGGATTGCAAATTCAAAGCCAGCCTGGGCAAGTTATCAAGACTAAAATAAGATAGAAAGAGCTAAGTATGTAGCTCAGTGGTAGAGCACCACTAGGTTCAGTCCCCAGTACCACCATATCCCACCCCCCAAAAAAACCTAAGGCAAGGTAAATGTAATCTTGTGGAAAATAACCCACACAGATGCAGTTTTCTAACATGAGGGTTATAAATCCCCACAGAGGTCTGTGTGATCTGAAGGGGCTGGTGAACCTTCATATAAAAGTCACTCATGTGTGCATATGTATGTATGACTGCCCTCGGGGACATAGGGTGAGCGATGTGCATTTCAAATATTCAGTGTAATCTCACTGACAGGGAGGCTTGGAAGGCAGTGACTCTGTCTTCCCAGTCAACACTTTGCTTCCCTGCTAATGTTGAATTTAATGTAGCAATTACAAAGTTCACATGATTTTTATTTTCAAGCGGGAACAAGTGTTCCTTTACTTAAGGACCACAGTTACGCCTTTTGAAAAAGATTATCAGCCACTAACCAGATTCTGAAAGGGTCTGTGACCTCCTGAGAAGTTAACAAAACAAAACAACACATTTTTCTCGAGGACTAAGGTGGGAACTGGGTGTCAAGGGAATTTGGAGGACATTCCAACTCCTCCCATTTCCCATGTGCTGCAAACATGTGTAGTGGGAAACAATGACAAATACAGGGAAGTGACAGGTCACTTTACTAAAAAGACATTTTTTTTTGAGACTGGATCTCGAAATGTAGTTCAAGCTGGCCTCGAACTCACTACATAGCCCAGGCTGGCCTTGATCCTTCTGCCTCAGCCTCTGGAATGCTGGGATCACAGGCAGGCGCCACCAAGCCCAGCAACATTTAAATGGATGGAATTCTGAGGATTTCTCAGGGTTTTCACTGTTTAGGTAACATGAGTCTTTTGTACCTGTCTTTCCTCTTTCCTTTAGTCTCCACCGCCTCTGGGAACAAACCAGCAGCTGTTGTTTGCCCCAGAAGGGGCTGAGGCTGCCAGGCAGGAGCCCTTGTTTGTTAGTCTGGAATGAGGGGCCCAGCTGGAGAAGGTAGAACGCATCCTCCACATGATCCATGAGAACCACACTTTCAAGTGTCTCTTTAAAACTTCAAAATTATTTTTGAATTTCTCCGAGTAACTGTAATTGTACTTTGAGTAGCCATAAATGAAAAACCACATGCTAATAAAAAGCTACAGTGCATTCCGTAATCCTTCTAGTATGTAATTAGAAATTACAGCACCATCTCTGTGGATCTGAAAATCAGCACAGCGTCTATGTGTGAGATGCATTATTTATTTGTTCTGCAGGCAGTGTTTGGTGCATCTGGATTCGGAGACCCCATCTCTGAAGGAGGGCTCCTTTCACTTCCCACAAAATAGGAATCAACTGAGCTCTAGCGCAAGGAAGCTCTTCGGGAGGTGGGGTGGCACCCACTCCAGAGCCCAGGTCCCATCGACTTTTGCAGGATGCTTGTGCAAGTCTCCCCTCCCCACCCTCCCATGCTGTCCCCTCACTAAGAAGTGTCCAAAGTGTGCCTGAGGGAAGAAAGGACTCACTAAGTTCTGTTCAGGTAACAGTCTGACAACAAAGTGATGACATAGCTGCCATGGGCCTCGGCGGCTGAGGGTGGGAAACTGTGTGGCCAGCCCTACGTCACTGAGCTCTCCCTGTAACCCGTGAGTTAAGGGTTGTCATCCTCTCTTCACAGATGTGGAAATTGAAGCTTAGAGAGGTTAATGGCAATGTCTCATGGTCACTAAAGGCCCCAGAGATAGGATCCAGAGCCAGGTCTAAATCCAGACCCTGAGGAGGTAACCACTATGCAATACTGCCCTATGCCAGGCTCCCTGGGTTCAGGGTTTGAGGGTCTTCTTTAGGACTAATGTTTATTTGCTGCTCCTTTACCCAAGGAATCATCTGAACCCAGCCACAAAGTGTTCCAGAAATGTGTAAGCCTTATTCTCCCAGGAGACTCGAGCTGCTGCAAAACACGTTTTGGCCGCATCTCCTAGGGTCTAGGACTCCACAGGCAAAACTCAATCTTGGAGAGCAGAGAATGCTTTAAAATCTTGACTGTAGCTCACAGCCTTTGTACAAGGAGGATGGAAAGTGCTGCTCCGCTCACCTCCTAGCCCACGCTCTGGCCCTTCTCCATTATAAAACCTTCCCTCCCACCTTGCCCACTGAATCCAGTGTGGGCCGGTGTAGAAGAGGCCTTCAGAACTGTGTGAGTCAGCACTGACTTTTCTCATTCCTTCCAGGACATTTTCTCTTTGGCCTTTAACAGAGCTTCTGCCTTTGCTCTTTGGATTCAGGAGTCTTCCACCCCTAGCAAGCAGACGCCACATCTTTAACATATTCTGGATTCCTTACCCTAAGAGCCCAGGGCAGGCTGGACACACCTGCAGCTGCTATTAAATAGTCACTGCATTAAATCCAAGGGTTCTGAGAACAAAGTCCCGGCTCCTGGACCATTCATTCAGACTACTGCTCCCCTCAAAAAATCACTGCCCCCCACTCCCTACCTAACCCCCCATGAGGCACATGATCTTTGAAAGTACTGGGATTTGATTTTTAAAAACATGACCTTTCCAGCTGGGCGTGGTGGTGCGCGCCTGTAATCCCAGAACTCGGGAGGCTGAGGCAGAAGGATCACTGGGAGTTTGAGCCCAGCCTGGGCTCATAATGAATTTAAGGCCAGCCAGAACTACACAGTGAGACCCTGTCTCAAAAAACAAAAACAACAATGACAAAAAAACATGACCTTTCTGAGAATCTTTTGTCTGTTGAGGCTTAGGCAGCTTTGCCTGGAAGACATAAGACCAGTTTTTCTCCCCTGACCAGGGCTCTCCTGGTGCCCTGAGAGGCCACTGAGGCTTTGGTACGTCTCCTTTCAAAACACCTGTGTCCAGGCAGTGAGCTAAAGGCAGGAGAGGGAGGAGGGTGTTTGCCATTCCTCTTCATTCCTGTCACCTTCTCAAAGGCTCCTGTTCCTCAAGAGTGTTTACCTTTGCTACCCTGGAAGTGAGGGAGCCTCTGCAGCTGAGACAAATGTCTGGGGTAAGAAGTAATTACTCTCCAGAGCTCCAGCACGGCCCTCGGCCACAGTGCCCTTTCTGGGCCCACTCAGACCATAACTAAGCCACTGGGAGTTTCGAGTTAGACGCCTCTCCAGACCTCAGCTGCTTCCTCTGTGAAAGGGGGGGATTTGGGCACAGTGGTTACTAACTCCCTTCTTGCAGAATTCTCTATAGTTAGCGTGCTTCCTTCTCAGTATTCCCCATGTCCCACCTCAAAACCAATTTCCCACAGGACTTTTAACCACACATTGCAATCAGGACCACACCTGCTTGCCAAGAGTTCCTCCAGAGTCAGACAGTCCTATGTGCCAGCTGGTACCCTAGAAAACCTCAGAGGTGCTGGGTGCAGTGGCACACACCTGTGATCCCTGTTGATTGGGAGGATGAAGCAGGAGGATGGCAACTTCACAGCCAGTCTGAGCAATTTAGTGGGACCCTGTGTCAAAATTTTAGAAAGGAGGTTGGGGGTGCTGGGTAGTTCAGTAGCAGAGTAGCCCTGGGTTCAATCCCCAGTACTGCAAAGAAGAGGGAGAGACAGAGAGAGAGAGAGAGAGAGAGAGAGAGAGAGAGAGAGAGAGAGAGAACTTGACAATAAATGAATAAATTAGACTCTCCCATCCACCTTTTTTTTTCCATTAAGTTTATTGGTACATTTTAGATATACAATACAGTTACATTCACCATTGGCAATCCGTTCACCTGTCTTAAGTGTTGTATTCCTACTACAGTGCTATGATTCACTGAATAATAATAATGATAATAATCATATCTGAAAGTTTTATCTGATGTTTATAGTTTAGGAAATGATTTTACATCTATCATCTGACTTTAAAATCCTCAGGACAACCCTACATAGGAGACAGAAATTGTTATTTCTGTTGGTTCTGAAGGTTTTTGTTTGTTTGTTTTTTGGTACCGAGGATCAAACTCAGGACCTTGCACTTGCAAGGCAGGCGGCCGAACCACTGAGCTACATCCCCAGCCCAGGTTCTGAAGGTTTTGACCAAGAACTTGGGACTATTTTGGAAAGTGACATTCTATGTCTTCCCACTAGCAAGATCTAAAGAAAAGAGAAAAAAGTTTGAGGAAAGAAGACATGGGACCATTCCAGCCAGCTTTGTTTTTTCTTCTGAAGTTTTTGTGTTTTGTTTTTGTTTTTGTTTGGGGAGAAGTTGAGCACTGGGAACGGAAGGCCGGGCCTTCTGCATGCTGGGTAAGTGTTTCATGGCTGAGCCACACCCCAGCCCTCTTCTGATAATTTTTGTTTGGAGAAGGAGTAGAAAGGGAGACGGGCTCTTTAGTCAGTCAAAACCTTGGCAGACACAAGAGCTCCCTTTACTGGCCCCTTTCCTCCTTTTCTCACTCCTTGCTCTCACTGGGGCCAGGAGGCAGCTCTCTGGGGGATCAAGGCTCTAAGTGTCCCTCATGCTTGGGGCTGGGGGGGATAAAGCCCTGGGTACAGGGGAGGCAGCGGAGGAGGGCTGTGGTCTCTCCACAGCCCAGGTCTCTGATTCATGCAGGTCGTGCCCTAACGCAGCTCGAGGGCCCTGCGGGAAAGTGGCACAGTGGGATTCTTCTCTCTGGAAAAGACTGAGAAGGGGCACCCAAGGCTGACTACGCACTCGCTCTAAATTGCAGGAAGGAAATTTGGTAATCCTTGGGAAGGTGGAGCAGGACCTTGGCCCCGTGTCCTGCGGTGTGACTGTCTGGAAGGGTCAGTCAGTGAACTCAGGCACCCAGTCTGTGATTTGCATACTGTCCCCTAGGCCCAGATAGAAATTGCAACTGCTTGACCGGGGAATTAGCTCAGTGGCACCGCGCCTGCCTTGCAAGCACAAGGTTGTGGGTTCGATCCCTGGTACCAAAAAAAGAAAAAAGAAATTGCAACTGCTGTGAGGCAGGACAGGCCTTGGAGGACCCTGAGGAGGGATTGACTTTGGCTATCCAAGAACAGTTTGCAGATCTCAATCCGCACAGTGGCCAAGGGGGCACAGAGGACAGCATTTTTCAGAAAATAAAATCACTTTGCTCAAACTTGCTAAATGCCAGGCACTTCAAACAAATCATAACACTTAATCTTCGCAACTCTGCATGATAAGAAACCATCCTGAACCTCACTTTAAAGGGCTATCAAGTCAGGTGTGGTGGCACACGCCTGTAATCCCAGCACTAGGGAGGCTGAGGCAGGAGAATCACTGTGAGTTTGAGGCCAGCCTGGGCTATACAGTGCATTCAAGGCCAGCCTCAACTGCATAGTGAGACCGTCTCAAAAAAAAAAGTCACAGAGCTAGTCCAGTGTCAGTCAGGAGTTGCACGTGCAGGGAGGGACCCTGACCAGTTCCCAGAACTGTCCCTACATGAGAGCTAGGTATGGACATGGCTGTGCCTTTCATCAGACAGAACCAGAGTGTCAGGTGAAGGCCCAGTTTTGGAGCGACCGAAGCCTCTGGAGAACAAGAGACTCCAGAATGGCCTTGGAGGAGAAGACTTTTCCTAGGAGCAGGCTCGATCCCGCAGCCCAGTCTCTGTGGCTCAACCAGGAGAGCCAAGGTGAGGAAAGCGAGCAGCATGAGGAAAGAGCAAAGAGCACAGAAAATATGCTGACGCTATGGGGGCTGGGCTGGTGTGAGGGACCCACCAGCCAGGCTGAGCCCTGGCTGGGTCATGACCTCCTCTGTGAGCCACTCCTGCAAGCTCAGGGCACCGTGAGAAAAGCACAGGGCCAGGTTGAGCCTTTCATCCCCAGGAACCTGAGAGCTTCCCAGACATCCCTTAATTATAAGCCTGGGCGCACTGTTATGCTCTGCCCAGGATACTTGCCTCATTGTTGCAATGAGGACAGGTCTGGAGGCAGAAGGAGTGCCTGGGTGAGGGGTCTGGGGAAATGGCCCCCAGAACAGGTTCCCTGGCATGAGGCCATGGCTTTAGTTACGAAGGGAATGACCTGGGAACCCTTTGTTAGGGACAATGTGTCTGACTGCTGAGTAATTGTATTAGTCAGCATTCTGTTACTGTGCCCAGATACCTGAACTACTCAACTTTAAGGGAGAAAGGTTTATCTTGGCTCATGGTTTCAGAGGTTTCAGTCCATGGTCTATGGCCCTGTGGTTTGGGGCCTGTGGTGACACAGCACACCATGCAGGAGAATGTGGTATAGGAGGTCTGTTCACCTCATGGGAGCCAGGAAGCAAAGAGAGAGGAAGAGGTAGGGCATGGTGGCACACACCTGTAATCCCAGCACTCAGGAGGCAGAGGCAGGAGAATCACTGTGAGTCTGAGGCCACTCCAAGTGACCTAACTTTCTCCCACTAAGCGACACCTCCTAAAGGTTACATCACCTCCCAACTGTGGTGTGAGCTGGGGACCAAGCCTTCACCACTCTGGCCTATGGTGACTTTTTTTTTGGTGACAGGGTCTCACTATAGTGTATTGTTCAGGGTAGCCTTAAGTTCACAGCAATCTTCCTGCCTCAGCCTCCTGAGTGCTAGGATTACAGGCATGTGCTACCATATCTGGCTGCCTTTGGGGACATTCAAGACCCACACCACAACAGTATCATCCACCAGTGTTTTTGCTCGGATATCCTCTTAGCTCACATCATGCTTCCTTATACAGCAAGTCCCCGACAAACGAGTTTGATTCCGGGAGAATATTAGAAAGTTGGATTCATTTGTAAGTCTGATATAAAAAAAAACAAACACACACACACACACACAAATACTGCAAATAAACTATTTTTAGTTGCACAGTAAGCACATAGCAGCACAACTATGACAATGTCCAGCAGACACGTGAACTAATTCTGTGATTTGTTTGCATGTTTATAATGTGAGGTCTTTTCGCATCTGTAAAAGTTCCCATCTCGAACGTTCATATGTCATGGACTTGCTGTAACAACTTTGCTGAGGTTAGGGGACCTAGGACAGAACAGAGGGCGACCACACTCTCCTAATGAAATGGAGGCAGCTGAGCTTTGCAGGTGCCAGAGACAGCCAGGTAATTGCCCAGGGAGTTTTGCGCCCTGATTGGCTTGACTAGGTATTCTGGTCTTCAGAATGAGGCCACATAAGAAGCAAGTGTGTGGAGAAATGTTCCACTCTGGACAAACCCTAAAGGTATATCACACCGCTCAGGAGTCTTGCTCCTAACTGATGAGTTATATTGCAGACCTTGTCATGTCACCAAGTCCCTGTTTTGGCCTCTTTCTTATGTGGAGAGAGGACAGGATTGGGTTTCCTGGTGATGCTGTGCAACTGTAATGCTATCATTGTCGTCCCTAGAACCACAGCGATTATACTTTGTACTAGGAAGAAGTAAGCACCCATGGGCACGATCTTCTAGCATTCTATGCTTGAATGATTTTTTACTGTCACCACCCAGACCAAGCCCCTGGGCTGCAAATGCTCCTTTGCTCTTTCATGTAGTTCATAGTTCATCAGAAGAAGGCAAGAAATCGAGAGGTATAAGTTGGGCATGATGAGGTATAAGCCAGGTATTGTGCATGAGCCTGTCATCCCAGCTATTTGGGAGGCTGAGGCATGAGGATTTCAAGTTCAAGGCCAATCTGAGCAATTTAGTGAGACTCTATCTAAAACAAACAAATAAATAAAGCCTGGGGATATATATAGCTCAGGTCCTAGGTTCAATCCTCAGTACTGGAAAAAAGGGAGAGAGCAAGAGAGGAAAAGAGGAGGGACCTGGAGGTGTGAACCCCAGGGGGAGTAGTAAATTATAGGTATACACTCTGGTTCCCCAGTGCAGCTTGATACAGTTAATCCCAGTGATCAGGTTATTACCATTGCCTTTGCTTCCTTCTTTCCTTCTTCCTTCTTTCTTCCTTTCTTCTTCCTTCTTTCCTTCTTCCTTCTTTCCTCCTCTAGCTTTTATTTCTGGAAAAGTCTAAGTTGGCTCCTAGCATCAGGATTTTAGCCTCATAAATTTTCTTCAAACAGTTTTTAGCCTTCTTGAGAATTTCTTCTACTCCAGTAGATATTCATTACCTTTTCTTCCCCAGTGCTGGAAATGGAACCCAAGGCCTCACATATGCTAGACAAATGCTCTATCCATGAGCCACTTCTCCAGCCCTCATTAGCTTTTTGTTAACAATTTACCCCCGGCCCTGTCTGCAGCCTCCCATCTTAGATCGAATCCCCTGCCGTATACACGGTCTCTAAGAGTACTCCTCCCCCTTCTCCTCGTTCCTTTCTTCCCACACACTTCCTATATCAGCAGCACCTCTTCACCAGTCACAGGACCCTGAAGTGTGTGTGTGAGGCACGTGCTTTGGGAGTGTGCCACCTGTGGGTGAGAGCCACAGCCCTCGGCACAGCCCTCTGTAATATCCACAGTGCGTCACTTACTCACAGAGTGCACCTAGTGCTTTAGGAGAGCTGAGGAAGAGGGACAAATCCAGCCTCTGGGTGCTGAGAAAAGCTTCCCAAGGGTGTGAGACCTGGCTGGACAGGCAAGAATGCATGGACGCTTTAAGTAGAGAAAAGAATGGGGAGCAGGTATAGCCTTCCTAAGAGCTGAGTCAGTCTTTACAAAAATCATGCTCCCTTTGATAAATACACATGCTCTCACTTACCCCCCGATTTCTGAGATTCCAATGTGCCTCTCTCACGGGGCCTTTCACTCTCCTTTGAGAGCCGCTCATTCGCTGGAAATGGGCGATGTAGGGCTCTACATTATCTCTGTAACCCATGATGAAATCAGAGAGTGCCTGCACCAACCTTGCACCCTTACACATTCACACAAATGCTCACCCTGATTCTTCAGCGAGATCAGGACATGCAGAATCATTCTGACGTCCCTGCGCAGCCTCTGGGGGTGGTGCTGAGGACATGTGCTAAATAGCAAAGGTCAAGACCTCAGGGCTGCAGCTTGGAGCTCAGGGACAGAGCTCCCGGAGCCAGGCAGCTTCCTCATCTTTGCACGACAGCTGTTTGTTTTCCATAGAGCGCTGACAGTGCACGCAGCTCGCTTGGCATGTGAAGACATAGTCCCACCCCGAGGCCTCTGGGAACTGAGCATGACAGCCTCTGGGTGCAAATACAACTCCAAAATCTGGCAGGCTGAGCCCTGAGGTATGAGCCCTTTGTTTCCGCCTCTGAGAAAACAAATAAATACAATAACATGGGCTAACCAGCTCTGGACAAGGTAGCACTCAGGAGGAAGAACCAAGCCATCCTTCGTTGAGGATAAGAGGGAGAATGGATCATGTTAGGACATGGGCATTAGGAATTTTTAGGGTGGAGGAGAGAGATGTGGTCAGAGGCAAATGGGAAACCAGGTGTTGGGGGGGGCGGTCCCAACATAAGGCAAGCAGAGGTTGGAACTGCTGTGGGAGGGTAGCACCTCCTGAGTCTCTTCTGGGCACCTCCTGCTTCACCACGGCTCCACCACAGTCCTTGAGTCTCAGGCCTGCACTGGCTGCCCAGATCAAGCCTTGCCAAGCAGGTGCCCTTGGGGAAGGCTGCAAAGTAAAGTAAAAATGATCAATAAAGATTGATCTTTAGGAGGCAGCGTGGTGTTGTGTAAAAGACACTGGCTTCCAGCCATGCCAGAATCTGACTTCCTCCTTTCCGCCATTCCCAACAGCCATATGTCTTGGTTTTTTGGTTTTTGTTGTGTTTTTTTTTGGTACTGAGGATCGAACTTGGGACCCTGCGCTTGCAAGGCAGGCACTGGAACCACTGAGCTAAACCCCCAGCCCTACAGCCATATGTCTTGAGCAGTTCACTCTCTCACCCTGGAAAGAAGACTCTTGTAGGGTTTAAATGAACTAGCACCCAGAGAGTGACACACACACACAGCACCTTGGCTTAGGGTGGAGGTACAGGTGTTACTCCTTCCACGGAAGAAATGCCACTAGTTCTTTAAGATACACAGTAAGACTTAGGATTAGAGACAATGTTCTGGAAAAAGAGTAAGTTTACATTTTTCCTAGGAGCCATAGAAATAATGGGTTTGGCATCACTGTCAAAGTGAGTTTGCGCATTAGGAGGTGGGAGTGTTTCCCGGTATTCCTGAGCCTCCCAAACCAGGCCAGCCAGGGATGGAAGGATAGACTTTGGGTTTTGGATACATTATTAAACCTCTCTGGGGACACCCTGTTCAATGCCGTTTGTCCCTTTGCCTCTGATTCTGTGAGCCCAAGAGGATTGTTTAGCTTTCCCTGGAAAAACCCAGGGAGTGACCTGCTCACCCAACAATCAGTTGGGCAATCAACCTATCAGTCCATCTAGTTTACCTCGGATCCTTCTTTCAATGCAAGGATGGGGAGGACCAGGATGCCAAGGAGTGTGCTGCAGAGGTAGGGTCCCTGGCTTGGAAGGATGCACATCTTTACAAAATCAGAGAGACTTAGCCACTTCTGGTTACGGTGGACAGAAATGAACCTAAACATCTAAGATCCAAAGGAGGAGGGGTTATGACAGAGTCAGGGTCTCTCCAAGACCACAGGCAGGGAGATCAGGGAGGTTGCACAAGGGCATGGGCCAGAAACTGGGAAACCCATACGAACCCAAGTACCTTCTTTCCTTTGGCATCTCCAGGGTGGCTGGCTTCTTATTTTTGCTTCTCTCTGTGCATGTTGGTTTATGTAATCAGTGGAGTTGAATAGCAAAGTGAGTCTAATTTCCAAGTTCATGGGAGGGGGAATTTGATGGCTTCTGTACAGGGAAAGGGTAATGGGAGTTGCCAGAGACCCCTGCAGCGGTCCGGGGCTCCTGCAAGCCAGTACGACATCCTCGAGATAGGAAAGTGGGAATTAAAAGAAACAGAGTCAGAGACTTGAGAGAAACTGAGTCTTGGGCTGATCTAAGCTGCTCTGGGCAGCAAAGACAAAGGACTCCAAGGACGTCCAGTGTTTATTCATCACAAGTGTGGGAAGGGGGGAGGTGGGCAGGCCTTGGAACACCTGCTGATAACAAGTATCAAGAAGGCAGGACTGTAGAATGAAGACACAGCACATCTTTGCTGAACAGAACAAACGGTTAATTCAGAGGGAAAGAATTTAGCTGGAGTCAGTTGACCTTGACTGGGAGTGAACTCAGCCAAGCCCTGCTACTTCCAATGTAACACAGTCGAAGTATAACTTTTTTTTTTTTTTGGTACCGAGGATTGAACTCAGGACCTTCGCTTTTGAGGCAGGCAGCAGAACCACTGAGCTAAATCCCTTGCCCCACAATCGAATTATGGAGGGGCAAGAAGCTTGTGCCACTATAGCCTCCTAGTACTGGTCAGATTGTCTGCTACAGTCCTGCTTGGAGGAGACGCCTACTCCTAATCTACTTGGCCATGACCTGATGAGCTAGCCACGTACAGACCACATATAATATAAACATGCTCTCTCCAGTCCAGTAGAGTTGTGGAATCTCAGAGAAGAAAGGTAGTGATGGCCCCAACACCTCAAAGCACACTGCATTAGGATACACATTTGACTGCTACAACAGTAATGCCTTAAACGAGTTGGAAGTTTATTGCTCTCCTGTGTGTAACAGTTTGAGTGCAAACTGCCCAGGGATAATACAGTGAATCCACAGCAATAGGGATGCAGGCGCCTTCCAACTTCATGCTCTCCTCTCAGGATATTTGCCAAATACACATGCTTGAAGATGCTGCACTACAATGTCCACACTCCTGCCAGAGGGAGGGGATAGAAGGACCTTTGAAGGTGCCTTTCAAAGACACAATTGTTCCTGCTAAGTTTTCATTAGCCAGGCCTTAAACATATGGCTATAATTCAAGAGAGATTGGGAAATGCAGACATTAGTTAATGGACATATGTTCAGTCAAAAACAACCCCGCAAGAAGGTCAAATGGATATTGGGAGACAACTTCCTGCAAGGATCACTAGGGTCCTTGGTTCCTAAAACTCTGAAGCTTTTGTCTCTTTGTTTTGGTACCGGGGATTGAACTCGGGACCTTGTGCTTGCGAGGCAGGTGCTGGAACCACTGAGCTGTCTCTTCTAATTCTAGACTTTGGGACAGGTTGTTGCCACAGAAGAGATACAAGGGGCATGAAAGAATATCTATGAATATCTACATGTAAACACGTCCAAAAGCGTGACCAGGACATGCTTAGGCTTGATGCTTTCTTTGGTACTTTGACACCATTTCAAGGAAGGCCTGGGGATGATGTGCCTCTTCCCCTGTCCTAATTTAAGGTACAGAAAAGGAAGTTCTACAATTGATCTTAGCCAAAAGACCGAGAAGCGCTAAGAAAAGGAAGTTCTGGGGACGGATTGCAGAAGTGAATTTGACAGCACAGAGTTCTTTAAAGAACAGGTTCGAGTCACAGCCCAGTTCTGCCAAACGAGAGGTTAAAGTCACTTCCTTCAGACTCCAGACCCACATGTTGTATGCCTTCCTGGAAACCCATCCAGCAACTGGGCTGGGGAGAGTAGATCACAGCAGCTAATCCACCAGTAGTGCATGGTTGAGTGCCCTCGTGCACAGGGACACTGGGTCGAGGGCCCACTGTGTGCAGGAACAGCCTGGATGCCTTGGTGGGACCCAAGTAGGTGTCCAACAGAAGATGTGCCTGAGGCTCTATCCTCTTAGCTGGAAGACTGACCTCATCCTTGGCCAAGGACTTCCGGTTCACCAGTATCTACTTGGTGGGGCAAGAGGCTTTCAGTCCAAGTCAGCAGATAGGACTGTGAGTCACAGTACATATGGTAGGTGTCTTTGCTCTATTCCAGGCGGGGCTTTGCACAAGAGTAGGGGTGGCAGAGGTGGCTTTTACTGTGATTTCTGGGTCTATAGCACTGTGTGTGTGTGTGTGTGTGTACTTGTCAGGACAGGGGAGGTTAAGAGTGTGGGAAGTTAGGAATCAAACTGAACTTTATAGCTTTTACTCACAGTGATGTCCAGATGAGGGACGAGAGGAGCAGAGAAAGTCCTGGGCCAGAAATCAGCTTGGGGTCACACTGACCTGTGTGATCTTCCATGTTCTTACCTCATTTCCCCCATGTTTAAGACAGGAGGTCATAATGCCTTGCTCAACTCGAAAGGCTTTCACAGTAAAAAAGAGAATGGAACCGTGAGCCATGTAAAAGCAAAGACAGCCTTGTTTTCCCCTCTGTGGCCCTTGGCACCTGGTACTGTACCGGGTACATGCAGTCACTCTTCAGTGAGTGTTGTCCAGATTCAGTTGGGAGGGGGCAAGGGCTGGGGGATGTGGCTCAGTAGCAGAATGTTTCCCTAGCATGCATGGGCCCCTGGGCTCCATCCCCAGCACCCAGCACCACCAACAAAAACCCTGCAATCACTTGGCCCACTTTACTTGTAAGAAAACAGAGACCCTGTAGGGACAGGAACTTGCCTAAGGCCACAGAGGACACCTGGGAAGAGTAAATAGGGGCAGCGCCAGGGTCTGAGATGTGCTCTGCATTCAGCCAGCATCGGTGCTACCCTTCTGCACCTCTACTCTCCCCCTCCCTTCGTACCAGTATCCGTAGCTGCTCAAGGCTGACCTGGGATTACTGAGCAGGAGGCTGTTGCTGCCCTTGTGCAATGGGATACCATGGTTAGAGCAGTGGCTCTGGAGCCAGACTACCTGGGTTTGAACCCTGTTCTGCCATTGTTATGGTTTGGATTTTCCTTTTTATTTGGTTCTGTAGACTGAACCCACGGCCTTCACACTGAGCTACATCCCTAGTCCTTTTTTAAAATTTTTATTTTTAGGCTATTGTGGCTTTCCTCACGACAGCTCACTCTGTTTTCTCCAGGGTGTACATTTATCTTGCTTTTTCCTCTTTCGCTTGGCCCAAGCTCACTCTGCAAAGCCAGTTTCTCCCTCACCCTTTTTTTTTTTTTTTTTTGTACCGGGGATCCAACTTGGGTCCTTGCACTTGCGCAGCAGGCGGTGAAACCACTGAGCTAAATCCCCGGCCCCTTCTCCCTCACTCTTAATTTTTACTTTTTCAAATAAACTTTGCCACACTCAAATAAATAAATAGGACTTTAATTTTGAGATAGGTCTCCACTAAGTCGCTAAATTCCCCAGGCTAGGCTCAAATGCATAATCTTCCTGTGACAGCTCCCCAGAGTGCTTGGATTACAGGTGTGTGTCGGGGCTTGGCTGTGATTTGTATTTGAAATGTCCTCCACAGGGCCATGTGTTAAAGGCTTGGATGCCAGCTTTCGGAACCACTGGAAGGTAGTGGAACCTATCATAGGAAGCGTGAAGTTATGAATTGGGGACTGCCCTCAAGGGGAATGTTGGGACCCTACTGCTTCCCATCTCCCTTCTTGCTTCCTGGCTGCCATGAGGTGAGCAGCTTTACTTCAGCGCTTGCCTTCCACCATGATAAGCTGTCTCACCACAGGCCCCAAAATGATGGGGCCAAGTAACCACGGACTGAAACATCTGAAACCAGGAACCCAAATAAATCTTTCCTCCTTTAAGCCAATTATCTCAGGCATTTGTCACGGTGATAGAACGCTGAGTAATACATCCATTTACTAGCTTTGTGAGCCCATTTAATCTCTTTATGTCTTGGCTTCCTCAGCTATGAAATGGGGATTAAAATTGTAGCTGAGTGTGGTGGCACGCACCAATAATCTCAGCACTCTGGGAGGCTGAAGCAGAAAGATTGTGAGTTTACAACCCCAGCCTGGGCTACATTGTGACCCTGTCTCAAAACAAACAAACAGGACCAGGTATTTAGCTCAGTGGCACTGAGCCTGCCTTGAAAGTGAAAGGTCCTGAGTTTGATCCCTGGTACCAAAAAACATTATAATAAATAAATAAAATAAAATTTTTAAAAAGTAAAAAACAAACAAACAAACAAAAACTGACATTGTATTTAACCCCACGATGTTGTTGTGAGAATGAAATGAGTCAAAACATACTTAAAGTGTCTGGGGCAAGTATGCATGCTGTTGGGGGTTTGCTGTTTGTGAGGTTTGCAGTTGGCTTTTCTTACTGCAATGGTGGCTACAGAGTTGGTCAGCATGGCCAGCCTTCCCAAGGACAATCATTTGGCAATGGCAGTTTGTTTTCACTGACTAGGGTAAGATTCCTATTGCTATTCTAAAGGCCTGGGGAATCTATCATGTAAATTCTTGGAGGGCTAGGGGTTCTCTCTGGTGAAGACCCTTAAGGGTAAACCACAGGGCATTTGATGGACAGTTAGAAAGCAAAGACCAGTAAATCCTCCTGAAGATCCAAACCTCAGAACCATCCTCCGGCCCCAGTACACCGAGGGCTGAGATGGGATACCAGCTACCCAGAAGCACATTTCCTCTTTGCTTTAAAATCTTTACCATTCCAGCTTCCATTTAGCTGGCTCAGCATTGGAAAGCCAAGGAACCCCAGCACAGAGAAGGCCAGAGGCCAAAGGGCCAGGAAAACTGGAGGGAGGCAGAGTTGCTCCTGCCAGGAGAGGGGATTCAGTTTCCTCCCCACCCTGCAGCGGGCCCCCAGCCTCCTCACTCCCATTCCTTTTCCCCTTCCACCCCCAGACCTTTGGGCCACAGGTTCTGCCTGAAAAAGCAATTAGGAGTTGCTACCTCAGGACATTTCCTCTGGACCTATTTCCTGCGGGCGCTCTGGGCAGGGAAGGGAGCATTAACTCAGCATTCCCCACCAGACCTTGTCATCCCGGATGCTGACTGTCACTCACTCACTCACAGCCAATTGCCACACCTGAGAGGTGGTTTCTTAATGGTTTCCAGTGTCCACACCTGTGCTGACTAACCTGGCAGGTTCCTGGAGAAGAGCTGAAGCCAATTTTCTGACAGAAATGTGTTTTGTCTTTTTGGTGTGTGCTTGTTTTTGTAATTTGGTGCAGCCCTAGGATTTGCTGTAGTTTTTAAGAACTCTCCCTGAGATTGGAATTTCAGAGTATCTCTGGTTCGATCATCACGGTCACCATCAGAATACCCTACAGAGTACTACCATGTGGGTCGGTAGTTTACATATTATCTCGAGTGTGTCCAATTCCCTACTTTCCAAGGTAGATCTGAGGACGGTTCCTCTCAAGCTTTCATGTGCACAGAAATCTCCTGGGAATCTTGTTAAAATGCAGATTCTGTGGCCTGGGACGCAGCTCAGTGGCCAAGCACTCACCCCCCACACCACCAAACAAAAATGCAGATTCTGGGTGAGCAGGTCTGCTGGAAGGCCTGAGCTTTGGCATTTCTACCAAGCTCCCAGGTAATATTGCTTCTCATTCCTTGAGTAGCAAAGATATCAGGAGGAATCTTGGTTGCAAGTAACTGAGATCCACTGTGAACCAGTTAAGCAAGAAGAAGAATTTATTACAGGGACTTGGGCGTCGCATGAGGTTAAGGGACAGAGACGGGACAGGATGACAGCTGGGTGTGGGGAAGAGATGGAGCCTGGGTGTCCGAAGCCTACAGGACGTGGGCTACTGACCTGCACTCTTCCTGCAGTGCTTCCTTCAGGAATCCAGTGCTTCCTTCCATCTCCTCCCATCACACCATCCTGTTCCTTTCTCCTCCATTCTGCTTTGTTTCCAGGGCAACTCTACCACAGTCTTGGGATCCCACTTTTTTTGTTTTAGATTTTTTGGTGGCACTGGAATGGAACCCAGATCCTTATACGTACTAGGCAAGAGCTCCACCCCTGAGCTGTGTCCCACCCTTTTAAAAACTTTTGTAAATTTTGAGACAGGCTCTCACGATATAGGCCAAGCTGGCCTTAAACTTGTGATCCTCTTGCCTCAGCCTCCTGAGCAGCTAGGATCACTGGTCTGTGCCACCATGGTCAGCTTGCTGCTCTCTTGGATTCCTCCCTAGTTCCTGTGGTACACAGCTTCCAGTAGTTCCCTATGGAAGTGAGCAGAGCAGGCACAATGTTGACAAACTAATGAGCCTGTTATTGTCTTTACACTGCTTGAGAGGGTAGGTGAGCAGAGTCCTAGTTTCTGGTGTGGCTGTGCTGTCCAATGCCACTTGACTTTCTACCCTTTGTGTCTCTGGATTCTTCTCTCTGACACCCAGTTCTGAGAAGTCACAATGGCATGCCTTGGGACACACACATCTTTCCTCATAACTATACTGGTTATTTGGCAAGCCCTTTTGTCCTGGACATTTTTTTTTCTGAATTAATTATTTAAGAATTTCTTGCTGGGCGTGGTGGCACTGTTGTGTCTAGATTGTGAGGTCTTTAAAGACTATTTAGGAGTTGATTTTAATGTAAGCACATGAGGGTCGTTTATTTAAGTTTGAGTAGGGACTCTTATCTGACACCGACGTAGTGGGTTAGGATTGAGAGTTTTGACTTTAAAACACTAGGGGTTTTTATAGAGGTTATAGTAAGGCGTGGGGTTTTAAATCACACACAAACCATACGATTGGTTAGCATTTAGCAAGTTTTGAAAGTTTAAACTTGATTGGCTGTGTCTTGTGCGCTGAACTGTAAACGGCTGTTCAAGTCATCGAAAAGAACATCTGGGATACTGGGGTATTGGGGTAACTACTGATTAGCTGTTGTTAGGCTAGTTGTTAGGGGACTGTTGAACATTATCACAGGCAGGTGGCCAAAGTACGTCTTGTGGGTTTTTTTGGAACTAGAGTTTATGTCTAGGCCACCTTATTCTAAGATGGGGCCAAATTTTAAAATGGAGTCACTCAGGCCTCACAGCACATGCCTATAATCCCAGCACTCCGGAGACTGAGGCAGGAGTATCTGGGTTTGATGCCAGCCTGAGCTACATAGCCCAGGCTACAAAGATCCTGTCTCCCAAAAAACAAACAGGCTGGGGATGTAGCTCAGGCGCTACACCTGCCGGGCAAGTCCAAGGTCCTGAGTACAATTCCCTATACTGAAGAAAAAAAGAAAGAAAGCTGGAGATTTAGCTCAGTGGTTCCACCGCCTGCCTCGAAAGTGCAAGGACCCGAGTTTGATCCCCAATACCAAAAAAAAAAAAAAAGGAAGGAAGACTTTCTTAAATCAGGTATGGTGACACACACCTATAATCCCAGCACTTGGGAGGCTGAGGCAGGAGGATCATCAGGAATTTGAGGCCAGACTGTGCTACATAGTGAATTCAAGGCCAGCCTGAACTACATAGTGAGACTAATAATATAAGGCACCAAGTAATCCAAACAAGCAAAATAATCGAAGCAAGGGAAATGTTATAACTCCCAACCTGCTAGATGTCCAAAACTCAAGTTCAGATTCTCTAAAATCTAAGAATGAATTCTAGGAACAAGGGAGGTTAAGAGTAGGAAAAGTTTATTGAAAGATAGCTTCTGTCTAAGAGAGAAAGAAGGGGGATCGGAAAGTGAGTTGCCCACCCACCCCACTTCTCAAAGGTGTTTCACCAGGCAAAACCACCAGGTGAGGCAGATACAAAGTGGGACAAAACTATAAGACCCAATGGAAAATCACAAGGTGGGCAAGAGGTGGGAAAAACCATGATCAACCAATAAAATTACAAGTACAGTTCACCCAGGTAATATTGATTAAATGAGGATCAAATGGGAAAACAAGTCACAAATCAAGCGAACAAAGAATGAACAAGGAGTTTCCAGAAAGGAAGTCGGCTAGGGAGATTGATGCCTATTTAGAATATCAATCACTGCTATTTATCCCAGGGGAAGTAGGTGAGTGCAGTACCTTTTCTCTTTTTATAGTGCTGCCCAGTGAATGTGCCTCAATTGTTTTTTATGCTGAGGACCTAACCTTGTCTAACTGCTTTATAATTTCTAACTAATGTAGCTATCTGCAATATTCCCCCCTCTGAAGAAGTATCCCTAACTGCGGTTGGGGAGAAAGGGCATAGTTTTTATCATCTAACTGCTTCGAGCTGAAAAGGGTCGATGTGGGAAGAGACTGTAGTTAGGGGCTCTCTCCAGACAGCTAACTTAATGGGCCTCAGATAGAAATCATATTGTAGCTTAGTAGTTATGAACCTTTTACAAGGTTGATCTGGTGGATTGGGGTAAGAGGAGTCTAGCACACTTGTCACTGGTTCCATCTGTATGACCGCTTGGATTTTGGCAGCCTCTAGGTGAGAATAAACAAAATTTTCAAGAAATTAGAGCCTGTATAATCTAAGCATGAACACTAGAATGGAAAGGCGGGTTGGGGAAAGAGTGACACTTAGAAACTGAAATAGTGATTGTAACCTGCTGGCTCTTAGACTCTTATTGATGGAGGTTATCTATAAGTCTGATATTTTGTCATAAGTCTCTCTAGTTTTCACTGTGAGAAGACAGAGACAATTTGAAGGTCAATTTTAGCTAAGAGATTTAAAAACTGTTGTTGAACTGTTATATATTTTACTATAGTTTTTTAATGACCCATAACATTGGTCAGCTACCAGTGCAGCTGGCAACTGCCAGAAGGGGTCAGCGATTGGAGCCTTTTTTTACGTCTAACTTTATTGTTAAATTTTTAATATTATATTTATTAATATTTTAGTTATACTTTTCTATTTGGTGTTTAAGACCAAGTTAAAGTGAGACCTGTGTCTGTCTATCAAGGTCAGTTAAGTCTCCCCAGGCATTACTTTGGAACCATATATGGAGCCTCTTAGCTCTTCGGTCAGTGTCAGAGTCAGGATGGGTCATGGCCTTGTGTGACCATGTTGCTTTTGGTGAACCACGTGATATTTAAGCTCATATGCCTGGTTTATTTCATTTAACATTATGATCTCAAGATGAATCCATTTTCCTACAAATGATTTGAGTTTATCCTTCTTTATAGCAGAGTAGTACTCTTTTGCTGTCATTTTGGTTTGATTTCTATAGCTTTAGACTAAGTCTGGAAGTGGGATAGGATCAGTTCCCTTCGTCCTTCTTCAATATTGTATTGGCTACCTCGATTCTTTCATCTCTTTATATAAGCCTTAGAATCAGTTTGTTGATATCCACAAAATAACTTCCTGAGATTTTGAGTGAGGTTGCACTGAATCTCTAGGTCAAGTTGGGAAGAACTGACATCTTGATAATTTTGAGTCTTTATATCCATGAACAGAGGATATCTCTCCATTTATTTAGTTCTCTGATTTCTTTCATCAGAATTTTAGTTTTCCTCATATAGAGCTTGTACATATTTTGTTATATTTTACTTAAGTATTTCATTTTTATTGAGTGCTAATGTAAAAAAAAGCCTTTTTTCCCAGCCAGGTGTGGTGGTGGATGCTTACAATCCTAGCATTCTGAGGCAGTAGAATCATGAGTTCAAGCCCAGCCTAGGCAACTTAACAACTTGGTGAGACTGTCTCAAAGTAAAAAATTTGAAAAGGCTGAGGATGAAGCTCAGTGCAAAGGTCTTGATATCAATCCCCAGTAACACACTCACACATCTCAGAGCAGGAGACAACATATCTTTTTTCCATGCTGAGGATTGAACCCAAGGCCTCATGCATGCTAGGCAAATTCTGTATCTCTGAGCTACATCCCTATTCCTTTTCAAATTTTATTTTCAGAGAAGATCTCACTAAATGGTGAACTTGTAAACTTCCTGGCTCAGCCTTCCAAGTAGGTGGGATTACAGACATAGACTACCTTGCCCAGCCAGTATGGTGTTTTTCATTTCAGATTCTTTTTTTTTGGTACGGGAGATTGAACTCAGGACCTTGTGTTTGCGAGGCAGGCAGCAGAACCATTGAGCTAAATCCCCGGCCAGTTTCTAAGTTTTTTTTTTTAACTTTCAACTATTTAAGCTATTTGAAATTGATTAGATGAATAATTTATCTAGTTTACTAAGTTCTTTATGCTTCTTTAACATTCATAATGTTGTTTTAATTAAGATCTGTTTCAAAAGAAACAAAGTGTATTATATACATGTATCCATTTCCCAGATGATTGTAAACTGCATGGATTGCAAACATGTACTAATAAAAAAGAATTAAAAATAAAAGTATCATTAAAATATCTATTTCTTTCTTTTTTTTTTTTTTTTCAGTATTGGGAATCGAACCCAGGGCTTTTGCACTAAGCTACATCTCTAATGTAGTTGATTAGATTACAAGGGTGTGCCAGAAATCTATTTCAAGGCTGGCTAATCTATTAATTCAGTAAATGTTGCTAGAGCTGAGGATGTGGTTCTGCGGTAGAATACTTTGCCTAGCATGTGTGAGGCCCTGGCTTCGATACTCTTTATTATACAAATTTTTAAAAATTAAACTAAAAAAAAATGTTGATATTTAATAAGGTAATCCTATCCTCCTTTTTCTTTTTTTCTAAGTCTTCTTAGCAATTATGTCTTAATATTTTTCCAAGTGAATGATAGAATTATTACAATGAGTTAATATTATTATAAACCTAATATGTTGATTTGAGGATTCATATATTAAAGATATTCAGATTTCTAATTTTTCCTTTAAAATTCTTCAATCCTATTATGTTTATATAACAACATTGATAAAGATAATATCCTCATCAAATCTTTTGTCTGTTCATATTTTCTTTCTTTTTTCTTGATTACATTTACATTTATATTTATTTTATTTTTCCTTTTAAATATCCATTCCAGAGTTGATTTTTTTTTCCATTTAGTTTATTGGTACATTTTTAGGTATACAATACAGTTACATTCATCATTGGGATCTTGTACCTTTACAAGAGCATCTTGGTTCTTATTTTTTCCCCATTCCCCTGCCCTCCCTTCACCCCCTCCACCCTTCCCTATTTACAAAGACTTGTTTTCCATGTTTTTCATTTTCTCGTATGTTTTCTTTTCCCTTCTTTCCTTTCCCCTTCTTTCCAGAGTTTTACTTACTAAATATATTGATATTTCTGCTTAAGAACTCACACATTTCTGGAATCATCTTAATTTTGTTCTTTCTGCTTTCTCTGTCTCCCTGAATGCTGTTGTTCTTGTCAGAATTTTTCTGAGATGAATTTGTTTATTTCATCATTTATTAGAGCAGGGCTGTGTTGAAGGCTTGGTCCCCAGCCAGTGGTGCAATTAGGAGGTAGGTCATGGGGATGTGCCCTTGCAGGGGACATTGGGACCCTGGTCCCTTCCTGGCCACCATAGGATGAGCAACCTTGTTCCACCATGTGTTCCTGCCATGATGCTCTGCTTCCCAACAGATCCAGAAATAGCACAGGCAATTGACCATGCACTGAAACCTCTGAAACCATGAGCCAAAATAGATCTCTCTCCCTTATATGTTTATTCTTTTAGATATTTTTGTCACAGAAAGAGAAAGCTGACTAACAAAAAGAAACAGCCTACTCATCAGCAGTCCCTCTGTTCTCCCACCCTCAGCTCTGGTAACTGTGAATCTGCTTTCTATCTCTATAGCTTTGCCTATTTCAGACAGTTCATGTAAATGGACTCACATCATATGTGGTCCTTTGTGTCTTGCTGCTTTCACTTAGCACAATGTCTTTAAAGGGTCTTCATATTATAGCATGTGTCAGTCCATATTTCATCTCTCTTTATGCCCAAATAATACTCCCTTATACAGGGAGCCTGCATTTATCTACACATTCCTTGATTGATACCCATTTGATTTATTTTTACTATGGCCCTTATGATACATAGCTGCTGTGAACATTCATGGCAAGGCTCTGTGTGAAAATGTGTTTTCATTTTTCTTGGGTAGCTATCTAGGAGTGGATTTCCTGGCTCACACGTTAACTCTGTCGAACCTTTTAAAGAACAGCCAGACTGTTTTTGAAAGTGATTGCACCATCTCGAATCTCAGCAGCAATGAAAGTTCCAATTCCTTCAAATCCCCACCAACAGTTGGCATTTCTGTGGTTTCTATTTTCACCATTCTAATGAGTGGAGCAGTATCTCATTGTGGCTTTGCTTTGTGAAGTCCAGTGATGACTAATAATGTGGAACATCCTTTCACAGGCTTATTGACTGATCCTGTAGCTTCTTTGGAAAATGGCACTTTAAAACTGGGTTATTTAGGGCCAGGGATTTAAAAGCTGAGTGGTTCCACCGCCTGCCTTGCAAGCACACCGATTTCGACCCCCAGTACCAAAAAACAGCAACAAAAAAACAAAAAAAACCCCTGGGTTATTTGTTCTCTTATTTATTGAATCATAAGTGTTCTCCATCTATTCTTATCAGATATGCGATTTCCAAATATTTTGTCTCATTCTGAGTTCTTTTTCACTTTTTTTTTTTTTCTTTTGGTACCAGGGATTGAACTCAGGACCTTGCGCTTGCAAGGCAGGCAACAGAACCACTAAGCTAAATCCCTGGCCCATCTTTTTCACCTTCTTGATGGTATTTAACTTTGATGAAGTCCAAATTATCTATTTCTTCTTTTATTACTTATATTTTTGGTGTTGTATCTAAAAAGAAAATTGCCTAGCTCAAATAGTTACTCCTATGTTTTCTACTAAGTGTTTTTTAATGTTAATTCTGGCATTTAGGTCTATGACCCATTTTGAGTTAATTGTTTTGTATGGTGTGAAGTCAAGATCCAGCTTTGTCTTTTTGCATATAAATATCCAGTTGTTCCTGCATTATTTATTTATTTTCTGATTCCAGGAATCGAACTCAGGACCTTGTGCTTGCCAGGCAGGTGTGGCTCCACTGAGCTACATCCCTGGGCCCTGCGTTATTTATTGAAAGATTATTCTTAGGTCAGGTGCAGTGGTATATGTCTATAATCCCAGTAACTCAGGAAGCTGAGGCAGGAAGATTTAGTTTGAGGTCATCTTGGGCATGTTAGCAAGACCCTCAAAAAACCAAAATAAAACTGAGACATGAAGATATTATGTGTATCTTGATGAATACCTATAAGGGTATCTATGAAGTACTCTTCCCCCTAAATAGACTTTTAATCTGAATACATCTCTAGATCTAACTACCAGTTTACAGGAAATCTAGGGGACAGAAATAACGAACAGACTCTAGACTGTCTGTATCAGTTATCTATCACTGTATAACAAAGTGCCCCAAAGCTTAATGGCTTGAAACAGTAATAAACACATTGTACTCAGAGCCTCTGTGGGTTTGAAATATAGGAGATAGCTCAGTGGTACAGCACTTGCTTAGTATGTGGGAGGCTCTGAGTTTCATCTCCAGCACTGCAAAAGCAAAGAAAGAAAAAAAAAGAAGAAAAGAAAAAGAAAGGAAGGAGGTTCACACGTATACTTGGCAAGTCAATGCTTCTTGTTCATGCTTCAGTTCTTGCCATGTGGACCTTCCCAAAGGATGCTGAGTGTACCAGTGACAGACAGCTAGCTTCTTCCTGACAGAGGACTTCGAGTGAGAGCAAAATGAAAACCACAATAGCTTTTTTTTTTTCACAATAGCCTTTATGACCTAATCCTGGGAATCACGTACCACCATTTCTGCAATACTCTATTGGTTGCCCAAGTCAGCCTTATTCAGCATGGGAGGGGACAGCATCATGTGTGCATACCAGGAGGCAAAGATCACTGGGGCCACCTTTCATGCTGACTACCACTTTGTGAGTGACTCTACAGGACAAGTGACTTGGTTTGTTCAGCAAATAAATTGCAAGGAAAAAGAAATTGAGACCTATCAACCAATTGCAACATGAACAAATGGAGAAACTTGAACACTGACTAGATATTTAATAGTATTCATCAATTCTTGTGAATATTTTTAGAAATGATAATAATATTAGATAATTTTTTTCTTTAAAAAAGAAGTCTGGGGCCAGGGATTTAGCTCAGTGGTGCCACTGCCTGTCTCGCAAGCACAAGGTCTTGAGTTTGATCCCTGGTACCAAAATAAATAAATAAATGAGAAGTCTAGTCTCTTTCCCCTTGAGTGTGGGCTGGACTTAGTGACTTGTTTCCAAAGAATAGAGTGGGAGGGGGTTAATTTCACAATGAAAAAGCTTGTTGTCTTAGTCTGTTTTGTATTGATATAACAAAATACCTGAGGCTGAGTACTTCATAAAGAAAAGAGGTTTATTGAGTTCTACATTGTGCAGATCCAAAGCAAGGTACTGGCGTCAGCTTCTTGTAAGGACTTGTGCCAGACAGCGTGCTCATGTGGTAGGAGCACGGTGGGGAATTTCACATAGTGAGAGAAGAAGAAGAGATGGGAGAAGGGCCAGGCACACTTTTTTATAACAACATGCTGTCTTTTGAACTAACCCATTTCTGTGAGACCCAACCCAAGCCACAAGACCAGCATTAATCCCTTCATAAGGGCAGTCATGACCCAATCACTCCACCACCACCACTAGGCCCTACCTCCTAAAATTCCCACCACCTTTCAATCCTGTTACTTAGGGAGTTAAGATTCAACATGAGTTTTGGAGGAACAAACCATATCCGAAGCATGACACTTAAAAAATACAACCTTGGCCAAATGACCAAAGTCAACATTGTCTATGGTAAGTCATGTTAATAGCATGCATCTCCTGATATGAGGTGGTGAGAAAAATCCTTCACCCTGGTAATGTTCTTCTCCAAAACCTACAACACCCAATCAAATCATGAGGAAAACACCAGACAAATTGAAAGACATTCTAGAAAATACTGAACCAATACTCTTCAAAAAATATTAAGACCATGAAAAATAAAGACTAAAAAACCACAACAGACCAGAGAAGCCAAAGGAGACATGACCGCTAAACACAATGTGGTATCGTGGTTAGGATTCTGGAGTAGGAAAAAGGGCATTAAGGCAAGAGGTGTAGCTCACTGGTAGAGAGTTCACTTAGCAGGCACAGTGCCCTGGGTTCTATCCCCAGCACAGGATGCTAGGGGTAGGGTACCACAACAAAATTGATTTTATTTTTAGAGCTCAAAAACCAAGGGAGGAAAAAACAAGGATCTGAGACAGGCGTGGTAGCATGTGACTATCATTTCAGCTACCCAGAAGGCTGGAACAGAGGGATAACTTGAACCAGGAGTTCAAAGCCAGCCTGGACAACAGAGTGAGACCCCATGTCAAACAAACAAAACCAAGGACCAAATCATATCTAACCCTACCAACTTCTGCCTCCCTGTCAGTGTGGACCTGAGCAGCCAGTTATCCTACTCTTCATGGCATCAGATGGCTGATGTGTGTGGAGCAGGCCTATATGGCGGGGCTCTTTTTCCCTGGCGATGCCACATGAAGGAGGGCTAAGCGCAGAAGCCAAGGAACCACCCAGAAAGGGCATCATTTGCTAAAATCTTATTTTCTCTCCCTCTCCCTATAATCTTGAGTGTAAATGGTATTGTCCTGGGTTCAGTTCAGCAATGAGCATCAGTCAGGAAGGACTATTGTCCCTGGTAGCCTTTGAAATACCCTGGAACAGTAATGAGCAGACTGTTGCAACTGGTCCCAGCCAGATGCATCCACGTAGATGACCAAAAACTCCCTTGCTTGACACAAGAGCTGTGTTCCTGGACAGTTGTTCATAAATTGACTCCTATTGAGCCACGATGCTGAGGGTGAGATTCTGGAATGGAATGTACAAGGGGTGTCACCCACCCAGAAGCATAGGGTGCTGTTCACTGCCCCTCCCTTTGCCATGGCCTCAGCACCCACTCGTTCACTCATCCTGCTGGTCTTGCTGCCTTGACTTCATTCTGGGTGCCATGCCCATGCTTGCAGCCCCTGCTGGGCCTCAGACCCCAGTATGGCTTCCTCGACTCTGACCTTCTCATCTCCAATCCACCCTTTGTCCTGTGCCATGTAAAATGCTGCCGTGAGGATGTCACTTGCTGAGGAAAGCCTTCTCACTGTACACATCACACTCATTGGGAAGTCTAGCTGTGTTCGGCCCTCCCTGAGGTTTTGTGTCCTTGGGTCTCAAATCCATGGATTCAAGGGAAAGGAAACCTCACCTGTACCTAACAAGTACAGACCTTTTTAAAAAATCATTATTTCCTAAAACAATATAGTGTGCCAACTCCTGGCATCACATTTATGTTGTATTAGGGACTGTAAGTCATCTAGAGGTGATTTAAAGCAGGTATGTCCAACCCAAGGCTCTGGGGAAATCATAATGTGGCCCACAAGATCACATACTTTTAACATTGTTATGTGATTTTTAAAATTATTTTTACTTTTATTTGTCTTCATTTACACTCTTCTTATGTGAATTAAAGACTCTATTTTCATTTATTTTACAACTTAAGCTTCTATGTCATGAATCTAGATCAGACCCATGCTCTTAAATTATATGATGTCCTAATCTCACATTGTTTTTCTTACTTAGAGATGAGAAAATATTTCAAAAATGAGACTTAAATGTTTCTTGATTATTTCTATAGTGTACTCCATTATTGTGTTCTTAAACATCAAAAAGATATTCTGAATGATATTTCTGTGTCTCCATTTGGTTCGTAAAGCTTTCAGTCCACAATCAGCTGGCTCCAAAGCAGGGTGGCAGAGGCATAACAGTTAATCATGGTTGAGGACAGCAAAAGCAACAAGGCTTGTTAAGTGATTTTTAGCAATATTATTCATAACTCAATTGCTCAGTCTCCACCATAGACTGCATTGATTTATTATAATACAATGAATTAATGTTCAGTGTAGTGTCTGGCATGAAATAAGTGCTACTGGAATATGTGCTGTTATTATTGTTTTGCATTCAAATAGTTTTAATTCTATGCAGTGAACTTTGTTGATCCTAGTCAGAAACACTGGCCCGCATCTGTAGTCTCAGCTACTTGGGAGGGTGAGCCAGGAGGATCTCTTAAGTCTGAGTTTGAGACCACCCTGGGCAACATAGCAAGACCCAGCCTAAAAAAAAAAAAGAAACCATTGTTGATCTTTTTTTTTTTTTTTTTTTTTTACCAGGGATCGAACTCAGGCCCTTGTGCTTTCAAGGCAGGCTGTGGAACCACTGAGCTAAATCTCTGGCCCTCATTATTGATCCTTTATGGCTTCTGTATTTCATGTCATACTTATAAAAGTTTTCCTCATTCTAACATTAGAAAAATATTCACAAAGGGTACTATTTAAAAAGACATCTTGGAGGAGCTGGTGGTAGAGCACTTGCCTAGCACAGGGGGCATCCTGGGTTCCATTCCCAGCACTGCACACACATAATTTGCACGAATAAAGGAGCCTATGGGGAGTTCATTTGCAGCACCAATTCTCCTTCCTTTGCCCATCTGGCTATCTTGTAAATTAATTTCGCTTTGCACACTCTGGGATTTTCTTCCAGGGGAGACTGACCTAGGCCGATGCCCTGTCCAAGGACTCAGCAAGGCTGCCTCTGCGGCACACTGGTTTGGGAAATGGCCTGTTGTAGCTGCACCTCCACACCTAAAGAATGGGCCTGGGCAGGTCATCCCTCTCTTCAAACACTAAACTGCTATTTGTCAGTCAGGTTCAGCCTCCTCCCGAGATGTCTGCCTGGAAGGAGTTCTCAGGCTGGTGAGAGACAGGACCAGCCACCAGATGACTGTTTCGTCAAAGGCCTCATGGTGGACAATCCTTCGTGGAGGAAGAACTCTCTGGGTAGTTAGCGGGAGGGGACACAGAGGACATTCCAAACAGTGGGTTCAGGACGTTTAGTCACTACGCTACCAATATGTATTAGGTATCTGTGATGTGCGCGCGGAGGCACCAAGGCCGGCGTGGGGGCGGGGCGTGAGTGTGGCTCCGGGAAGAAGTGACAGATGAAGAACAGCAGCCAGAGGCCAGATCTCAGAGCAACAGAGTAAGACTGGGAGAAACTGGCTTCTTGTCCCAGCTCCAGAACTGAGCTAGTCAGCCCCAAGAAGATTCCATCCCACCAGGGCTCACCTCGCACAGCCTTAAAATGCAGCCCCAGCTCTGGTCCTCAGGAGCTGTGTGTGCACAGACATCCTGTCCGGTGCAGTCTGAAGAGCTGAGTCCTCGGCCAGCTTTCTGCTGCCGTTGAACTGGTGCTCTTCCTGCCGGGGGGGGGGGGGTGTTGTATTTCCTGCCTGTCTGCGTTCCATGGGGTTCCTGAGCCCCTTTACCCTGGGTCCACACCTCCGGCCTGCCAGCTGCTCTAGTCTTAGTGTTAGGCCAGGACAGGACTTACCTGAATACCCCTGGCCCCTGACCCAGAGGCTCTGGGAAGGGCTGGCTTCCTTCTTGGACAGGCTTTTATCAAGTTTTCCTCGGCCCTGTTTATCCCAGGCATTGACATGGGTCCCTGTCATGCCGGGTGGTTTGGCCATCTGCTTACAACTCAACATAAGGGATTAGGGTTGGGCAGACTGCATTTTGCATCCAGACCCAAACTCCTATCCATTCTGCTAGAGCCCAGTGAGTAGTGTCTTCCAGTGGGTACTGGTTCTCTCCTGCAGGCATCGACCCAGAAGTGAAGATACCGAAGAGGGCAGCCCCACCCCCGGGGTCCCCAGAGCCCAGTCAGACAGCCCGGAAAGGCACCTGACGGGAGGGCACTTGCCAGGCATTATGGGAACCTGTGTTCTGATTTCAGCACTGCCTGCCTGTGGCCTGGGACAGGTGCCTTCCCCACTCTGGCTCTCAGTTTGCACATTTGTAAAACGAGAAGGTTGGACACAGGGCCGAGAAAGGCTCCCTGTTGGCAGATGGAAGTCTGTACAATTTGAACTTGATTGTGTTTGGCTGGGGTAGTGGATGTGGGGGCTGCTGGGGGTATTGAGCCCAGGGCCTCATGCAAGCTAGGTAAGGGCCCTATCTCTAAAAGATACCCCGGGAAATTACATGAAAATTATATGAAAATTCTTATTCATATAAGAATTTTTATTTTGAGGCAGGGTCTCACCAAGTTACTCTGGCTGGCCCCGAACTTGGATCCTCCTGTGAGCCTCTGGGGCATGCTGGGATCACAGGCGGGCACCACCACACCAGACAAGTTGAAAGCTTGTAAGTGGAGCTGACCCTTCCCAGCGAGGAGCAGTTCCCACCACTTCCGCTACTGAAGGCATCTGAGGTTCGGTTCTTTGTCACTCCCCAGCCTTGATGCTTGAGAGAAGAGCTAAGAGCCCCTGCCTTTGTTGGCACTTTTGTCTGAGAAAGGCAGAATATCCCAGGGGAAGAGTCGCATACAGAACCAGATCTGGCTGAGTGACCTCACCTTCGAGGGGCCAAACTTGACCCAAAATGCAAACAACGAAGCAGCCACTGAGTTTCCCAAGGCTTGTGGCCCTCTTGACAACAAATCCCAGTCCTTCTCTCCTGTACTCACCACACTAGTCAGCCAGCCAGGCTGGCTTAGAAGGGCCCAGTGCTGAGAAAAACCTCAAACTTGGTTTAACGTTCCACAGTTGGCACTGTGAAATTCTTAATAAACTTGAGTAAAAGGTCCCACACACTCATTGTGTATTGGGCCCCACAGGATATTGTGAGCTACATAATCTGTGAGTGTGTGAGTGTGTGTGTGTGTGTGTGCGTGCGCGTGTGTGTGTCTAGTTAGGAAAGGAACCCAGGCCCTTGCATGCATTTGGAAAGCTGTTCTCAGCGTGTTTACCAGTCTTCCCCATTGCTCTTGGTTCCCAAGGCAGGCTCTGTGCTACCAGATGGGCAACTCAGATTCTTCTTGTCCTCTAACATCCTGTCCTTCAGTACCCTCCTGAGGCGGCGTTGAGATCCCTGGTCTCTCTGCCGTCCTCTTAGGCTGGGGGTGCTCCTGCTCTCCCCACCTCATTCACACCTCTCCTGTGGCCCAGTCCCTGTAATTAATCACACCTCCAGTCATTTACAGCCATGCCGCCTTCTCTGTGCTCTGACTCGCCCCAGATAGATAGATGCTCAATAAATAGTTTTTGACCAGTGGGAAAGCATTCAAAGCTATGTTCTCAGAGCAGGGCAGAGGGCAGTGCATATAGTGGGTGCTTAGTTGATGCTACTGAGCCATCCACCAAGCAGGCCAAGTTGTAGACACCTGCGACAGTGGCCTTGTCTCAGCCCAGACATCACCTCTACAACCATTCTCTCGCCTTCCTTCTAAGGAGGATGGAACTGACCCTGAAGTCCAGGGGGTCCTGTTTAACTTACGACTGCTTGGTGTGGGTTGGAAGGAAGTTCTTCTGTACCCTTCCTGTGTGCCCAAAGTGCCATCAGGAAAAACTATATTAAGAATCCTCCAGGCTGGGTAAAGCAGCACACCCCTGTAGTCCCAACTACTCTGGAGGCTAGGGCAGGAAGGTTACAAGTTTGAGGTCACCCTGGGCTACATAGTGAAATCCTCCCAATATTTAAAAAATAAAAATGGGGCTGGGGATTTAGCTGAGTGGTTTCGCCTCCTGCTGCACAAGCGAAAGGACACAAGTTTGATCCCCAGTACCAAAAAAATTAAAAAAAAAAAAATGGTCAAAGGAGCACCTCAGTGGTAGAATGCCTGCTTAAGAGGCATAAGCCAGGCCCTGGATTCAATCCTCTATATTGGTTTTTCTTTCTTTTTTTTTTTGGTACCGGGGATTGAACTCAGATCCTTGAGCTTGCAAAGCAGGCAACAAAACCACTGAGCTAAATCCCGGCCCTTCAATCCTCCATAATAGAAAGAAAAGAAAAGAAATTTTTAAAAAAGAACCCCTTCTACTTACAAAGTGCTTTACAGTTCATAAGCCACTTTCATAAAAACTATTCTCTAACTGCCCTGTGAGTGAAGAAACACAGTTAAATACTAGCTATATGGTTGTTGTTTGAACATTTTTTACTGATATATTCATTGAGGAGAAACTGGAAAGCACAGGGCTGGTGGTGTAGCTCAATGGTAGAGCAGTCCTTACCATGAGTGAGGCCCTGGGTTCTATCTCCAGCAAGGAGAGAGAGAGAGAGAGAGAGAGGGAGAGAATACAGATAAAACAAAAAAAAAGGAGAATGCTTCATATCCTATTGCTTAGAGATGACACTGCTGATATTCTAGTCCATATCCTATTAACCTGTCTATGCATATAAATATATATGTATGTTTAAAAATAGGCTAATACCAGTACTGTTTTGTGATCTTATTATATCCATTTTTAGTAGGTGACTAACAGAGGTCACAGGGTTAGTAAAAGGCAGCGCTGAGTCTCGGCGGCAGTGTCCTGACCCCATGTGCCACACCCCCAAAGAGGCCAGTGCCCAAACCCCAAAAGGAGCCAGGGGAAAGATGTGTCGTTCTGGTGGCTGTGGCTGGGCTCTGGGGCTGGGCTGGACCTGGCTGTTCAGGAGTCCCCAGCTCACCAAGACCAGACTCTGGTTCGCAGAAAATGGTCACAGTGGTGACAGGGACCAGCTGTCAGGCAAGAGGCCCAGAGGAAGTAAGTGCCAGGTGGCAGGACTGGGCTGGACAAGACGGACCCTGGGGAGCAACTGGAGAGCTGTTCAGTGGCCTTGGAGGGCTCGTGCCCTTTGGTATTTTTAGAAAGAGGGTGAGGGCATGGCAGGATCAGCAACTGCATCCTTGTCCTGAGGCATTGTCCTGGGCTCAGAAACTGCTCCCAGCCTGGTCTGGGCCAATGGCTGAGGGCAGAACTAGCATGAACCTCTATATTCATTCATTCATCCCCCTCTCTCCTTTCTGGTAGTACTGGAGAGCAGAGGTACACCCCCAGCCCTTTTTATTTTTCTATTTTGAGACAGGGTCTCATTAAGTTAGCCCATTTGTTACCGAACTTGTGATTCTCCTGCCTCAGCCTCCCAAGTAGCTTGGATGTCAGGTGTGCACCACTAAGCCTAGCACAGGCTCTTCTCTATCTTGATTTCATCTCACCTCACCTCTGCCTCATCTATTATCTGCTATCAGTGGTTGGGACCTGTGTCACTGCTGACCACAGGGACCATAAAGGTCTGGGAAAGTGGCTCAGGGCAAAGCACCTTGTTTTAACTCCCAGTAGCAGAAAAGAAGGAAGAAGGAGGAGGAGAAGGAGGAGGAGGAGGAGGAGGAGGAGGA
>NW_004624735.1:8818877-8840134 GCF_000247695.1 Heterocephalus glaber | reverse complement strand
AGAAGAAGAAGAAGAAGAAGAAGAAGAAGAAGAAGAAGAGGAAGAAGTAGAAGAAGAGAGAAGAAGGAGGAGGAGGAGGAAGAGGGGAGGGGGAGGGGAGGCAAAGGAAGAGGAAGGTTATAGAGCTCAGCCCATGATGCTCCTGTCTTTTAAGCCCCTTCTGAATGAATACAGTGAATGGCAAAATGATGCCATGCATTTTGCATGGCATCAGGCTCCAAGATACATCAGTAAATGAGACAAAATGCCATGCATTTTGCATGGCTTCAGGCTCCAAGATACATCAGTAAATGAGACAAAGTTGCCATTTCCACGAAGCTTATCCATTGGGTTTGTTTGAAAGGCATTTTTTAAAAAATCTCCTGTCTGGGCCGGGGATTTAGCTCAATGGTTCCATCACAAGTGCAAGGTCCCGAGTTTGGTCCCCAGCACACACACACACAAAAATCTCCTTCCTTCCCCTTTATACACTTTATTCTCTGATAAGCCTTATCATTTTAGGTGATTAGCAGAGCAGGACTATAAGACAAGCAGGATCTTTATTATATCCTAGATGCCAACCACATGATAGGAGCTAAAAACATGTTTGTTGAACTGGGCTGAAAAGGAATCTTACCAGGCTTTCTGCCAGGCTGGGTGGGGTGGGAAATTCACCACCTTCCCTTTTTCCCATCTCACAGCCAGATATGATCTGCTTTATAAGGTCTTCTCACCTGGACTATAGCCAGAGACTGTAGGCTCAGCTGTTACTGCTTCTTATTCTAATTGGCTTAAATTCCAATGAAATAATTCTTGCCTTTTGGAAATGTATGATCTGGCGGGGACACATAAAACCCGTCTACACCATCATGTAGACTGTTATATTTTGCTTTAGGATTAGTTGTTCGGAAAGTGGTCTTCACTTGCCTATTTAGCTTCCTAGCTGGATTTAGATTCCCCCACAAAATCTAAGGCTCAGGGGCTAGGGCAGAGCTCAGTGGTAGAGAGCTTACCTAGCACACATAAGCACCTGGGTTCCATCCCTTGCACCTCAAAAAAAAAAAAAGTATCAGAAACTCTGAAATAAACTCATGATGGACAACAGCTGAGTGCATGAGGTTCGAGGGCTGTGGTACAAAGTACAGGCTCTTGTTAATGTCCTATTCTGTGGAAAGATCCAGAAACACTACTATAAATCTTTTAGACTGGTCCTGTCCTTGAGGGGCTTATAGCCTGCACTTCTAGGGCTGTATCGTGTAGTGGTTAAGGACACAGTTTCCCAAGCTTCTGTGGGTTCAGATCCCAGCTGTAATTCTTAAAATCTTGGGCAAAATTCCTGAATTGTTTTGAGCCTCAATTTTCTCACCTGTAAGATAAGTGCTGTTAAAAGAACTCAATGACAAAACCAATTTGAGGGTGTTTCTCACAGAGCTTAGAAGACAGAGCACTAATTTTGCAGTTAGGCTGCATGGGATAGAACAATGGTCCTCACACTGATCTTACATCACAATCACGCGAAGACTTGTTCCAGCACAATTGCTAGGCTCTCCTCGGTGTCAGATTCAGTCTGAAGTGGAATCTGAGAGTTTGCTCTTTTTGCTTGCAGCACCAGGAACTAAACCAGAGGCTTCATATGTGCTAGGCAAGCTCTTTGTCACTGAGCTACACCCTCAGTCCAGTTTTATACATTCCTAGGTGATGCTGCTTCTACCCCAACACCCCCACTTTGAGAACCATTGTTATATAGAAAACAGAATATAGCCATAGGATCTTGATACTATTTCTTAGTAGCTGGTGAATGGAAGTTAGTCTGTTTAGCCTTTTTGTGCCTCAGTTTCTTTATTTGTGCCCGGCACATACCGTTTTCATTATTTGATTATTGTTGTTTAAATTCTGGTTCCTTTCATCGGCCCTTGAAAGACAAATAGGGCAACAGGCAGCAGAGATGAGCTAAGCAGGCTTGGACAGTGGTGCTTTAGGGAATCCCAAAGCCAAAGTGGGCCGCAGAGCCAAATGCCAGGTGGGCCTGGGAGCCCCAGAGCGAGGTGCTAACTCAGGACGTGCTCTTGTCCAGGGTGGAAATTGGAAGAGAGCAGATAAATTCTTTGGAAATGTCTGTGCAGTAAATCCTGAAAGCCACTGACAAAGTGCCTCATGTAGAGGAGGTGGAAATGCTTCCTAGAAGGAGCCAGTGGGGACTGTAGATTCCCATCACAGCCCCTATCCTGCACATTTCACCTCCTTTTGTTAGAGGCAAACCCTGTCCACCTCCTGCATGGCAAAGGGGTGCTGGCCCTGGCATCCCTGGGCTCTGGGCTCTGTGAGCACTCTTGGGCCTTGCTGAGCTGTTTCCTGGGGCCCCCAGGTGGTCCACTGAGGAACTGCAGCCCTCCCAGGAGGCCTCTCCCCACCGGCTGGTGAGTGTGACAGCTTTCAGGCCCCAGTCTGCAGTCTGGAACAAGGGCTGGCGTGTCACAGGGAGGCTACACCCAGGCTTGGAGGAGATTTCTGGGCCAGTTAGGAATTATAACCAGATTAGCACACACAATATGCTCCACCCCAATATGGATTAGAGACTGTTGATTTTTAAGCATGAGATCGAGACTCTTGGCCCAAGAAGGCACAGAATGCCTGCAAGTAGCAGGCCCCAAACAGGGCCTCAGGGTGCCAGCTTGTCAGGTTTTGGCCCGAAGACCCTTAGGCAGCTTCCAGCCTGAGTCACTGCTTCCTCAGCGCTCCCCTTTAGACTGCTGCAAAGGTCAGCCTGGCTGGGAGATCAGGATGCCCTTGGGTGGAGCCTTTTCTTTAAAGGCAAAGATTCCCATCCCAAACACCGTTCTCCCAAGCCCAGACGCCAAGGAGACTGAGATTCCACTTCTTTTGTCGTTTTTTTTTTTTTTTGGTACTGGGGATCGAACTCCGGACCTTACACTTAGGGAGTTAGGTGCCGGAACCACTGAGCTAAATCCCCAGCCCTTTTTTTTTGAGACAGGGTCTCACTATGTAGTTCAGGCTGGCCTTGAACTCACTAAGTAACCCACGCCAGCTGCAGATGTGTAATGATTCTCCTGCCTCAGCCTCTTGAGTGCTGGGATTATAAGCCTGTGCCACCACATCCAGCCTTTTAAAAAAGTAATTCTTTCTTTTCTCTCTTCTCTCTCTCTCTCTCTCTCTCTCTCTCTCTCATAGTACTGGGGATCAAGTCCAGGGTCACTCTACCAGTGGGCTATACACTCTCCTCACTCTTAGTTATTTTTTTTACTTTGAGAGGTCTCGCTACATTGCTCAGGCTAGCCTCAAACTTGTGATTCTCTTGCCTTAGCCTCCCAAATAGTTGGGATTATAGACATGTGCTACCATACCTGGCCAAAGTAACTCTTTGAATAAAAAATTTAGTGCTAGGCTAAGGATGCAGCTAAGTGGTAGAGCTCAAGGCTCTGGGTTTGATCCCCAGAGCTGAAAGAAAAAAAGAAGGAAAGAAAGGAAGGAAGGAAGGAAGGAAGGAAAAAGAAAGAAAGAAAGAGAGAGAGAAAGAGAAAAAGTGCTAGCTACTGTCACAGCACTGAGGTGTTCAGCTAGGCACTGTGGGCATCCAGGAACATGAAATCTGGGGTTCAAGTGACAAAAGTCAGTGGAATGAGCCATTCAGAGGCCTAAACAAGGCCCGAGACCAGCGCAGACCAGGGAGTGGTGGCCTCCTTCAAGCAGGGCCCTCTGGAGCTCGAGTGGAGCCTAGTTCTGGAAAGGAGGTGGTGTCCCCAGGGCAGGGGGAGAAAGGCCTTCAGCAACAGCCAGGAAGTGTGGGGTGTGTTCAGGGAACAGTGAGTAATTTGGTGTGGCCCTGGCTTCTGAGCACTGCTGCTCCTGGCACAGACAGAGCCTTCGCCATCTGCCCTCTCCCTAGGTGGGAGGAGCACCGAGCTAGAGAAGGGTGGGCTGGTCTGCAGCCCAGGTACTGAGAGCAGAGACCCTGGAGACCCAAAGGTGGCCGACTTGTGTGAGCATCTCTGGCCCCGAGAGGCTGGTGCAGCTTGCTGGTGAGAGCTAGGGGATCAGGAGAAATGCAGGCCTTTCACAGCTCCAGGGACAGCTGAGAAGCTAAGGCGGTAAACTTTGGGCTGGGATAGGCCCTGAGTCAGAATGTATTTAAAATAAATGCCTCTAGGCCCACAGGTGGGAGTCTAACCCTAAATGGAAGAGATTTCTCTCTCTTCTATTCCTTTAGTACTTTGCAGTTGGATCTTTCTCTCTGGCACTGGGGATGAAACCCAGGGCCTGCTAGACAAGGACCCTACCACTCGGCCACACCCCAGTCCTCTATTTACTTTCACTATTGGCCTTTGGGGGATACGTATTTGTTTTCCGTTGAAATTTGTGTTTTTAGATAGTTCAAACATTCACATGGTTCAAAATTCAAAAAAAGACAGAGCTGGAGGTGTGGCTGGGCTTGAGTACTTGTGTAGCGTGCAGGACGCCCTGGGGTCCATTCCTAGCTAGGGGAGGGTGATTCTTTCTCAACCCTACCCTCCCAGCTACCTCTGTCTGCTCTTACCAGCTTGAACCAGTGCCTTCGTCTCTCTCCCACAGAGGTTCAGGGGCTTGCTTGGACAAGGTGGGGGGCTGCAGGGGCCAAAAAGCCTGGAGCGGGTCTCACTTCAGCAGAGAAGCAAGTGAGCGTTATCCTCACTGGACTACAGCCATGTCTTCTTCCCTCTGGAGGCGCATGTGCATCTCTAGAGCCCAAGCTCCTGGGAGGTGGCGAGTGTGCTTTACCTTCTGGGACATCAGAGGGCAAAGGTTAAACTCTAGGCTCTGGCACATAGGCACTTGGGGTAAAAACTGCTGTGTGATCTTAGGCAAGTCAGCTGAGCTCTGTTGAACTTCCATATTTTTCAACTGCGATGGTAATGCCCTCCTGACTTCCCAGAGCTGCTGCCAGCACCAGATAAGGTGACTCAGAACTTGTGTGAACCTGTGCCAGGCACAAGTATGCATGCTGTACATGGGAGCCATATCATTTCAGAGTCTTGGGGCCGCCTGTGTGCATGCAGGGTGGGACAGACCATCACCCAGACTGAGTTCTCACAGGTCCTAGGGGACACCTTAGCAAAGGCTAACTGGCATAGTACGTCACTCAGATCCGTTCATCCTTTTCCAGTGTGCCAGGCTGGGCCAGGCTGCTGGTCATTTTGAGGCCACCATCCCTCTGGGCCTATGTTCTTTGTGACCCCGAGTCAGAGCTGATGCACAGAAAGGCTGCCATGTGGCTCTTCTCAGGGCTGACAGGAGTGACTTATCCAAAGGTCACCAGAGCCCTGGAGCTGCCTGGGCCAGAGTGACTCATTGACCCATGGCTGCCTAGCCCTTGCTCTGCTCAGGGGATGTCCTCGGCCCCCAGCCCCTCCCCTCGGATGAGGGGCTTCCTCATTCCTAGAGCACTCTGGCTGGAAAGGACTCAACCCCTTCCCCCCCGCCTCACAGATATGGGGTCCATGAGGGGAACCCACTTGTTCACACGTGTAGGACTTTTTTTTTTGGTACTGGAAATTGACTCCCAGGGACTCTACCATTGACCAAGCTGTACCCTCAGCCTTTTTATTTTTTAATATGAGATAGGGTCTCATAAAGTTGCTCAGGCTGGCCTCAAACTCAACATCTTCCTGCTTCAGTCTTCCAAGTAACTGGTTTAGAGGCATGCAGAGCCAGGATTTGAACCAAAATGTCAGGACTTCGGGCCTGCACTTTCTCCACAGGGCCCTCACCCCCTCCCAGCTCTAGGTCCTGAACACACTGTGTAGTGGGGTCCCTCGGCTTCAGGGTAGAACAGTTACTTATCCAACCTCTATGACCCTCAGGGACAACATCCGTGTAATCTTGTTTCCAAGAAAGGACAGAATGATCTATTGGAGCTTCTGGTCTCCACTGACCACAAGGTCAGTAAACAGTGTTAAAAGCTGTTTACTTTTCTGTTAAGAGAAGCATTCCTTTCCTATCCAACTTTAGTTTTGTAAAGAAACAAAAATATAGGCCAGCAAAGATTAAGGGATAAATAGTTGTCTGGCGGAACAATGGAGCAACCCGTGACTTCACAGGATGGAATCCACACCAGCCTTGGAGCCGGGCTTGGCAGGAGGGCCTGGTGGCAGAGAAGTCTGAGGGAAATGAGAGTGTGGGACAGGCCAGGAGTGACCAAGTGGGAAACAGATGGAGTGGTCAGTATGGTCCCCACCCCACCACCAGACTCTTAGTGGGTGCAGCTACCCCCTGGCTCCAGAACAGAACTCTGGGTTTGCCTCCAACTCCCTGGCTCCCAGGCCTGCTCAGCTCATCACCCAGCACACCGTCCAGTGTTTGGTGCCAGTGGCTGGCAGGAACCCAGAGGGTGACCTCTCCCACAAGTCTGTGCACTGTGAACAGGGGCTCCAAAAGCCCAAGGAAATGGGCCCCTGGCTCAAGGTCCCACAGTCATTGAGTGAAAGGGACTAGCAGGAGAGAATAAGCCCCAAGAAAGAAGCTGAGAGACAGAGGGTCATTGAGAGACTGATCAGACTGAGGCAGGAATGAGAACAGCTTGGATTCCGTCTTTCCTCCAGGAGGAACAAAGTGTCATTCAGTCTCTCTCCAGCATTGAGATTCTCTTCCAGCCTTAGGGCAATGGAAACAGCACTGAAGTTCCAAGCCCAGGGCAGGGCCACCGGAAGCCAGAGCCCAGGCCCATGACCCCTGCCCTGAGAAGTGCCAGGAGGGCTGAGGACATGTGGGCTTGGGCTGGGAGGAGGCCTCCAGCCATGGCCTGCGTGCCCACTGGGGCCAGCTCCTGCAAACAGCCCAGCAGCCTGCCCCTCAGGCCCAGAGGGGCCGGGGCCAGGAGAGGGCAACGAATGGGAGCCAGTGATTCAGAGCCTTCAGAGCTTTGAAACATGAATGACTCATGCAGGGTGGCTCAGATTCCCTGGCCAGCCCACATTCCCGGGCCTTTGCTCCACTGGACTGGGCCAGCCTTAAAGGGCCAGCTCCTCTGAGGCAGGGACAATGCCACGCTGCCCACCCATCCATTCTCCTCTTTCATTTTGACCTCTGGTGAGGTTGCTCCCAGACTCTGGGCTGTGGGTAAAAAGGATGGCATCCTGCAGGTTTATCTCAGGGGCTTTTATTCATCCTTGCCACTGAGCAAGTACAAGCTCAAGCTGGGCTACACCTACCTAAACTGGCCCAGCAGGATTAAGAAAACCCTTTCCCTTCTTTTTAAAGATGTTACTATTAGGGGACCCCTCTCAGGGCAAATTCACCCAGGGTCGCATGGCTGCCTCCTTCTAACTTTCACCTCCCAGGCTACAGGTCATCCTGGGCATCCCTCCTGCGCCTCCAGTGTTTCCCCTCCCTGCCCTGGTCCCATTTCAGTACTGGACTGATCGACTGATTGATTGCACTGGGGCTTGAAGTGGGCTCACTTCCCCACTGAACTACATTCTCAGCCCTTTTTAAAAATCAGTTTTTTAAAAAACTGTAAGACAAAGTTTCACTAAATTGCCCAGGCTGGCCTCAAACTTTTGCTCCTGCCCCAACCTCCCAAGTAGCTGTGCCACCACTCCCAGCTTATTTTTGAACTCTCCTTTGACACCTCTGCCTGGTGGGTTTCAGGTTGCTATTCGGACTTGTGTCCTACTCGGGGTCCTGCCCTAGGCTTTCCAGGAATCCAGCTTTCCCATAGACTTGTCCTGTGCTGGATTCCTGGGTGTAGAAACACCATCCTGCCCCGGGGGCCGGAGTAACTTCTTTGGACTTTGCACGCCACCGTGTGGACACTCTGAAGAAATGGTGCCTTGGAGAGACTGGGAGGACGGGTCCGCGGGGTTGCCCAGCACCTTACACAGGCCCCGGAAAAGCGTCCTCAGTTAAAAGAAGTTCTGGGCTGGGAATGCAATTCAGGAAAAAAGCACTTTCCTACCACCTATGAGGCCCTGGATTCATCCCTAGCACAGCAAAAAACAAGAACAACAGAGGCAACAACAAATGAGGAAAATGAAAGCAGGCCCGTGTCTCTCACACACCCCAAAGGGGCGCCCAGAGAAGAAACGGGGAGCATCCCATCCCTTCCATGGCTACAGCCCGGTCTCCTTAACTTTCAGGGCTCTGAGCCCCAGTCTGATCTGGGGGCTGTGAGAAATGACTGGCGGCCAAGGCCTGGTGCGAGGGGCCTGCAGCTTCAAGGGCCGCTGCTCCCCAGGGACCCGGGAGAGAGGCAGCAACTTCGCCTCATTCATCCTGAGAGTGATCACAGCCCAGTGCCTGCCTGGACTGCGTTTTGTCTGTGCTGAAGGGGACAGTGTCCAGAGGGCTCCATTCTTTCTCTGGGGGAAAGTGTGCAGACAGCTCCACTGGGCAAAGTGCACGCTCCTGAGTGCCCTCTGTGTGCCCCACCCTGCCCAGAAGTTGAGTACACACACGTTTTGATAGTGGCAACCCCTGCACGGGGAACTGCCCTGGCGAGAGCTGGTAGCAGGAGGAGAGTGCATGGGAACTTGGATCCTCTAAGGATGCCCCAGGGGACAGCGGCCCCCCCGGGGTGCTCTTCCTTGGCACCCCATGGCCCAGCGCTGCCTTGACTATGGCTATGTGAATCTTCCTGGCAAGGGGGGCAAGGGACCACGCATTCCGGAATGGAGGGGAGAAGAGGAGGGTGACTTGGAGTCAAGCTTCGAAGGCCAAGCATGGGAGGACTGGGCATGGGCCCTGCTGTGGGGCTGAGAGGTGTGGTGCCGTCTGCAGCCAGGCTTGCGGATTAGTGCTGGGCTTCAAAACAGGGTGCTCAAGACTGTCTGTGGGCATATAATTGGAAAATGCAACTTTTTAAAAGAGGCATAACAGGATTTATTAGATAGAGTTTAACAAATACAGCATTCAAAGAAATAGAGTACGGGTCCTCGAAAGGGAGAGAGAGAGGCACCAGAAATTCAATTTCTATCTATATTTTAGGTAATCTTTCCAAATTTTTCTATTTCGGGGCCGGGGATTTAGCTCAGTGGTTCCGCCGCCTGCCTAGCAAGTGCAAGGTCCCGAGTTTGATCCCCGGTGCCCCCCTCCCCAACAAAAGAAAGTTTGGAGACCACTGCATTTCAGGGTATCTTGAGGGTTTTTAAATCCCAAAGGCTCTGGCTAAATAGCCCTTTCTCTATCAGCCAGGCTGTCTAATTACTGGAGTTACAGAGAAGTGCTTGGGTCACACTGAGTGTAAGAAGCATCCAAGCCTTCTGAAGCCTGTCCCATTCACCTATCTATGTCTCCATCCATCCATCTACCCACCCGCCACTCCATCTGTCCCTCACTCCTACCAGTCCATCCATCCCCTCAGCTGCTACCTGTCCTACTGCGGTGATCTGGGCAGCCTCCCTACCCCTAAGCTGTAACACCTTTCAAAGACCTTCTTTTCTATTTTCGTCACCACTCCACTTCTGTTCTTTGTCACAATGAGCCCAAATCAAGACCATAACTTTTGGGGTTGTAGTTTTGGACAGTGTCTTGCTGTGTAGCCCAGGCTTGCCTCAAATTTGTGATCCTCTTGCCTCAGCTTTCCAAGTGCTGGGATTACAGGCCTGGGCTACCATGCCCAGCTTAAGACCACAGCTTTTAAATGAGTCTTCCTGCTTCTGGTCCCTCCTGGCTCAATCTATCCCAAGCATCACCACTGAAACAGTCTCCCAAGCTTTTTTAAACGATTGCAGATTGCCTGCAGAATCCAGTCTAAATTTCTTGGCCCAAACCAGAGGCCCACACCATATGGCCTGCATTGGAACTCCACTTTTGGAGTTAGTGGCCTCTTGAGAAAAAAAACTTTTTTTTTTTTTTTTGAGACAGGGTTTCACTATGCAGTTCAGGCAATCCTCCTGCCTCAGACTCCCAAGTGGTAGGATTACAGGTGTCCACCATTACACCTGGCAAGAGCTTTATTTTATACAGCAAAATCAAATGTATAATACACATCAATAAATCCTAGAGAAAAGCTGAATTAATAGCTTTGAACTAGCATGCACTACCATGTGTGTATGTGCCTGCATGCATACATGTATTCCGACAGCCCATATTCCATGGCTGGTGTGTGCCTGAGCAGGAGTAAGGCTCCAGGCTCATGATTTAGGGACCGTGTGGGAGTGAAATGCAGCCTGTGTTTCATTTACTGAGCTGTGCACCCTCCCTAGGGATCATGCATGCTGGGACAGGGGGTGACTTTTCCATTTCACCCAAGACTCAAATCTCTTTCTGTTATCTTTCTTCAACTAGATACATGAACATCTGAGGGAAGGCGTGGCTCTCTGTGAAACAGAAATCGAAACAACAGCATCATTTCAGAACTCAAAGGGCTTGAAGAATTCTCTCTTCCGGCCCTCACTCCTTTCTCCCCCCAGGCCATAAACTGACCAGGGCATCACCATGGACAGCAAGGGCAATTCCCACCTGCTTTGGGAAGGCATTAAAATCTTTCTCCTCAGCCAAGAAGTAGTGCACTGGTCGTCCCAGATACTCAGGAGGCAGAAGCAGGAGGTTTGCTTGAGCCCAGGAGTTCTGAACTAACCCTGGCAACATAGTGAGAGCTTCAATCTCATAAAAAGAAAAAGTCCTCTGAAGAAAAGTCAGAGTGAGGAATGTCCCCTAACAAGAACTGGAATAAGAATAATTTTTTAAAAAGATCTGGAATGAGCCAGGCACACTTGCAAACCCAGATATTTGGGAGGCAGGGTCAGGAGGTTCAAGGATGGCCTGGGCAACTTAGTGAGATCCCATCTCAATAAAAAAGTGGGGTTAGGGCTGGGGATGTGCTTCAGTGGAGAGCACTTGGGCAGTATGTCTGAGCCCCTGGTTCCCATCCCTAGTACCAGCAAAGAAACAGAACAAAACACCTCTCCCTGTTTCCAGTCTATGTGCTCCTTTCCCTCCCCAGGTAATCCTGTGCTTTCTCCCTTACAGCCTGAGAACCCCAACCCCAGGAGGAACCAGCCCATCAACCTGAACCATTATGCCACCAAGAAGAGTGTGGCCGAGAGCATGCTGGATGTGGCACTCTTCATGTCCAATGCCACGCGGCTGAAGGCAGTGCTGGAGCACGGGCCATCCTCTCACTACTACACCGCCCTCATTGCCCTCATCAGCATCTCCCTACTGCTGCAGGTGGTCATCGGAATCCTTCTCGTGGTCATCGGTGAGGAGCCCAGGGTTGGGGCGGGTCCTGCATTTGCACACCCCAACCTCTCACCCCTTCACTAACCCACGTCAGCCCTCAGCACCTAGACGTGCAAGCAACAAGTCCTATACCTGGAGGGCAGCCACTGTGCTAGCCCTGCTCTCCTTAGGGTGGATGCGCTACAGTGCTTGCGGAATGACCACCCTCACTGGCTTATGGTAGAGCTCCTAATACCTTTGCTGTGAGCACTCTGTCCCTCTGTCTCTTTAGTATGTGTTTGCAGTACATGTTTACATTCATCTTCGAGGGTAGGTACATGTACTTGACATATTTTAATTTTTAAATTCTCCCTTCCCTCCTTCCCCTCCCTGGATCCCTTTCGAATTTGCAAAAGATCTCCCTGTTTTCTACTGTCTTTTTAAAAAATAATTTATACTTTGGGTTCTTTTATATATGAGAAGTTATGATATTTAAGCTTATGTCTGATTTATTTCACTTAATGGTATGGTCTATGGCAGAGTAGCACTCTGTTGTGCATAAATACATTTTCTTTATTCATTCATCTGTCAGTGGACATATAGGCCACTTAAAAGCTTTAGAACATTTATGTTCTTTATAGAACATTTATAACACATATATCATTGTTATGTCTTAAACTCTTCCAGGAAGATACAGTACCAAGAAGGGGAATAGTTGGGTCCGATGGAACCTTAATTTTGCTTTTTTTTGTTTTTGTTTTGTGTTTTTTGGTACCGGGGATCAAACTTGGGACCTTGCACTTGTGAGGCAGGCGCCGGAACCACTGAGCTAAATCCCTGGCCCTAATTTTGCTTTTTGAAGAACCTCTGTACTGATTTCCATAGTGGCTTTCTGTGTACATTCCCACCCGTGTCATAGGGGCCTTTTCCAACTCTCTCTTAGAAGATCCAGTTTAAGTTTCTGGAAGCACCACATGGCTGCCTCAGATGCCGGTCCAGAAGGGCACAGGCATTTCAGCCAGCGCCTCACCACCTCTGTGCTCTCTGCCACCCTAGCAGCTGTGGGAGGGAAGCTCCAGGCTGTGGCCCCCACTCTGACCTCCACCTCCTGCTCCCCACTGCTCCATAGCACGGCTGAACCTGAACGAAGTGGAAAACCAGTGGAGACTAAATCAGCTCAACAACGCTGCCACCATCCTGGTCTTCATCACTGTCGTCTTCAATGTTTTCATCACAGCTTTTGGGGCACAGAAGCCTGGCTTCCTGGCCGCTGGGGCTGCCAGGGATCCTCTCTGAAGCCACTGGGACCTAGGTGAGGGCCAGGATGGGGGTTGCCAGGCCCGAGGGCTCGAAGCCAGCCCTGCACTCAGCTCGCAGGTGTGGGGTCAGAGGGATGTCCCCTGCCATGCAAAAGGGGAGCGTATAGGTCTGGGAATCTGGAGTGCTGAAACGGACACCACAGAGCCTGCCCTGGGTGCCCTTCTCCGTCACTGCTGGCACCTCCTTCAGTCTTGGGCTGAGACTTTTTCCCAGCCTGAGATGGGCTTGGAGGCACTGTTGCTAGTGGCTGGCTCTGTCCCCTGGCAAGATCAGATGTGGACTTTCCCCTGGCCACTGCCCAGCAGCCCTGCAGCTCAGACTGTGGCCCACTGGCCAGCAGCAGCAGCAGCCAAACCACCAGGTGCTGGCTGGAAGTGCAGCCTCATTGGCCCCATTGTGGAGCTACTGAGCCAGCACCTGCATTTCCGTAGGGTCCCCAGGTGAAGCATCCTGTCCAGTTCTGTGCAAGTCCAGGCGTGGGCAGCACTGTCTGGCCTGCCCTCCTCATTGCTCTTCCCTGCTTCCTCCACAGGAACCGGCCTTAGAACCCCTCCTGTCTCTTTCCTCCCAGATCTTCCAGGCTCACAGGCATTTTCCACAGCTGCTGGGAGAACTTCCAAAAGAGCTGTGTAGATCCCTTTGGTTCCTGCCCACAGTACCTGAACTGAGAGGTTTTGCTGGGCTAAATGATCCCATCCTGACCCGGAGCGCCGAGCTCAGACTCAGGCTCTCCCAACCCTTGTACCCAGGCAGCAGCCCCTGACGCAGATGCGCTGCAGGCTGAGCAAGCCCAGCCTGAGGACTCAGGTTCCGACTCTGTCCCATTCCATCCCTCTGCTCCAGGCCTGTTTCTCTTTCTGTAAAATGAATTATTTCTCTCCATAAAGACCCCTGCAAATCTATTCTGAGTCATCTTTTGTCTTCAGCAGCAGCGAAGGCTCCAACGCCACGGTTGACATCCACATGCCCTCTCCCTCTGGGTCCTAGAAAGAGCTATTATCTGTTACAACTGCAGATGCATCAATTCTGGACTGATGCATACAGGGCATGATCAAAATATACAAGGAAGGGTTCAATTTTAAAGAATTTATTACAGTAAAAGACACATTGTGGCTGAGTGTGGTGGTGAATGCCTGTAATCTCAGCATGGAACAGGCTGAGGCAGGAGGATCTCTGTAAGTTTGAGGCCAGTCTGGGCTACATAGCAAGACGCTGTCTCAGCAACCCCCCCCCAAGACACATTGCCATTAATCCCTCTTGCTTCAAAAACACTGATCCTATCATTCTTGCCATTTTCTGAAGCAATTCCCAAAGCCCTCTTTCATGAGTATCTTTGTGAAGTGATCGAAAATACAGTGAAGGCTGTGGCTGAGTGCCATCCAATGAAAATGGAGACTCCTTAAAAACATTATGGTGTGTCCTCATCCACCTTATTCACCAAACCTGGGGCTGTGAGACTTCTGGATCTTCCCTAAAGTCAAAATGACCACAAAAGGTAAAAGCTTTCAATCAATTCAGGACATGGAGGCAGCCATGACAACACAACTGAAGACACTCATGCAAGAGGACCTCCATCCAGAACAGTTTGAGAAAGAGCCAAGAGCAATGTGATGACTGTTTGAAGTAAGGGGAAGTATTCGGAGATGGATTAATAGCAACGTGTCTTTTACTACAATAGCTTTTTCAAAAAATTTAAACATTCACTGTATTTGTTGATCACACCTTATATACGCATGATCCTTTTTGGGAACCTTTCTGCGTTTTCACGTTAACTGTGTCTTTTAAGCATGCATCTAAAAATATAAGTTTTGATCTTTGCCTAGGTGAAAATAACTGGGAAAGTCAATTTGCCCCTGTAAAAAAACAAGGCATCTCCAGCCCAAATAGAAATTATTTATTTTTTGTGTGTGTGTGGTGCTGGGGATAGGACGCAGGACCCAATGCATGCCAGGTAAGTTTTCCAGCCCTGAGCTACAGCCCCAGCCCCATGTGCTATTTTAGAACAAGCCACACGCAGCTCCCCCACTGCTCACCAAACCATTCTGCCCTGCACGTAGCCATCTTCATCCTGAGGGTCTGCAGACTTTCTAGGCAGAAACGCAGACCTCCGTCAACCTCCTGAGAGGACATTCCTTCATTTCTGGACTGTGATATACTGGAAGAGGACAATTCCATGCCCCTTCTGAGTAAGCCGCAGCACAGAGAATGCTGTTCCCACCAGGGCAGACACCCAACTAGCGGCAAGGGTGGAGGGTGGTGGTGGAGAGTCCTCAGCATGGCCATGAAGGCCCAGAGAGCTGAGGAACAGAGATGTGATCCTTGGGCCCCTCAGCCCCACCCTCTCCTACCGTGAATGGGTGATAGGAAAACTCAGGAGCCATTTGTTTTCAAAGAAGATGCTGTATTTAGTTAATGTCTTCCCTTCCTCCAGCCAAGACATTTCCCTACAGAGCAGGGGCCGGGACAGGCCCCTTAAGGCAGATGGTGTGGAAGTAACAAACACAAGGCACTGGCCTGGAAAGAGAGGTGCAGGCAGGCTGGGCAGGCCCCAGTCATCAGAAGAAGTAGAGCAGGAGAGCTGCTGGGACTGGTTCTGGCCTTCCAGTGCAGTGCCAAGAATGAGAGCAGGCCTAGAGAGAACCTGGCCCCCAGCTGGCCAGCTGCAGCCCTACCTGCTTCCTGTGGGCCCTTTTCAGATGTCAGGAATGAGAAAAAGCCATAGCCCAGGGGCAGATAGGGCATCCATAAGCCACAACCTCCTAACCTGGCTCCTTAGAGGAAGGCAGTGATTCTCCCAGTGGCCCCAGATCTCCATGGGCTCCAGTCTCCCAAGTTCCAAGCTTCTGCTCTTGGTGTGTGCAGATGCCCTGGGCAGGCCCCACAGTGCCACATGCTGCCATCTGTCGGCGCATGGACCTTGGGCTCAGCCAAACAGCTTCAGGACCCTGCTGCCATTCCCCTAGTCCTTCCCAGAACAGGTAGGCCGCCACACACTTGGGGCTCAAGGGCAAGCACCCAAATGCAACATTGGTGAGTTCAGCAGCAGCAGTAGAATAGTCCCCAGCCACAAGAGCACCTGGGTTTACCAGTGCAAGACAAGTGCGTGACCATTGGGTGACAGAAAGAGGGGCTACAGACTGCAAAGGCCAGGGCTATTTCCTGAACCTGCTTCATTTCTCAGTTCTTCCTACCCCTTGCGCCCTCCCCTGGGGAAGGGACTTCCCCATACCTCTACTCCCTGGTCCCAGCCACCTCTTCCCTGTCCTCTGCTTCCACACAGGGTCAGGTGGCTGGGCCCTCCCTATTTCCGTTTCTAGCCCTCTCTGCCTGGCCTCCACACCCTTAGTCTAAGGAGTGCTGCCACATTCTGTCCCAATTCTCTTTGCACAGCATTCACAGTCTCTCCAGAGGCCTCTGCCCAGGGTGAGCCCGGAGGGGAAGGGCATCTCTCTCTGGCCATCCTCACTCTACCCACTTTGCAGGGCCATACACCAGCCACTGGTGATGATGGGCCCACGGCCTTCCAGACTCCACCTCCCACCCCACTCCCCTGACCAGGAAGGCACCCCTAGCTCTGTGTTTCCAGTCACAAGTTGGTGCCACCAGGAGGGGTTAGATTAATGCCCTAAGGGTGCCCAGCAGCTCGGTAGCTACCGGGAGAGATGTGTGTTTGGAAGGCATGAGCCTGGGCTAGGGCCAGAACTGCTCCATATGGGGCCAGCACCGCTGGAAGGGACAGTGCCCAAGGGCCACACTGCAACACATAAATGGGCCTGAGGTTTACAAGTGGGGATCCCCCCTCAGCACACGCTCCCCCAGTCAATGCCAGGTCTGCACAGCAGTTCATGTCAACACTCCTTACAGTGAGCACTGAGGGACACTGGAATGCACCTCCAGGGTCGAGGAGAGGATTCTCTTCTCCCCTGACCTCACTGCTCCATCTTCTTAGGAGCCATCCCATCTCTGTCAGCTGACCAAGTGGCAGAGGAGCCCTGGTACCTGTCTCCACATGAAGGGACAGCTCCCGATGGAGAGATCAGCACAAGGCCTCTTGGGACCCAGCCATCCTTCTGCTCCCCTGCCTTCCCCCTCCTCTGCAGTGAGCAGGGGACCGGAAAGCAACCCCAAGTCAAAGAGCCACTGCAGTGGGTCCAGCCAGGCCCACCATGGGCCTCATGGCATCTTCATTTGGCGGCGGTTCCACATGCCTCGCTTGGAATGGAAGTGATGGAAGAAATTCCTGAGGGAGAGACGCTCCACTTCCAGGCCTGCTTGGAGAATTCTGAGGAGGGAGAGGTAGGGTGAGCTCTAGGCCCGGGGAATCGACCCTTCAGCCCTGACCTCAGACCCTCCTTCCTCAGGAATCTCCTACAGGGCAGAGGAAGTAGGTATGGTGAGAAGCCAGCCAGCCAGCCGGCTAGGGCTAGAATTCCAGCTCCACGACTGGGCAAGTGACATCATCTGTCAGAGCCTGTTCACTACTTCTAGAAAGAGGATGCTAATTTCATAAATATGCCTGTCTATATATACATATCCACACCTCTAGCCTTCATCTCTGATACAGACATACACTTACGCAGGGATGACAGATACCAAGTGCCCAGCGTACACCGAGGGCCTGGTGACTGTGGTCAGCCTGCTGAGACTTTGCCATATCTATGGGGACAGAGCACTCGAGCCAGACAGCTCGTTTCAGGCCCGCCTTGTTTTGTTCTGTTCAGTTCTTTTCTTCCCTTCCTTCCTCCCTTCTTTTTTCTTTTTCTTTCTCTTTTTACAGTGCCAGAGATGGACCCCAAGGCATGTTCGTGCCAGGCAAGCACTCTGATGCTGAGCACATCCTGGCCCACCCTGTTCCTTGTCTACATGTGTGGCCCACTGGGAGCAGTTTTCTTTCTTGTTGGGCCTCAGAGAATGCAAGAGAATTAGGAATTCTGCTGGAGGTCTGCACTGAAACACACAGCCCAGCATGAAGATCGAGGGTGGCATAACTTCGATATGGGAGCCTCCCAAATCCCACTCCAGGCTGCTGTGATCCAGCTTTATGAGATCACAGTTATGGTCATCCCCTCAGCTCCTCCCTTTCCACCTTTCATTCTCGTAGTGTTGTCACCATCCTTTCCTTTCTTCCCTCTAGGGGAAAACCATAAACAGGCTGCTTTTATTTGTTTGGGGTTTTTTGGGTACCTGGGATCGAACTCAGTCCTTGCGCTTGCGAGGCAGGTGGCGGAACCACTGAGTTAAATCCCCGGCCCAAGAGGCTGCTTTAGGCCTCTGAGACTTCAGTGAGAGAGGTTTGGGGCAAACTGTTAACTACTCTCCATGACTTGGTCTTCTCCTCTGAAAAATGGGGCTACTTACACCTGATAACAAGGTTACTTGTGTGACTCACTTGCAAAGCACAGGAACCCCATGACAGTGACTGTACTCTGCCCCTTGTCAAGGTCAATTTTCCCCTGTCCACCTCTCCCAGAACCCTTGCAACAACTGTGCTTTTCTTTCCCCCTTATTCTCCTTTGCTCCTTCCTCTTAGGATCAAAGCTCAAGGTATCACACTCCTTCCTTCCCTTTTTTCTAGTGCAAACTTCTTTTTTTGTTTGTTTGTTTTGATACAGGGTTGATCTACCACTATACTCTAGGCTGGCTGATCTTCCTGCCTCAGCCTCTTTAGAGTTGGGATTAGGGTTGTGCACCACCATCCTGGAGGCAGCAAATTTCTTCAAAGAGGAATCTTACACATGCTGCTCCCTCATCTACAATCCAGCACCACTGCCCAACCTCACTCCCTGCCAAGCCTGCAGTCTGCACTCGGTTCTAAGTCCCTGGCTTCTCTCAGCCCAAGCTCCTTCACCCGTGGCCTCCAGGGACTCAGCGGCCCTGGGGAACCTCACTGCCCCCGAATGGTCACACCGTCTCTTGCTGGCCCCAGTACCTTTCCTAACCTTAGCCTATGTTGACTTCAGCTTCCTCCCCCAGGCAGTGCTAGCAGGGAGGAGAGCTGGCCCTGGCTGGGGTAAGCAGTCCGGAGCTCCAGCCTGGTGCTGAGAACATTGCCACTTGCACTTGTACAGCTTAATGGTCTCTGCGTTTCCTCTGACAGCTTACCAACCTTTAACTTTAGTGGTCACACTAGCCCTGTGACACAGACAGCAGAAGTGTCATCCCCCTTTGCTGGACACATAAGCTGAGAGTGAGCCATCTGAGAGCACTGGGATGTGCGACCCCAGGGTGCAGCTGGGTTGCTCCCACCCTGTCCCTTCCCAGAGGACCATGCCAAACGCAGTTCCAGCAGCTGCCTTGGTTATCCACCTTCCCCAGTCACCTGTCGAGCAGCTCCCAGTCTTCCCCACCCCAGCGGTCCCGGAACTCCTTGGTGTTCATGCCCCCGATCTTGTCCAGGTCTGACTTGTAGATGCCGAGTAGTCCAAACCCATTCACCTCCCAGTAGCCTGTGGATAGCCAAGAAGCTGCAGTGAGCCAAGACGAGGCCAGGAGGAGGGCTGTAGGGGCCTCTAGCTGTGTACTAGAGGCTCTTCTGAGGGATAGGGGTGGGGGAAGCAGGGCCTCAAAGTTGTCTCAGTTGAGCGAACCCCTTGCCTATTAGGGGAAGGCCCCTGAGGTTCAGGGTCAGCAAATGCAGCAGTAAGCCTGGGCTGGTGACAGCCCTAGTAAGATGTGACAGGCAGCCCCTGTCCACTTCCCTCTCTATAGGCAGGGCACCTCTGGCCAGGACACATGCATAGCCTCCAAGGATGAAGCATCAGGTACATGGTAGATGCTTCCTCTGTGCCTGATGAGCACATGAGGGGAAGAGGGGCAGGAAATGCTCACCGCTGCAGGTGCTTCTCTGGTGGACTGTCCACTAGGGGCGGGCTGGGAAGGGGTGCTGACTTGTACCCACATGCTGCTTCCCGCTCTGAGGTTAGGAACCGTGGCGGGAGAGGCCTTCCCTCCTCCCCAGTGCAGGCCGAGGCTCACCCTCAGGCCTCTGGGGGGTGGCCCCGCAGTGGAGCCTCATCACCATGGGGGCAAAGGCCATCTTGCCCTCCACACAGTGCTTCCGGATGGTATCGATGACTCCAGCTGGGAAGTAGATGTGGAGGTCACAGAGGAAGATGATGCTGTGAGGGTCCTGGGGGCAAAAGAGCGGGGTCACCAGGCCCTCAGGACTCCCGGGAGAACCCTCGGGCTCTTCCTAATTGCTGTATGTGATGCTGAAGCAAGCACAGCTCTTCCTAGTTGGAACGACCCACAAATCTGCACAAACCTGCCCACTGGGCAGAGGTCCAGAGTCCAGAGCTCAGAGCAGTGCTCTTACCATCAAACCGTGAACCCTGCTCTTCTCCCCACTCGTTATGGGCTCTGAGGACCCTGGACAGTTGAGCAAATGTTCCACTGTCATTTGCTTAGTCCCACTCTGCCACCTCAGCACAGCAGAGAGGATGCTCCCTGCTGTGGTCTGGACCAGTGCTCCCCAAAGGGCCGTGTTAAGGATTGGTTCCCAGCCTGTGAGCTATTGGCTGGTGGTGGAACTTTGGGAGGTGAGGCCTATGGACAAAGTAGGTCATTGAAGATGTGGCCTTGGAGGGGATATTAGGACCCTGGGCTCTTCCTGTCTCTCTTTTTTGCTTCCCTGCCAGCACAAGGTGAGCAGCCACCTCTCCCACCATGATGTGCTGTGTTGCCACAGGCCCAAAGGCAATGGGGCCAACCCATTGTGGGCTGAAACCTCTGAAACCATGAATGAAAATAAGCCTTCCTTCCTGTAAAGATGATTCTCTTAGGTATTTGTACAGTAAGGGAAAAGCTGACTAATGCTCCCAGGTCACTATTTCCTTCCCCACTGAGGGCCTGGCTACCTTACATATCACAAAGCTCTCTCTACCTCTTAACCAGTTTTCCAATCCCTTTCCAGGCCAATTACCTTCACCAGGTCAATGCCAGCCTGAAGTCCAGCTGAGCGCTCAAAGTTACCACTGAGCTTCAAGTACTGGTAGCTACAGAGGAGAGAAAGGAGGGCTGAGTGTTAGGAGTCAGCTGCTGGGATCCCCTGGAATAGAGATGATAAATGCACCTGGGGTGAGGTTATGGCCAGGGAAGTCCTGGGAAAGAGCTGAAGACTGGGATCCAGGAAAGCCAGGTAGGGGAGCTCAACCCTGGACCTGGCAGCCCTAAGCCTTCAGGAAGGAGGTGCCCAGGCTACGCCCTGGCTGTGGAGGGTAGGGGGTGTCCTCACCTCCGTAGCCTGGACCTCTTCAAGGCCACCTCCACATCCATGTCCTCACTGCTATAGTCAGTGATGATGATGTTGAAGTGTGGGTCACCAGTGACTTGGAACAGGTTTTCCATGTCTCTGATGAATTGCTGTACCCAGCGCGCCTGGTTCTTCACTACCCCAGGGTGCCAGGCAGAAAGAAAGAGAGGTAAGGAAAGATGAACAACTCTGCTCTCAGCTCCATCATGAGTCAGGAATCCCCACCAGACCCCTGCCGTGAGGATACCACAACTTCCGGGAAGCCAGGAGCAAAGCACCGGAGACCAGAAGGAGAGGACCTCTGTCGAGGGCCTTGGGCTGGGGTCACAGCAATCCCGCCAGGCTCTGGCAATCAGTCTTACTATCACAGTCTCCTGTCCTACCTCACTGTTACACCCCTGCCTGCTATGTCTTTCCTTCTCATCATCAAAACCACTTAGGGCTTGGGCTGTGGTACAGTAGCAGAGCACTTGCCAAGCACGTGTAAGGCCCTGGGCTCCATCCCCAGCACCAAAAATAAATAAAACCACTCTATATAGTATTCTCTCTCTCT